>CM023949.1:18165104-18188440 GCA_013407115.1 Glycine latifolia | reverse complement strand
TTTTTTTCCTCTTTTAATGCTTCTTTTTATGATTAAAATATAAGAATTAGCTTCTTCTGAGGTTTTATCCAGTGGATGCTTAAACTAGTTGATTTATGATGTGTTGGTTGTATTTTTTTCGTAGCAATTCACTGGAAGGGCATTAAAGGTGGACTCAAGGTTTAGAGCTGCTCACTCAGCACGATAGGAGCTACTTGCTCAGTGCGACAGACTCACCCAGCGCGTGGTCACTTATCCAGCTGGAATTTGAAGGCGTACTCACGACACTGGGATGCATTTTAAGGAAAAAAGGAGGGAAAACTAAATATACTTACACTTAGGCAAAAACATAAGAAAAGGAGCTCTGCTAGGTCACGAAGGAGACCTCCTTCCACACCATTGGAGCTACATCTGCATCTTACTTCCTTCCACCCATCTCATCCCATCACCCTAATCTTCCATTGTTGTAAGCTTCTCATGGAAATGAGAGGCTAAAACCCCCTTTAATGGGAGTTCACTGTTGCAAAATCGGCAAGTGTACCATTCGTTTCAAGTAATAAAGTGAGTAAGTAGAGTATCGTCTCCACAGGGATTGAATGCAATCTTATGTCAACTTAATGTCTTAGAAATCGGAAGACAAATAATGATTTGAAAGAGTTTGTTGAGTTTTTTTTAAGTAGCGTAAATGAAATGACAAAAATTTAACAAGAATGTAAGCGAATATTAATTGGATTTTACTGCAGTAATGAGAGATGATTGTAGTTAAGCACAATCCCCTATGATTCCTTCCTTCTATGCTTCGATTGATGATTAACTTGAATTACTTCTAATTACTCAGCTGATGTATTTTCCTATGAGTAGCTAAATCCTAATCCCTTAGTAATTTAACCCTTTGGTGAAATTAAAAACCCTAATCCCTTAGTGATTCCTTCTTACACCAAGCATTAAGCAACACATCCTGAATTTGCTGCAACTACACATCCCTATCCCTAGGCAATGTATAAATTGTTGTTTTACATACACAATTCAGAAACTAGAATCCCAATATCCCTATTGTGAATCCTAACCCTAAACCTCTTAATAGAATGGCCAGTCCCAATTAAGAATACAGCAATGAAGAACAGAATAAGACAAAGCAATTATGATAACTTCTTATTAAAACCAATCAAGACATAGAGGAATTCTCATAGGTTCATGGCTCAACCACAATACAGAATTTAGCCAAGCATACTCAGAATTGATATTATTTCCATGACTAACATTTTCCTTGATAGAAATTACCAGAGGAAAAGAAAGGATTACACAGAAGTGTATTTCTGCAATTCCTCAATGCTTCCAATCTTCTCCCAAGGTTTTCAATGACTTCTTTGCAGTAATTCTTCCAATGGTCTGTCAAAAGCTCCTTCTTTGTGACCCAGAGCCTCCTTTTATGCCCCAAAACTTCCTAGGTCTAATTCCAGTAATGGGGAACTGTTTTCCCTCAATAAATCAATTCAAATCTTTTAAATCAGGAAACTCGAGCTCGTGGCGCGACTGGCATGGCATCCCACGCTGATCGCGTGGGATGTTCGAGTTAAATAGGTTGCTCTGGAACTTTGGCGCTAATCGCGTGGATCCCCACGTTGAACGTGTGGGTCATTCAAGTTGAATGCTTGAGTTTTGATAGAATGGCGCGACTCGCGTGGATGGCCACGCTAACAGCGTGACTTGTTCGAATTGGAGGTCTATGTTTCAGCATCTGACGCTAATCGCGTGGTGGTTGACGCTATTCGCGTGGACTCTTCGAGCTGAATTTGTTAATCTTGACTCTTCGAGGTGAGATCCCACGCTGATCGCGTGGCTTGTTCAAGAGCACTAGCTTGCTCTTTTTGCTTCTTTTCCTCTCTTGTTGGTTCCTAAATGACAAAATAACTAAGAATTTAAATTAATATGCAATTGAGTAATAATATATCAAATCCTATTCTAATTTACTCTTTCTTAAACAGTTTATTAATCAATTAATCCTAAAAACTACTATATGCTGGAAGCATATCATTCACCAACCGAACGATTTGATGTAAAGATTCTAACTATCTATTCAATGTTATCTTCGTATTATTGTTTCTTTTCTGAGCTTTATTCATGCTAGTGGTTTGATCACCCATTTGTATGCTTTGTTTTAGGTTTTAATGCACTGGAAAATGGTTATTGCCTTAAGAACTGAAAAAAAACACTTTGTTAAACGGATGGCAAGTACATCGATTTGTTAAGTAATAAAATCTGGTAAGTCCAGATGTCGATTTCCATAGGGACTATGTGTGTACTCAGGACTAATGTACATTTGTTTTCAAATGATTAATGAATGGAATTGATTGGTAAAATGAGTTGCATTCAATTAAACTAAAATTTTAATTGTAAATTAACAGTAATAAATACAAGGGAAAGAACACAAACACTCAGAATGATGCAGACGGAGGAAATACGAAATGACGAGTGTTAGGAGTTCGTTAACCAAAACTACTTTGATGCGCTACAAAAGGTTTTTCTCTATTCAACATTAAATGCAATCACCTTCATCTACTAAAATAATCTAACCTTGATTCCCCAGTTGCTAGACCTAGACCACTTAATTTCACCCTTAATCCCTTAAGAGCTACATTAACCAATTTGCATTACAATTAGAGATGATAAAGTAACCTAGGCTAAACAAAACCATTCTATTCCTAGACATGATATTATTGAGAAGCATTTCTCAGTTCTTAAAGCAATAATAATTTTCCAATGTGTTAAAACCTAAAATAAATCATACAAATGGTTGATCAAACCACAAGCATGAATAAAGCTTAGAGAAATAACAATAATGCGCAAATAACATTGAATAGATAGTTAGAACTTTACATCAAAGCATTTGGCTATTGAACTCCCAACAATGGGGGTTTTAGCTCCTCATTTCCATGAGGAGCTTACAACAATGGAGGTTAGGGTAATGGAGTAAGATGGAATGGAAGGGAAGGAGGTGAAGAGGAAGCCCAATGGTGTAGAAGGATGTCCCCCTTTGACCTAGCAGAGCTTCCAAGCTTCCCAATAGTGTGTTTTTCCTTTGTGAATGAATTATTCCCTGATTTCCCTCCAATTTTCCTTAAACACTACCTTGAGTTGTGGTGCTCACTGAGCACGTTCTTTCTGCACTCAGCGAGCCAAAAAATATCCAGCTGGATAAGTGACCACGCGCTGGGTGAGCTGGTCATGCTGAGCAGGCCTCGCGCTGGGCGAGCCTGGTCGCGTTGAGCAAGTCGCTGCTTCCGCACTAAGCGAGCTTATGGCGCGTTGAGCAAACAGCTCCAGACTTGAAATCCATCTTCCATTCCCTTGCAGTGAATTCTACAAAAAATGCAACCAACACTTCATAAATCAACTAGTTTAAGCATCCACTGGATAAAAGCTCAGAAGAAGCTAATTCCTATATTTTAATCACAAAAAGAAGCATATAACGTAAAAGAATAGATAATTGCTAAGTAATTTATATGTAACTTTACGTATGCTTAGCAATTATCACACTTCTACATAATATCATGTCTAGGGATATAGTGTTTTTGTTTAGCCTAGTTTATCGTCTCTAATCGTAATGCAAATCAGTTAACGTAACTCTTAAGGAATTAGGAGTGAAGTTAAGTGATTTAGGTCTATCACTTAGGGAATCAAGGTTAGAATATATTAGTAGATGAAGGTGAGCGAATATAATGTTGAATAGAGAAAAACCTTTTATATCACATCAAAGTTAGTTCTGGTTAAACGAACTCCAACATTCGTCGCATCCCATTTCAACCACCACATCATTCCGATTGTTTGTGTTTCTTTCTTTGTAGTTATTATGCTTTATAGTTGACTTTAAGTCTAATTTATTCTTATGCCAATCATTTTACTAATTAAATCCATTCGTTAATTACTTAACAACAAACGTGCATTAGTTCTGAGTACAAGCAAAGTCTCTATGGAATTTGACATTTGGTCTTACCATCTCTGTATTACTTGGACAATTCGGTGCGCTTTTCGAACCATTAACAGTGAAATTAAGTAGTCGTCATAAGCCCTCCATCGTGGTCAGCCATGAACCTTGAGCATGAACGTTCTCTAGATAGCTAACCCTAGCGTTGAGCAACTATGTAATTAGGCTGTTATGATTCCGATACGCGAGTATTTGGCTATCAAGGTAGCTACTCTATTATCAAGTTGTTACAATGCATTTACACCTGACTAATGAGGTTGTTATGTTGTTGCAACAACCTCTTAGGCAACAATCTAGGGTTTCCACCCATCATTATAAATAACCAGGTTCTATATTCACTTTAACTCAACCTTTTACTCATACACTTCTCATTCAAACACTTAGTTGAGCGTCAGAGTCCTTTTTGCAGGACCCCCTTCCTATTCCTTAGGCAGAGGATACCGGCGGATTCATCATCACATAGACCATCAGAGTCAACATTGATGATGGTCAACTCTAATGTAAGATCGACTCCAAATTTTGGAAACTACATTTGGCGTCCAACGTGTACATATGGTCAGCACAGGATCCAGACTACGGAGAGAGACACCCCCGAAAAATTCAAACCTAAGTTCGATAGCTACCATGACTGACAACGATCCACTCCGAAAACTCCAAGCCTGCATCGTAGAAATTGAAAGACGTCATGAGGGAGAACTCAGAAAATTGAAAGTCGAGAATTCGAGACTCACATTAGACATCCCCAAGGAGACGAGCACTTCACTCACACGATTAACGAACACACTTAGGGAAAGTTGCAACCTTGACAGACCAACAACACCATGGATGATAACAACACCTCTCATGCACATTGTTACGAAGAGTGGATGACTCATGACATCCTTTCATTGATTAAATCATGGAGGTCAACCTACCTCTAGGTTGGAAACCACTCAACAAGGAGCGTTACGTCGAGACCACTTACCTGGACAAGAACCTAGATGTGTTCCTTACCCTTTCCAACTTCTACACTAATGATGATGTGATCTTGTGTCGAGTCTTCCCTTCGTCCCTCAAGGGAGCTGCATTGACGTGGTATAGAGGACTCCCTCCCTGGTCTATTGATAGTTTCAATGCCTTTGTCAATCATTTTAGCTCTCAATATGCGACAAGTCGATCGTACCGTGTGATTTTTGCCGCCCTAGCCAGTCTACGCAGGCGGACAACGAACCACTTCGTAAATTTGTAGACAAATTCTGATAGTTCATTGTCCAAATTAGGAACCTTAATCCCGAGGTGGCAATGTATTTTATGTTGCTAGCCTTATGACCTGGAAAATTTGTTGACAGTTTGTGCAAGAAGCCTCCCAACAGCATGGACAAGTTACAGAAGTGACCCAAGGGCTACTACATTCAAATGGAAGAAATGTCGAGATTCCGAAATGAAGTTTGATAGGCTGATCAAAAGCACGAGAAAGGAGAAAGTAGCTCAAGGACCAACACACATAAGTCTAGCAAGCAACACAAATTGGACAAGTGTCAACCCCTTCAAAGGGGACGAAGGTATAAATGTTATACACCTTTGACGACAAGTTGGGCCACCATCAACTCTTCAGACGTTCATTTCCCCAATCTACCTTGCAATGAAACTTAATCTTCAAGAACTCAAACTCTCACTCAAGATTTAGAGCAAAAGTGGGGTGAATGAGGTCCGAGGAATTAAGCAATAGAGGATGGAATTAAACTAAGGATGAAGGTGGATGACGCCATGGAGAAGCTCTCCAATGTGTCTACGAAGAATCGCCACAATAGATTTGAGAAGCCATTGATAAGATCCAAGGAGTTCTTGCACAAGAACAAAGAGAGAACATTCTTACAATAAATTCAAATTTTCTTATTTTCCAAAAGTGTCTACAATATGTTTGAGATGGCCTTATATAGCCATGGTCCTAGATGCAATTCAAATGCATCTCAAATTGAAATGCAAATGGCAACAAGCTTGTGTTTCAAAATGTAAGCTAAATGCAAGTAGAATGAAATGGCAAATGAAATAAGGCTTGAGGTGCAAGCTATTCACATTATGACTCATTTCTGAGTCAGCCACGTGGAGCATATGCTTCATGTGAAGTCACATGTTTCATGCCTTACTTATGTGGCACAACTTGAATTTCAAAAGCACATGGGTTTGAAATTCAAATTGAGGCACATTTTTGGCATTGCATAACATGACTTATTTCTTTGCACTTGGCCACTAAACTCCAACCACTTCCATGCCACCTAATCTAGGAATTAAGGTTCTAAACTACAGTTTTTACAGGTTTACACAGGTGCTAAAAATCACATACAAGTGCACCTACACTTATTAAACCATTGCCACTAAAGGGCTATTTATTGCCACTAAAAGTGATGGAATTATATTCAACTTGAGAGTACAAAATCTAGTCCTTGTTCTTCTTGAGTTGGTGTGCTTCTTCATGCTTGTCTAAGAGGTGCAAATTAACTTTGATGTGCTCTTGAAAGGCTTAAGTTCTAGCTCTTGTCATGGGTCCTCTAAAACTAACCAAAGGAAGCTCTTCAAGTTCTACTCCTTGGCCTTGAGCTTGTGATAGACCTCCATGTATCCTCGAGCAAGCCTTCAATCGAAGTTCCCATAAAATACCCTTAGTACCTCCCCCAAGACCTGGTCTAGATAGAACTAACCATTGCAGGTACAACTACAATAATGGTCACAACACCAAAGATTGTTGGGCTCTCGAGGACAAGATTGAGGAACTTATGCAAGTAGGTTACCTAGCCCAGTTTGTGAAAAGACCCAATAACAACAAGGCCAGAGGACAACTCAGAGGTCACATTGAGGACCATTGCAGGGGAAGTGACAGAGGACAATATAGAAGGGGAGATAGAACAAAAGATAGAGGGAGAGCTAAGCATCACCAACAAAGACGTGAGCGCCAACCCTAACAAGAATAGGAAGACGGACCTGCTCAATAGATTAGAGGCATCATCAACTCTATCGCAGATGGATTTTCCCATGGAGGACTATCCAACCAAGCTTGAAAATGTCATTTGCATGCCATCAAATATCTCAATGTCAACTTTGTCGACATCAAGCCGCCAAGATGTCTTCCTTGTATAACCTTCACTGAATAGATTTCAAAGGCATCAACCACATCAACCATGACGACCTTATGGTTGTCTTTATCATCATGGCCAACTTCATGGTGGCCAAAGTCCTTATTTATCAAGGAAGTTTCACAGACATACTCCATTAGAAGACATTTTGAAGGCTTGAAATCTTACCTACCATGATTCAACCACACTACGAACCACTTCTAGGTTTTGCGGTAGAGAGGGTGGAAACCAGAGATTAGATGGACCTGATGACCATTTTCGATTAAGGAAAGCTCTCGAAGAGTTTCATGGTAAGGTATCTAATTATTGATGTAGGCACTTCTTATTTTGCTCTAATTGACAGGAAAACATTGTATGAGTTCAAAGCTATGGTCTCGGCACCACACCTCAAAATGAAGTTCCCTACGTTGAAGGGAGAAATTGTCACTGTCAAGGCAGAACAAAAGCAAGCTTGACAATGCTATGAGGAAAGCCTGAAAGTGGCCCCTTATCCTCCTGTCATAGAGGCGAGCAAACCTCATCCCTTTTTGGTGGTAGCAACAACCAAGTCATGAGCATTGTTAAAGAATTCCCAATAAGAACCTTGATCGTCTATAAGCAAACCTCATCCTCTTCGACATTGACCCTCGAGATGATGCCATTGATAAAGGTCTTAAACCAATAGAAGAGCTCATCAAGCTACAACTTGGACCTAAGCCCGGGCAATGCACTTAGCTCAGCAGAGACCTCACCAGCCATGAGCACAAACATATAGCTGAAGTCCTACGAAGGAATGTAGATTTGTTTGCCTGGCATCCACCCCACATCATACACCACAAATTGGTTGTCTTCCCTCAGGCCAAACCAGTCTCACAGAAGAAAAGAAAGATGGGATAAAAACTATGTAAAACAGTCAAGGGAGAGATTGACAAGCTGCTTAAAGCCCAATTCATCAGAGAAGTGAGATACCTAACTTGGTTGGTCATCGTTGTCATGGTGAGGAAGGCCAATGGAAAATGGTGCATGTGCACAAACTACACCAACCTCAACAAAGCGTGTCCCAAAGATGCATGTCCCTTGCCCAACATTGACAAGCTTATGGATGGCATGTCTAACTTCCAACTACTGAGCTTCCTAGACGCTTATTCAGGGTACAAACATATTATAATGCACCTCCAGAAGAGTAAAAAACCACCTTCATCACTAAAGACGCCAACTTTCGTTATAGGGTCATGCCTTTTGGACTAAAAAATGCTAGAGCTACATACCAGAGGCTCATAGACCAGGTCTTCAAGCATCAGATAGGCTGAAACGTCAAAGTCAATGTCGATGACATGGTTGTCAAGTCTCATAGAGTGGCCCAAGATGTAGCAAACTTGGAGGAAATATTTGGAGAAATCATTAAATACGACATATGCCTCAAACTTGGAACATGTACCTTTGGGGTTGATGACGAAAAATTCTTGGGTTCATGATCACCCACTGAGGGATCGAAGCCAACCCTGACAAGTGTACAACGATATTGGAAATGCAGAGTCCTACCAACATTAGAGAAGTTCAGAAGCTGAATGGTAGATTGTCTTCTTTATCCAGGATCCTTCAAAAACTCATAGAAAAAGAGAAGTATTTCTATAAGCTACTCAGGAAAATCGAGCCATTCTTATGGGATGAAGCTTGTGAACAACTGTTCCTAGCTTTCAAGAAAGCTATTGCAATACCATCGATTCTAAGTTGACCCAAGCTTATAGCATCTCTACTCTGTTACCTTTTAGTAGCTGAAGAATCCATCAGTTCAACCCTCATCCAAGAGGATGGAAAACACCAAACACCCATCAACTTTGTTAGTTGCATCCCCCATGATGTTGAAAAGCGATACAAAATGATTGAGAAAGTGGCACTAACACTCATAACCTTTATTCGACCCCTCAAGCCCTACTTCTAAAGCCACCAGATCATCATCAAGATGGATCAACCCATCAAGTAGGTGCTAAGAAAACTTGAGTTGGCCGAAAGAATGATAGTGTGGTCCATAAATGATGAGAACCAAGTCATGAACACTTGGATTGGATCATTTCAAAACATAAAATGGAGAAGATGAAGAAGGTGATAAAGAATGACGCCACGATTCGTGGAGGAACGATAAGTTGGAGGATGACTCGCCATAAAGGAAAACTTCGTTGATAAGAATTAATTTGGGTATAGTCAAGAACCAAAGAAGAGTTTCTGAGTACTTATAAAGCTAAACCTTTATTAACACACTAAAATGCACAATTTAGACCTATTTATTGTTAGAGTCAGGGGGAGCTCAAGAGGATCAAGAAGCTAAGTCTCAAAGGCTACAAAGTATTTAGGCTTTTTTACATGCCAAATCAATTTGATTGGTAGTTGTAATTAGTGTATGAGATGAAACTTCCTAATGATCCATTGCATAAAGCTTATACATGGTTTTTGCATTGATGTTTTCATAAAAGCATAAGTTTTGAGAAAAAGCTTTTTTGAAACAAAGAGTTTTCATGATTGCATAAAAGCCAAAGTGCTCAATGGTTAAGTTTTTGGAAAAACAAGTTTTCTCTGCTTTAATCGGTTACTAGCTGATAGTAATCTATTACTTAAGCTTTCAAGAACACTTTAATCGATTACAAGAGTATGGTAGTTGATTACACTTCACAAAGTCACAGAAAAGTCTTCCTATGATAATCAATTATGATATTGCTATAATCGATTACTTGGCGCGTATTTGATATTAACACTGGTTGTGATAATCGATTACTTTGATCATAAATCTTTTCCAGAAATTTCAAAAACACTTTAATCGATTAAATGTGTTATTAATCGATTACATTAGTGAATTAATCAATTATTGACAATTACAAACTGATTTCTATAAATAGCTATTGGCTGTTTTGAAATATAACAACAAAATTACAAAGTTATTTCATTAGCTTTCTAAAGTAAGAAAAGATTCCAAGTGCTAAAAACTATTAAGTCCCACAAATCCTTAAGATTCAAAGATTTCAAAAGAGGGTTCTTCTTGGGCAAGCTTTCAAAAGAAGTTGTGAAAAGAAAGTTCTGAAGTAACTTCTTCCACCTTTTAATTAAAGTCTGGTAAATCATTTGTATACATCATTTTCTGGATCATCAGGTGGTTTCTTTATTTACACTTTGTTGTGAATTCTTTTGAGTTCTTTTTATGTATTAATAGCAATAGGTTTCTTAAAGCTTTTCTAGGATAGGTGTTCCTAGGGGTAAGAGTAGAGGTGGGTGATCTCTATGTCTTGATCACAAAGATTCTAAGTGTGTTAGAAGTCTCATTCTTAATCTAGGTGTGATTAAGAGTTATTGTGTAAAAAACTTGTAAGAACAATTTGTTATTAGTGGAACTATAACCTTTGTGGTTGGAAGAACTGGATGTAACTTCTCAAGGTTGAGAAGTGAACCGGTATAAAATCCTTGTGTTGACTACTTCTTTCTAATTTTTTCTTGTTGTTATAATTTGTCATTCTTTGCTGCAACATTTCTTATTCAACAAGTTAAAATTTTTGTGATTGCATTCTTGAGCTGTGGTGTTTGATTGGTTGGAGATTTCTTGGACTGTTTGTGATACGATCTTGATTACTCTGATCATTTAAAGAATTTTCAAAAGACCAAGATCAACCAATTTATGCCCCCTCTTGGTTCTTGTATACTGTTTTCATTTATATCAATATTGAGGCCCATTACACAAGTAAACAAAAATTACGAAAATTATGAAATTATGAAAATTATGAAAGTAATTGTGCTAAGCACGACATGCACGCTAAGCAAGTTGTTCAATAATCTTCAATGTGTTCCAATTCAGTTCCTTGTGCCTTCCTCCTTCGTTGCCTTTGATGAGTAGTCCATCCTTGACTCTATTGGCCATCTGTTCTTGTAGAAGCTTGGCTTTGGACCTTGTAATTGGACCCTTCAACTCATTAAGTGCTTCTAGATCTTTATACACTTTGGATAGCCCTCTATCATTCCCTCCTTCTTGAAAAGAATTTTTCCTCGGATTTGTATCCAAGACACCTATATCACAAGAAGAAAGATCAATGACATTAAAACTAGAACTCGTCTCATTTTCACTTGGCAAGTCAATCTTGTAGCATTGTCATTAATCATTTTAAGGACCTTGAAAGGACCATCACCCCAAGGTTGGAGTTTATATCTCCTTTGGGAAGGAAACCTATCCTTCCTTAGATGTACCCAAACCCAATCTCCAGGTTCAAATACCATGGACTTTCTCCCTTTGTTGGTGTGTCGTGCATATTGCTCCATCTTTTTCTCAATTTGATTTCACACCTTTTCATGGAGATCCCTAACAAAAGTGGCTTTAGAAAGCCCATCCTTACTGATTACTACCAAGGCATGAATGCTTGGATTGGATCGTTTCCAGAGGCCAATTTCAAGATATCAATGATAGATAGTAGAACTTACAGATAAAAGGTGGGAAAGATAATGAAGATGATAATGAATAATGCCACGATCCGTATTGGAATGATAAGTTGAGGAGGATTCGCCAAAAGGAAAGCTTCCTTGATAAGAATCAATTTGGGTTCATCCAAGAACCAAGAAGAGGGTAAGCTCTTAATTCAAGCAAATGATTAATATTATTCAATCAAAAGTTATTCAAAACTAACAATGTCTGAGTACTTATAGAGTTAAGCCTCTAATAAAACCTAAAAACACATAGTTTGGGCCTATTTAAGTCTACATTGAGCCCATTACACAAATAAGAAATTACTAAATTACGACAATATGAAAATGATGAAAACTAGAAAAATTATGAAAGCTACGAAAGGAATTGTGCTAAGCGCGATATTCGCGTTAAGAGAGCTCTCCTACAATCTTCAAGGTGCTCCAAAGCTCCTTGTGTCTTCCTCCATCCTTGCCCTTGTTAAATAGTCCAGTCATGATTCTCTTGGTCATTTCTTATTGTAGAAGCTTGGTTTTGGACATTGTCATTGGAACCTTCAATTCATGGAGTGCTTCTAAAACTTCATACTATTTGGATAGTCCTCTATCACTTACTCAAAGTAGAAGAATCGTTAGGTAAGGGAATTAGATAAAGAGGAGATAAAGGGTTAAAACCATAAACAACCTCAAAAGGAGAAAAATAAGTGGTAGAGTGGTTATCCTATTATAAGAAAATTCTATATAGGGTAACCACTCTATCCAAGTTTTCAAATTACCATTGCTAAAACCCCTTAGGAGTTTTGAGACTGTTCTATTCAATACTTCGGTTTGCCCTTCGTTTGAGGATGATACGTGGTGGACAAAAGAAGCTTGGTTCCGCGTTTTCACCATAATGTTTTCCAAAAGTTGCTCAAAAACTTGGAATCCCTATTCGACACAATACTCCTAGGTAATCTATGAAGACACACCACCTCTTTGAAGAAAAAATCTGTCATATGACTAGCATCGTCCACTTTGTGACATGGAATCAAATATGCCATCTTGAAAAACCTATCAGCAACCACAAAAATCAAATCCTTGCCTATCTTAGACCTTGGAAGACCAAGTACAAAATCCATGGAAATATCAGTCCAAGTGGAGGTAGGAATTGGCAAATGAGTATATAAACCATGATGCATGACTTTGGACTTGGGGTTATGACACACAATGCAATTAGAACAAAACTTGATGACATCATGTTTCCTTTTAGGCCAAAAGAAATGTTCATGCAAGATGTTTAAAGTCTTTTCTACCCCAAAATGTCCTATTAACCCCCTTTATGAGCTTCACAAATCATGAGTTCATGTAAAGAAATTGAGGCAAACACAATCTTTTATTTTTAAACAAATATCTATCATGCCTAAAGAAACCTTGGTGAGACCCCTTTTCACACAACTCAAATAATTTAGAGAAGTCATGGTCTTGAGAGTACAAGTCCTTTGTGTGATCAAAGCCAAACATCTTGGTTTCAAGCCTGGAGATTAAAGCATATCTCCTTGAAAGTGCATCGGCCACAACATTAGCCTTACCTTGTTTATGTTTAATCACATAAGGAAATTCTTCCAAGAACATTACCCATTTGGCATGCCTCTTATTAAGCTTTCCTTGGTTTTTCAAATGTTTGAGAGACTCATGGTCACTATGAATCACAAACTCCTTAGGAAGAAGGCAATGTTCACAAGTTTGCAAAGCTCTAGTAAGTGCATAGAGTTCCTTGTCGTAGGTGGAATAGTTAAAGATAGCACCCTTAAGTTTCTCACTAAAATAAGCAATTGGGTGGCCTTCTTGTAACAATACCGCACCTATGTCAACATTGGATGCATCACATTCAATTTAAAAAGATTAAAAAAATTTGGTAAAGCAAGAATGGGTGCATTTGTCACGAACAATGTTTTTAGTTCAATCTTGGCTCGGATGGATGAGATGGAGAGAAGGCATAATTTACAAAGGCAGGATGATATAAGGAAATTAGAAATTTAGATGGAGGAACTCAATATTGCACTAAAAGGAGAAGAGCAACAGCGTATTCAGATTATAGAACAACACTTTAGAAGTATGGAAAACCTGGTCCATATTGAAAATCAAAGATCGCATAATCAAGATATTGTTGGGGAAGTGACAAACCAATATAATAGTCAAGGTCGGGTTTTCCCAGGAAATCAGCAGATAAACCCGGCCCAGATTGATATCAGAAACGTCGATCGTGTACCAACAGAGACTACGCCCCAAAATGTGAATGCTGAAATTAATCAGAATGCTCCAATTCGTGTTGCGATCTCGGAGTGTCAATAACCTGCAGTGAGAGGTTAGAACTTAAACGCGGAAGAAAATCGAGATGATAGAGAAACGGATCTACAGCCAAAAACAGAAGGGGGACTTTACAGGAGGAAATATAGTAGGGGACAATACAATAATAGTCCTTTCGTCAATGAAATTGTCAATACCCCATACTCGGAAGATTTCGACGAAACTTTCTTGCCAAAATATGATGGAAGTCAAGATCTACAAGTACATATTGATGAATTCGACATGCAAATGTGTGTCAGGGGAATTGATGAGCCCATTATTTCCCAGATCTTCACTACCACTTTAACGGGGGCTGCGCAAACGTGGTTTCACACCCTACCATCGCGGTCGATCCGTAATTTTAAGGATTTTGGACACAAGTTTCTATTGAACTTCGCCACTAGCAAAAAATAACCCAAGTCTGAGTTTGCGCTTGGGAAAATAAGACAACAACCTGGTGAGACACTCCAAAGTTACCTAGACCGTTTTAAAGAAGCAGCCTTGCAGGTGCAAGGGCTGGAAGAAAACGTGCATGTGTACCTCATCGCTACCGGCTTGGACAGGTCATCCCGGTTAGCAAAGTCAATCTACAAAGATCCAGTGAAATCTTTAATGGAGTTTAGGGCACGATCAAAGAAATATTTGGAGCTAGAACAGATAGAAATTGTCAATGCGGTTGGTAGAGATAAAGAAAGAAGAAGTCCCAGGAGAAAAGCCCACCTCCAAGAGGTAGGGAACCGCAAAAGGGTCATAATCAAGGCAGAAACATGGATAGTAGGTTCAGGCCAGGAAGATACGAGACTAAGTATGAAAAGTACACCCCACTAAATGCACCACGGTCACAAATATGGCGAGAAGTAGCTCTAATCGAGATGAAAAAGGTGGACCAACATCAGTCGTTATACAATAAAACGGGAGTAGACCGATCTCGGTTTTGTGAATTCCATAACGAACCGGGGCATACCACTGACCAATGCTGGGATTTAAGAGATGCGATAAAGACTCAGGGATGTAGCAACAAGCGTAAAGGAGGAGGTCAAAATGAAGTTCGGGCACCAGGAAAAGATAAATAAGAAAAAAGAAAAAAGCAAAACGAGAATGGAGATGAATTTCCTGAACTCGAGTTTGAATGCAATGTTATCAGTGGAGCTATGGGAGGAGGAGGAGACACTGCTAGCCAACGAAGAAAGTATCTGAAGGAGATCCTATCGGTAAGAGAACAACCCAAGTTCAAAGGGAAGAGTAATAAGGTGTAGACACCTCTACTATGTAACACCCTGAAAATTTAAAAACTATGATCAAAATATTATATGAATTATTCTTGCATAGCTGTTGATGTGAATATTAGGTTATGAGAGATTTGATGGTCTATATTTGAATTAATTGGGTGAAATATCAATTAGAGACATTAAGGAAATGTTTGAAGAGAAATAACCATGTTACCCTTTCCTTAAATCAAAAATGCCCTTAAGGTGAAAATGACAATAGTGTCCCAAGATATCTTTGAAAATTACAAAAATGCCCTAGATATTTTAGTGAGATATTTTAAGATGAAAATTATATAAATGCCCTTGGATATTTTGAAAATGACAAGAATACCCTTAGATATTTTTTGCTAGATATTTTATGGTAGAAATGACAATTATGCCCCTAGGATGAATGATGAATTTACCATAATACCCTTCAGGCCAAAAAAGACCACATGTAGCATGAAAGGAAGAAAAATTTGTATTCCTTCCCTTAGATTGGTCATTCACGTGAGAAAACATGAAGAAAAGGCAAGAAACTTCATCATAAGCCACTTGGAAAGCAAGCCACATGATAGAAACAAGTGGCATAACACTTGTATGGCATGGATGCAAGATAATATGAAAATGAAGCTAAGATTTCTCCACCTCCACCTAGCCTTCACGTGAACTTTGATGAAGCAAGGAGAAGCTTCATGAAATTGGACACATGTTGGGACACTTGTAAAGGCATGCCAACTAAGTGGACACTTGGAAAGGCAATCATTATTACCAAGACAAATGTTAGGACACTTGTATGGCACATAATTAGCTTAAGAAGATTTTTTCTTAAAAAGTAAAAAGTCATCATTTAACTTAGTTACAACTCAATGGAACAAGAAGTAATTTAGTTAGAATGGAACTAAATAAATGTCATTTAGTTAGGAAGGGCAAAAATGTCCTTGAATATTAAATTAATTTCCAAGTGCTATATAAAGGGGTGGTGGGGACCTTGCTTGGAAATCACTTTCAAGGCATTCATTCCCCTAAAGTTCACGTGAAATACCACTCCCTCATCCCTTTCATCCTCTCATTTTCAAAAGCCTAAATCAAATAGAAAAGACCCCACCATCATAGGAAGAATCACGTGTAGGAAAGCTAGCTAGGAGGAAGAATTTGACAAGCTTTGTAGGAAAAAACAAGGTATGTATAGGGAAGTTTTATGGTAAATATAGTTTAAGTATTACTTATGTTTGAATAAGTATGTATGGGTAGCTTTATGCTAAATATAGTTTAAGTGTTGTTTGTGTTTGAATGTTCATGTGTTGTTGAGTGTTCCCATGAATCTCTATGAAATTCCATGTGTTGCTGAGTGTTTCTATAAACCTTTGTATATGAATAATATGTTGAGATTCTGTACATGAATATAAAGTTGAGTTCTATACTTTATGTTGAATTTCTGAGTAAAGTATGCCAGATATAAATTAAAGACTGATGTTGAAAATAAATATGAGATGATGAAAAGAGTTATACCTTAAAGTGAATCAGTCTTATATGTCTCATTTGCATTTGCCTGGTGGGGGTTAATCCGTGTTATTTTGTTATTTTGCCCGGCGGGGGTTAATCCGTGTTATTTTGATATTTTTCCTGGCGGGGGTTAATTCGTGTTATTTTGATATTTTCCTGGCGGGGGTTAATCCATGTTATTTTGATATTTTGCCTGGCGGGGGTTAATCCATGTTATTTTGATATTTGCCTGGCGGGGGTTAATTCATGTTTTTTTGATATTTTGGCTGGGGTTAATCTGTGTTATTTTGATATTTGCCTGGCGGGGGCTAGACCGTGCTAAAATAAGAAAGAATCATGCATCTTAATGAATATTTGTATATTTAATATATTTTGTTACTTGAATTGTATTTATCATAAACTTACCCTGTATTTTATGCCTATGGTTGACACTTGCTATGACCTCAATCTATTGGGCGAGCAGATGAATAGAAAAAGAAGGATTGGCAAGGATGATGTCTGAAGACTTTGTTAAAGATGTTTAGTTGAAGATATTTGTTGTAATGAAACATTTTGGTGATTTGTAATATGTGATAGAACTGAAATTGGTTTGTATTAAACTTTATATTATCAGACTTAGAAATACCAATGGGTAATGAAGAACTTTTTATGATATTAATGATTAGTAACTTTAGTATTGATTATTCTAAGCAAAAAGAAAATAAATTTTCGTTAAAATTAATAAATAATAGGATAAACAAATTGAGGCGTTACATACTACACTTCACATAAGATGATATGAAAGCTGTAGTGCCGGATCATGAAGATGGTTTGGTAATTACTGGGACGATAGCCAATTGCTAGGTTAAAAGGATATTTGTAGACAAGAACAGTTGCGCTGATATAATTATATGGAGCACATTCAAGAAGATGAATCTTGACGAGGTTGACTTAAGGCCATACAAAACAGTAATGATAGCATGTAATGGGAAAACACGACCCCCAAGGGTTATATCGAGCTCAAAATGACACTAGGCACTAAGGAGGCATTTAAGTCGGAACGAGTCAAGTTTATTGTGGCCGACTTCCCTTCTTAGTACAATATCATCTTAGGGAGACCAACTATCCATAAATGGGATATGATGGTTTCCATTAAACACCAGAAGATAAAAATGGTGGTCAACGAAAATAAAGTGGTAACAATTCGCGGGGACCAGAAAGAATCTGGGCAGTGCTACTATAACACGGTCAAAGATAGCGAAGGAGGTCCATCTTCACCACCCTGGATCCGTCAAGGAGATCAAAATAGAAGAACGGTCGAAGAACATAAACCTGGGAAACCGATTAATATGGTAGAACTTGACATGAGAAGCGATGATGAGGAAATGATACCAGAACCAGCAGAAGAATTGGAGAATTTGCAAATAGGGAAGCAACCCTGGCAGGTCACCAAGATTGGAAAGACAGTCAACCCGGCTATAAAGGCCAAGTTGGCAGAATGCCTAGAAAAGAATCAAGATGTGTTCGCGTGGAAGGCTTCAGAGATACCAGGGATAGACCCAACATTTTGTTGTCACAAATTATCAATGTATCTCGGGTCAAAGCCCGTGACGCAAAAGAAGAGGAAACTCGGTCCAGAAAGAAAATTAGCACTGAAGGAACATGTTAGAGAGCTACTCGATGTCGGGTTCATTCGAGAAATCCAATACACTACATTGTTGTCTAACGTAGTGATGGTAAAAAAAGCCTAGTGGGAAATGAAGGGTATGCACAGATTACACCGACTTAAACAACGTATGCCCTAAAGATTCATACCCCATGCCCAACATCGATCAACTAGTAGATAACTCGTCCAGGTTCCAATTATTGTCCTTTTTGGATGCTTACTCTGGATATAATCAGATAGCAATGTACCCAGAAGACCAAGATAAAACAACTTTTATAGGTGAAAATGCGAATTACTGCTATAATTTTATGTTGTTTGGGTTAAAAAATTCAGGGGCCACGTATCAAAGGATGATGAATAGAGTATTCAAACGTCAGCTCGGCTGAAATATTGAAGTATACATTGATGATATGATCGTCAAGGCAGCTGACCCAGTTGACCATATGTAGGACTTAGAAGAAACGTTCAACAAGTTAAGGGAGTACAAGATTCGGTTGAACCCAGCCAAATGTGTTTTTGGTGTTTCGGCTGGAAAATTCTTGGGGTTCATGTTGACTCACAGGGGAATAGAAGTCAATCCTGACAAATGCAAAGCTGTGTTGAACATGCAGTTTCCAATTAACAAAAAGGAAGTACAGAAATTGACAGGAAGATTGGAGACTTTAACCCGGTTCCTTCCGAAATCGGCAGAAAAGGCACTTCCTTTTTTTCAAGTTACTCAAAAATGAGGCTACAATAGGCTGGAACCCGGAATGGGAAGCCGCGTTTAGAGAAATAAAAAAATGCTTAGCTTCTCCACCTGTGTTGTCAAAACCAGAACCAGGGGAAGTTCTGATGTTATGCGGTTAGCGTCGTATTGGTTAGGGAAGTTAAGAATGCACAAGTGCCGATTTATTTTGTGAGTCGGGCTCTTCGAAATTCTGAGTTAAGATACCAAAAGTTAGAAAAGGTAGATTTTGCGCTAATGATGATGACAAGAAGGCTGCGTCGTTACTTCCAGGGCGGCCATACAATCATCGTGCGAACCAACCAGCCAATTAGACAAGTGATTCATAAACCAGACTTGGCAGGAAGAATGATCAATTGGGCAATACAATTATCCGAGTTTAATTTGAAATATGAAGTCCGACAAGCTATAAAATCTCAGGCATTAGCCGACTTTGTTATGGAGCTAACTCCATTGGAGGAAGGAATGAGAAACGACAACGATGGATTGACAATATAAGTCGACGGATCATCAAATGTTAAAGGAAGTGGAGCTGGAATCATAATGGAAAATCCGGAGGGAATAGCAGTGGAGCAATCTCTCCAGTTAAACTTTCCTACATCAAACAACCAAGCTGAATATAAAGCACTGATAGTCGGGTTGACCCAGGCAAAGGAGCAGGGAGCTAAAAAGGTAAAAGTGTTCACTGATTCATAACTTGTTGCAGCTCAGATTGAAGGGCGATACCAGGTCAAAGGCTCATTGTTGGCAAAATATGTGAGCAAAGTCAAAGAAATCATGGCTGATTTTGATGAAATTACTGTCAATCACATTCCTAGAGAGGAAAACTCTAGGGCTGATATCTTATCAAAATTAGCAAGCACTAAGAACCCAGGGAGTCACAGGACCGTAATCCAGCAGGAAGTCTATGAGCCGCGTTGTGTCATGGTAATCTCAGGTGCTGAAGACTGGAGAAGGCCTATGATTGAATACCTTGAAAGAGGAACCTTGCCAAACGACGATTTAGAAGCTAAAAAGTTGGTGCGTGATGCTGTCATGTACACCATTGTGGAATGCGACTTGTACCGTAAAGGGTTACACACTCCAATGATGGTATATCTCAGCCCGGATAAAGTCGAATATGTACTCACCGAGATACATGAAGGCATTAATGGCCAACACATGGGAGCTAAAGCCTTGGCGAGGAAAGCTCTATGGGTAGGCTACTATTGACCAACTATGGAAGTTGATTCAAAGAATCATGTAAAAAAATGTGAGAGTTGCCAAAAGCATGCCAAGATAATATAGTCCCTGCCTGCCGAATTGACGTCCATCTCGACTCTGTGGCCCTTTTTTAAGTGGGGAATGGATTTGTTGGGACCATTCAAAGTGGCGGAAGGCCAACTAAAGTGGTTGATAGTGGCAGTGGATTGAAGCAGAACCAATCAACACCATAAATTCAACTCAGGTTCAAAGATTTTTTGAAAGAAACATCATCGCCAGATTTGGTATCCCAGGAGAAATCATTACAGACAATGGAACTCAGTTTACTGACAAAAAGTTCTGGGAAATGATGGCCGGATTTCAGATCAGGCACCATTTCGCTTCTATCAAACAGCCACAGTCAAATGGACAAGCTGAGGCCGCCAATAAAATAATCGTAGACGGATTGAGAAAGCATATGCACGATGCCGATCCTAGCTGGGTTGAGCAACTATATTACGTTTTATAGGGGTACAAGACCACTGTTCAAACGTACACCAATGAAACCCCATTTAGATTGACATATGGTTGCGAGACACTGATTCCAGTTGAGATTAGTCAACCATCTTGGAGAACAAAGAACATTCTTCAAGCAAAAGAGGAGACTAACAATGAAGCTCTGTCTATGGAGCTGGACTTAATTGATGAGGTCCGTATTACAGCACATTGTCGGGATCTAGCGGCAAAACAACTAGCTGCCGCCAAATACAACAAAAAAGTGAAACCCCGAACCTTCAACACAGGCGATTTGGTACTCCGGCGAGCAGATATTGGAAACAAAAATGCCAGAGATGGAAAATTAGTGGCCAATTGGGAAGGACCATATCGGGTTATAGAAAAACTCGGTAAGGGAGCTTATGTGTTGGAAGCCCTGGATGAGAAGGCAATTAAACGAACTTGGAATGCAAACAAACTCAAAACTTATTATTGTTAGATTTGGTTTCAAAGTTTTCGCCTTAAATTAAGATTTTTCCTTTGTTAGGATCAATAAGTCGTATCCCGGGAAAGTAAGGATATTCCCTAATTTGTAAGCTTAATTTGGCAATCTGGTTGTCATTTTATAGCGAGGTTCCTTTGTTAGGATCTGTAAGCTTAATTTGACAACCATGTTGTCATTTTACAGCAAGTTTTCCTTTGTTAGGATCTGTCAGCTTAATTTGGAACTCATGTTGCCATCTTATAGCAAGCTGCAAATAAATGAAGTATTCGTCTTGGTTATGATTTTGCATACAATAATAAAACAAATCATGGTCGAGTTGTGAAATATGCGCAGATATAATTACCGTGTACACAATGTATTAATATAATTACCTTGATGAAGAGAAATGTGCTATTTAAGCCCTGATCAGGTTAAAGTGTGGGAATGTTTGGTTAAAAAATTCCAATTTCTACATGTAGCACAATATTCTTAGTTAAGAGTAAACCCAGGGTTGATACCCCGAAACAAGTTACAAAGATAAAGAGAAACGCATCTTTGTCAAATATACTGCCTAGTCATCCATACTAGACGAATATTTTCGTAGCGTACGAAGAAATATTTTTTGATTTTGGCCAAATCATTGAATAAGAATCCATTATAATATGGATGTACATTTGTAAACGGAATTCTAAGGAATTCTAAAAGCAAGTCAAAATTCAGAGGCAGATACCAAACAAAAGGAAAACCGGGAACCAACCCGGTAATGTCTCTTACAAATTAAAATGGGGTTCACAGACACCAAAAAGAAAAAGAAAAAAAACAACAAATAGTAAAATTTGAAACCGGCATCCCGGTTCTTCAATATTCATGTTGCCTGAGATTGAGCTTGTTCTCCAGTTTGAATGACCGGGGTCACCTCTTCCTCCTCGCAAGTCTCACCATCATTGGCTTCAGTTCCTGAATCTTCGCACAGCGGCGAAGGAGGGACTAACTTGCCCTGACTAACATAAGCTCTAAAGTGAGCTTAACGCCGGGGTTCAAGTAGTGAACTTGCTCCAAAGTATTTTTAAAGGACCCCTCCACAGCCACCGCGAGCTAATCCCTCAAGTACTCCTGCTCCGCTTCAGCTTCATGCAATGCTTTTTCTCGTTTAATATACAATGCATCCAACTCCTTAAAACTTTGAGTCTTCATCGCGTGGCTTTTCGCAAAGCATCTACATCAGACTGCAGCTTTGCAACAACACTTTGAGCAATTTGAAGATCATCTTGGGACTTTGCGGTCTCCTCCCAGGATTGAAGCTCAGTCGTGGTCGTATCTTGAACCAAAAGCAACTCCTCATGGGTCTTCATCGTTTCTTCTCGAGATAACTGAAGCTCGTTCACAATTTTAGCATACCTGAAATTCAAAGTTGCTAAACTCTGAACCAAGGATGCACATTTCATAGCATTCAGCTCAATAATACTAAGTTCTTTAATCTCATCATCGGTGAAACGAGCCGACTCCACGAAACGCTTTGGCGCTCGGACGACCTCGAACAGCTCTTCTCGATTCTACAAGAATTTTTATGAAAGCCTTTCATTTGCCTCTCTTCGATGGAAGTTTTATTTTCCCAGAATGTATCCTAATTTTTTGGCCTAATTCTTCTTCTGATGATTGATTCAACCTCTGATCAAAAAGATATATCTTGGTTCTATTTTATCTCTTCAACAAGTTTAGTAATGAGCATAACGGCCCTATTGTTCCGATGGAGAGAAGAACCTATGATTAGCTTTTCGGGAAATTTCCAAACGAACAATTTCAACGAAATCTTTCAATTTCTGTCAGAAAGACCCTTTTCCCAAAGAGTCCCAGGTAACAACCCGGTAGCCGGGGCTGGTAAAGTAGCTAGAGAGACAGGTTCTACATTGGTTCTCTCAACAACTGGGCCTTTTCCTTTGCTGGCTGCAATAGGCGCAGTCGCTGCAACGAGAGTCTTTTCTTTTTGAGTCCCCAAAATCTTCCTCTTTTTTTGTGCGGGATCGACGGGTGCAGTGTTGCGCGATTTATGCGAATATGTTTACGGCAAGTGCACCGATCGTTTAACAAGTAATAAAGTGTAAGTAAGTGAGTTATCGTCTCCACAGGGATTGGGGTGATTGTTCACAGTAACTATAACTAGAGCGATTGAAAGTAAGAAAAAGAAAATTTTGCAAGAGAGTGTTGATTGATTGATTGCTAAGTCGAGAAAGGAAATTA
>CM023949.1:18095944-18150104 GCA_013407115.1 Glycine latifolia | reverse complement strand
TATGACCTAAAACTAAGCTATAATTAGGATGTGTTTGCAACACATCATGCAGCACCCTTCCCCTTGTTGAGAGCAGCAATGAAGGGAGGAGAAGGATCCCGGCGTGGTAGTTTGGATTTTTGGGGGGCACCAGAAGTCGGAGTTGTAACCTTCCCAGTACCAGAAGCCAGGGTGGGACTGGAAGGCACTTGTTTTCCCATATCAAAATCTGCATAATAAAAGCAAAGGCACGATTAAAATTAGCGATTTTATATAAACACAAAAATAAGACCGCGATCATACTCGGTAGAGCGATAAGCCCGGGTTGATAATTACAATTGAAAGAAGTAACACTAGGAGGACCATAAGCTTCCTTATATGTTGATATCCTGGCACTGAAGAAGCGTCAGATTCTGAGAGCTTCGTCTCCTCAAAATGATAGGTAGACGGAGGAAACTCATGATGAATGTGCGACCAATAGAGCGGAAATTTCCACTCTACGTCCCGGGAATCAGTAGAACCAAAAAAAGGTTGTTTACCAGGTTCAGCAACAACTTTAAAATACTTATTTTTGAAATTTTTAAAGGACTCAGTATATACATGGAAGAATTTTTGATCATTACGACCCTGGATAGAGGTCCATCCCTTTCTATTTGCAGGTTCCCTACCCATCCTACCCGTATGAACAACAAAGTAGTAAAAGAAAAGAGGAATGGTACTAGTGATTCCCAAATATTCATAGAAATGTTCAAAAGCTTTTATAAACCCCCCAGCTATTAGGATGAAGTTGTGAAGGAGCTAAGTGAAGATGGTGTAAAACATTTATTCGAAATTCGGATAGGGGTAATCGAATTCCTATCCGGGTTATTAAGTATTTATAGAAAAAGAAAAAAGAGGGATCATGGTCTTCCCTTAAAGAGCAAATGGGTTCACTCTTCCCCGGAGGACGCACAACAAAGTTTTCCTGATTCCCAACAGAAAGGGCAGCAACATCTTCCGAATCAAGCTCGGATAGTGTCTGCAAGACTTCATAAGTTACCCATGGGAACTTAGAAGTCAGAGAAGGAGACGGGGAACCATAACGCGATTCAGAAGAGGAGGACTCGGCAACTTGTCCCAGCGAAGGATCCATACAAACCTACGACAAACAAAGAAAAAATCAGTAACGAAGTGTCGTACCTGAAGGACATTTTTGGTTGCAACATGAATTTGAACTCGTCTGAGACTAGAATGATATCCCCAGATTCATCGACATTAATGGCAGGAGCAGAAGCTTGGACGCTATTTGGATTTGGAGAAATTGGTTTAGGCATCAGAACGGGATTATGCAGACAAGACCCAAGTAGTGAATCGACCATGGAATCACAGCCAGATTCTGAGAGTTTGCTACTTTCAACAACGTAATCGAAACACGGTTCAAATCGGGTTTCCAAGACAGGTGTTGAAGAAAAAAGGGCAGTATTATGAGCCAACGACGATTTAGGGTTTTTCAGTTCGAAATCCCGAAGAAGAAAAGAAGGAATTACAGAGGAAGTCCCAGTTGTAGACTCAACCTTGGGAAGGTTTAAAAGGTTCCTATTGTCAGATACAAGAACTCAATTTTTCTTCTTGCTGCTAGTCCCACCAGTATAGGGGCGTAACAAAGATTTCTCCCTTTCTTCTTCAGTAAGAGGCAAACCAAATAACCTGTTAGATTCAAGAAGTTGAAGACAAAGAATCAAGGTTGATGGAAGCTTGGTTTTGATATGTTTACATGCCCACTCAAATTTGATGGCATTTGTAATTTTGGTTAAAGCTTGGCTCATTAAGATAAATCCTTATAATCCTCTGCAGCTATTAAGTAAATCATGCATACATACATTCATAAATAGGTTGATAATCATATTAGAATGTACAAAGGAATAGGACAACATAAGTGCATCTAAACAAGCATAAAATGATTTTACACTGTATTAATCGATTACTTGAGTCAAATAGTCGATTACCAGCTTGTTTGGATTTTTGGAAAATGGTTTAAGAACAGTTTAATCGATTACCATTTTCTTGTAATCGATTAAATAGACTTGACACAGATTTAGGAACACTGGTGTAATCGATTATCTGTGAAAATAATCGATTACATAAGGCATCTGCATAATTCAGCATAGCATGATGAATTGGTTTAATCGATTACCAAATAATTGTAATCGGTTAAATATGCTTTGTAGTGATTCAGTCATGTTCTGGCGTAATCGATTAAAATGCATTATAATCGATTACCTCTACTTGTTAAGAAAGTATGCCATTCTGGAGAAATCGATTAAATGGTGAGATAATCTATTATTATGTTCGTTCAAGATTTTCAGAACTGAGATGAACAATTTAATCGATTATTAAGACGGAATAATCAATTACTGTTGATTAAATAATCGATTACCATAACGAAATAATCGATTACAGTCTGTTAAATCAGTTTTTTTATAAATAGAAAAGTTGTGTCACTGAAGTTTAAGTTTTTAGAAAGAGAACATTCGTTTCTATCATAGGTTTTACATTCTCTAAAAGTTCATAAAGGTTTAAAAGTTCTTTTTTAGAGAGTTGTTCAATTGAATTAGATTCAACATGGATGCTTAGTAAACGAACTCATTGTGTGTGATCATTCATGTAAAGTTGTGAATAAAGAAGACTCAAGAAAGCATTTCATACATCATCTCAGGTTATATAATTCGTTCATATCCTTTTAGCTGCAAAGGAAAATGAGGTGATACCTTTCTTGAACCTTAAGCTTTGATATTTGTAGTTTGTTTTTGTTGTAATCTTTGTTGATTTTCCATATAACATTTGGGGTTCTTTAAAGCATTACTAGAAAGGGTTTTCTAGGGGTAGAACAGAGAGGGGATCTCTGGTTCTTGGTCTTTTGAGAAATCTAGGGAGTAGATTTTGAGTTTTGCCTAGGAGAGGTGAAAGAGACCTTGTTGCTTGCTTGTAAAGAACTAAGATTTGTTATAGTGGAATTCTAACCTTGTTTGGGTTAGAAGATAAACTGGATGTAGCCTTCGGGGGTTGAGAGGTGAACCAGTATAAAATTTTGTGTATTTAAGTTTTGATAGTTGTTTCATTGAATTCTTGTAGTATTCAATTTGCTTATCATTCAAACTTTGATTTAGTACAAGTGTCAATTGATTGGTGAAGAATATTGTTTTCTAAATTGATTTGGTTTAAGATACGGTCCAAATAAATTCTTCCGCTGTACATTGTTTTGTAAGAATTTTTTTTAAAAGGAGGCAAAACCAATTCACCCCTCTCTTGGTTTATTGGATTAGGTATTCATTGTATTTTCAATTGGTATCAGAGCTGGTTCTTGTAATTTGCTCAAGATCTTTTTTAAATCCTTGACAATTAATGCTAATCAAATAACATTCAAGGAGGGTGCTTCTTTAAATAGACCACCTTTATTTGAAGGAGAACATTTTTGTTTTTGGAAAAACCGAATGCAAATCTTCATCCAATCGAATGACCCGGGTGCATGGAATTGTATTAAGAAAGGTCCATATATTCCTACCAAAGTTGTTGATGGCAAATCAATACCAAAGGAATGGGATGAAATGTCTGAAATAGAAAAGAAATTAACTCAATATGATTTCAAGGCAAAGAATATGATAACTTCTGCTTTATCTTCCGATGAATTTTTAGGACGGTTAGGTGTAAAAGCACCAAGGAAATGTGGGAATTACTTGAAGTAACACATGAAGGAACAGATGATGTGAGAAGATCAAGGAAACACACTCTCATTCATGAATATGAAATGTTCAAAATGAGAGATGATGAGAACATCTCACAGCTCCAAACTAGGTTCACCCACATTGTGAATCACTTGCTTAGGCTAGGGAAAACCTTTGATGTAGAAGAACTAAACATCAAGATTCTCAAATTTCTAACAAGAGATTGGCAGCCTAAAGTCACAGCCATTAAAGAATCAAAGGACTTATCAAAGATGTCCATGGCAGCTATGTTTGGTAAGCTTTTAGAATATGAACTTGAATTATCTCAATTAACTCATGGTGAAGATGCAGATAAAAAGCATAAGAGTATAGCACTAAAAGCCGCACCTTCAAAGATTAAAAGAGAAGATGATTCAAGTGATGATGATGATGATGATGAGAATGTGAATCTCATTGTAAGGAAATTTACCAAATTTCTAAGGAAGAACAAAAATAGAAGGCAACCACAACAAAAGAAGAGAAATGAAAGCTTCAATAAAAATGCCAACTCCTCCTCCATCACATGTTTTGAATGTGGAAAACAAGGTCACATAAAGGCAGAATGTCCTTCATTAGCAAAGAAATCACAAGCTGAAAAGAGACCAAAAAGGGATGGAAAACCAAGAAAAGCCTACATTGCTTGGGAGGATAATGAAACCACAAGTTCTGAATCCTCTTCAGAAAAAGAAGTTGAAGCTCATTTATGCCTTACATCTACCATTTGTGAAGAAGAAGAAGAAACATCAAGCACAGAATCCGAGATGTGTCTTAGAGCTAAATCATCAATGTGGTATCTAGATAGTGGATGCTCTAGACATATGACAGGGGAGATATCCATGCTTACAATTGTAACACTCAAATAAGGAGGATATGTGACTTATGGAGACAACAACAAGGGCAGAATCATTGGACAAGGCAACATTGGGGACAACATAACCACAAATATCAAGGATGTACTCTATGTTGAAGGGCTGAAGCACACTCTTCTTAGCATTAGTCAATTGTGTGACAAAGGCTTTAAAGTCAACTTCAACAATGAAACTTGCTTGATCCATGAAGGCAAAACAGGAAAAATTGCACATGTTGGCAAAAGGAAGGGTAACATTTATGTTCTATCCATTGATCATGCATTCATACATAAAACAAATTGCTTGATGAGTAAAGTGAATGAAACATGGTTGTGGCATAGAAGAACATCACATATAAACATGCATCATCTCAATAAACTAATAAGGAAAGATCTAGTTATTGGTTTACCCAAGCTCAAGTTTGAAAAGGATAGAATTTGTGAAGCTTGTCAAAGAGGAAAACAAACTAAAAACTCTTTTCAAAGTAAGAATGCAATTTCTACTTCTAGACCTCTTGAGTTGGGGAAAACTATTATGGACTTGTTATTGTAGATGATTATCCTAGATACACTTGGACATTATTCATTAAGTCTAAAAGCCAAGCATTCACAGCTTTTAAGAAACTAGCCAAAGTTATTCAAAATAAAAAAGGGTGTAATATTGTTTCAATTAGAAGTGACCATGGTGGTGAATTCCAAAATGAGTATTTTGAAAAGTTTTGTGAAGATTTTGGAATTAATCACAACTTTTCAGCTCCAAGAACACCTCAACAAAATGGTGTTGTGGAGAGGAAAAACAAATCACTAGAAGAAGGAGCAAGGACTCTTCTAAATGAAACAAGATTACCTACGCATTTTTGGGCTGATGCGGTGAGTACCGTTTCCTACACCTTGAATAGGATTCTGATAAGGCCTATTTTGAAGAAAACTCCTTATGAAATCTATAAAGGAAGAAAGCCAAACATATCTTACTTTAAATCATTTGGTTGTAAGTGCTTTGTTTTAAATAATGGAAAAGACAATCTTGGCAAGTTTGACTCAAAAGCTGATGAAGCTATCTTTCTTGGTTATTCATTGCAAAGTAAGGCTTATAGAGTGTTTAATAAAAGAACCTTGTGTGTTGAAGAATCTGTGCATATTGTTTGTGATGAAACTAACCCTTCTTTGGAAGAAGCTTTAAGTGACAATGATGCATAAAATAATGAAGAAAGGCAGCAACCTATTCAAGACAACAAGCAAGAAGAAGATGAAGCACAACTAGAAATGAATCAAGATGCAGCTACACCTAAACACAAGGATTGGAGGACCACAAGGGATCTATCATTAGACAACATAATCGGTGAAGTATCAAAGGGAGTGTCTACTAGATCTTCCCTAAGAAATCTTTGTTGTTCAATGGCTTTTGTGTCACAAATAGAACCAACTAACATTGAACAAGCTTTATTAGATGAACATTGGTTGAATGCAATGCATGAGGAGTTAAATCAATTTAAGAGGAAGAATGTTTGGGAATTAGTACCTAGACCATCCACTCACACACCTATTGGCACTAAATGGGTATTTAGAAATAAGTTGGATGAAAGTAGCATCATAATAAGGAACAAGGCTAGATTGGTTGCTAAGGATTACAACCAAGAGGAAGGCATTGATTATGATGAGACTTATGCTCCAGTTGCTAGATTAGAAGCCATAAGGTTACTCCTTGCATATGCATGTATATTAGATTTTAAATTGTTTCAAATGGATGTTAAAAGTGCATTTCTCAATGGCTTTATTGATGAAGAGATATATGTTGACAAACCTCCAGGTTTTGTGGATCATCAATATCCTAACCATGTGTATAGGTTGAGAAAGGCTTTATATGGACTAAAACAAGCTCCAAGATCTTGGTATGAGAGGTTAAGTAAGTTTTTGCTTGATCATTCATTCACAAGAGGAGAAGTAGATAAGACATTGTTCATCAAAAGAAAAGACAAAGATATTCTTTTAGTACAAATTTATGTTGATGATATTATCTTTGGTTCTACTAATCATTCTTTGTGCAAGGAATTTTCAGCTAACATGCAGAAAGAATTTGAGATGTCTATGATGGGAGAACTCACCTTCTTTCTAGGATTGCAAGTCAAGCAAATGAGAAATGGAACTTTCCTTAGTCAATCAAAGTATTGTATTGAAATGTTTAAAGAAATTTGACTTGGAAAGTTATAAAGCAGCAGCAACACCAATGGCAACCTCTAAATATCTAGATTCAGATGAAACTGGAAAAAGTGTTGAAGAATCCAAGTATAGAGGAATGATAGGATCATTGCTTTATCTCACAGCAAGCAAACCGGACATTATGCTTAGTGTTTGCTTATGTGCTAGATATCAAGCTAATCCTAAGGAGTCTCATTTAACAGCAGTAAAAAGGATCTTCAAGTACCTAAAGTCTACACCAAAAGTAGGACTTTGGTATCCAAAAGGTACAAATATAAGCTTAATAGGATTCTCTGATTCTGATTTTGCAGGATGCAAGTTGGATCGAAAAAGCACAAGCGGCACTTGTTATTTATTGGGAAGCTCCTTAATTTCTTGGCATTACAAGAAACAATCATGTGTAGCATTGTCAACAGCTGAAGCAGAATACATATCAGCAGGGAGTTGCTGTGCACAAAGCTTGTGGCTGAAACAACAACTCCATGATTTTGGTGTGAAGCTTTAACAAATCCCTCTTATGTGTGACAATACTAGTGCAATAAACATCTATAAGAATCCAATCATGCATTCCAGAACAAAACATATAGAGATAAGGCATCACTTTATCAGAGATCATGTTCAGAAAGGTAACATTAGAATTGAATTTGTTGAAAGTAATAAACAACTAGCTGATATATTTACAAAGCCTTTGGATAGAGATAGGTTCTTTACATTGAGAAATATGCTTGGTATCTTGGATGAATCTAGTGTATGTTGATATACATGACTATGCTGTTAATTTGGTGATTGAGTGATATAGATGTTGCTTGAGATACCTCAATTAAATTAGAGATTGAATGCTTGTTGTACTCTGCTGTATTAAGCTGCTAAAAATGTTAAAAGCCTACAATAATCGATTACCATTAAAAGCTAATCGATTAAATGCTCATCTGATGCTTCTAAAAATTGAATAAAGGTTGTTGTAATCGATTAAACCATCGATTTAATCGATTATTCACTACTCGAGCATTTGAGAAAACAAGTTCACAATGGAGTAATCGATTAAAACGAGTAATTAATCGATTACATGTACCTCTGAAGCTTTTCAAATTTTGAATCAAGACTGGAATAATCGATTACTTCGTCGGATTAATCGATTATTTGGTTCATCAAAGCCTGAGAACTTTGTTTCATACTACCTTAATTGATTATTTTAAGCTGTAATCGATTCCATTGCTTCTTCTACATGATAACTGTGCAGCTGTAATCGATTACTCTGTATTTTAATCGATTACTTCATGTTTTGAAACTGAAAATTTGAATGAAATAATCGATTATACTACGAAATAATCGATTATTTTGATTGTTACTGCAAAATATGACAATTTTGAAACTACCCAACTGCATTCAAACACGATTTGATGCAATCAAAGACCACTATGGTGCAGTTATCTGGCACAACAACTATATTTCTCGAAATTAAAACTACCCACTTGATGAAATTAGCCTATAAATAGAGGTTTTAGTGACTTGAGAAAATCACACCTTCAAACCTTCTATTCTCTCTCACTATTCTTGTTCTGAACCTAGAGTGAAGAACATGGAAGACAAGATGTTTAGAGATGAATCTAGAGAGTAGATTAGTCTCTTAGATTTAGCTTTTGATGCTTATGTTTGTTTGCTTTGGTTTGCTTTGTTCTTAAGTTGTTTAAGTATGTTTGAATTTGATTAAGTGTACTTGTTCCAACCTTTTTGATTAATGAAGCTATGTCTATTTCCTTTCTATTTGTTGCTCTTAATGTCTATTTTTGAGTTTGATATACCAAATAGGGGGAGTAGATAATGAAATAGTAGCTATAATGAAATAAATAAGGGGGAGTAGATAAATTGAAAGATGAAATGAAATTTACAAGTATATTGAAATGACTTATGATTCAATTCAGGGGGAGCTTGTGTATTATGATTAAAACTAATATGAATGAATGCTTGAGTGATTTATCATGAACCAAGATATAATAATGCTTGATCTTTGTAAAAGCTGAGAAATTTTTCAGATCAAACAATTCCTCATTGAAGTCAAAGAGTATGTTTCATTAATGAAGTATTTGGCATGCTCAAAATCAAAAAGGGGGAGATTGTTAGATTCAAGAAGTTGAAGACAAAGAATCAAGGTTGATGGAAGCTTGGTTTTGATATTTTTACATGCCCACTCAAATTTGATGGCATTTGTAATTTTGGTTAAAGCTTGACTCATTAAGATAAATCCTTATAATCCTCTGCAGTTATTAAGTAAATCATGCATACATACATTCATAAATAGGTTGATAATCATATTAGAATGTACAAATGAATAGGACAACATAAGTGCATCTAAACAAGCATAAAATGATTTTACACTGTATTAATCGATTACTTGAGTCAAATAATCGATTACCAGCTTGTTTGGATTTTTGAAAAATTGTTTAAGAACAGTTTAATCGATTACCATTTTCTTGTAATCGATTAAATAGACTTGACACATATTTAGGAACACTGGTGTAATCGATTATCTGTGAAAATAATCGATTACATAAGGCATCTGCATAATTCAGCACAGTATGATGAACTGGTTTAATCGATTACCAAATAATTGTAATCGATTAAATATGCTTTGTAGTGATTCAATCATGTTCTGGCGTAATCGATTAAATTGCATTATAATCGATTACCTCTGCTTGTTAAGAAAGTATGTCATTCTGGCGTAATCGATTAAATGGTGAGATAATCTATTATTATGTTCGTTCAAGATTTCCAGAACTGAGATGAACAATTTAATCGATTATTAAGACAAAATAATCGATTACTGTTGATTAAATAATCGATTACCGTAACGAAATAATCGATTACAGTCTGTTAAATCAGTTTTTTTATAAATAGAAAAGCTGTGTCTCAGAAGTTTAAGTTTTTAGAAAGAGAGCATTCGTTTCTATCATAGGTTTTACATTCTCTAAAAGTTCATAAAGGTTTAAAAGTTCTTTTTTAGAGAGTTGTTCAATTGAATTAGATTCAACATGGATGATTAGTAAAAGAACTCATTGTGTGTGATCATTCATGTAAAGTTGTGAATAAAGAAGATTCAAGAAAGCATTTCATACATCATCTCAGGTTGTATAATTCGTTCAGATCCTTTTAGCTGCAAAGGAAAATGTGGTGATACCTTTCTTGAACCTTAAGCTTTGATATTTGTAGTTTGTTTTTGTTGTAATCTTTGTTGATTTTCCATATAACATTTGGGGTTCTTTAAAGCATTACTAGAAAGGGTTTTCTAGGGGTAGAACAGAGAGGGAATATCTAGTTCTTGGTCTTTTGAGAAATCTAGGGAATAGATTTTGAGTTTTGCCTAGGAGAGGTGAAAGAGACCTTGTTGCTTGCTTGTACAGAACTAAGATTTGTTATAGTGGAACTCTAACCTTGTTTGGGTTAGAAGATAAACTGGATGTAGCCTCCGGGGTTGAGAGGTGAACCAGTATAAACTTTTGTGCATTTAAGTTTCGATAGTTGTTTCATTGAATTCTTGTAGTATTCAATTTGCTTATCATTCAAACTTTGATTTAGTACAAGAGTCAATTGATTGGTGAAGAAGATTGTTTTCTAAATTGATTTGGTTTAAGATACGGTCCAAATAAATTCTTCCGCTGTACATTGTTTTGTAAGAAATTTTTTAAAAAGGAGGCAAAACCAATTCACCCCCCACTTGGTTTATTGGACTAGGTATTCATTGTATTTTCATAACCAATATCCATCCCCTAGAAGGGATAGTTTGGTGTAATCTTGCCTCTTCCTCAGGAAAAAAGTTCATGATGAATAAAAACCAACAAATTTTGCAAATGAATGAAAGAATCAAGATGTTTACAGCAACAAGAATATAATGGACAAAGAATAAAATTTTTGTAGCAAAGACGAAAAAAGAAACTCAGATCCAAAAAAATACTAGAGAGGGAAAGTGACCCAAAAGGAATCAACGAACTGCAGTTGAAATGAAACAAAAACAAGAAATTCAATAGGCATGAAGGATACCTGTATAGTGAAGATTTCTCAAAAGTTCAGGAGAAAGACGCTGAAAATGGCAGAACTGAGGGCTCAAAAACGCTGAGTATTCAAAAAGACGATGAAAGAGACAAGGAAAATGCAAAGGAAAAATCAAGAGAATATATATAGGTATAGAGGAGATTGAAATAAATAACCATCGGAATCGTGCGAGAAGTTGTGTAACCGTTGGATTAAGGTGTAATTATAATCATCAAATGTGAGTGAAGCGTCATGACTGGGGGCAAAAAAGACTATTCGATTCAAAAGTTTATAATTAGCACGCAGTAGGAAACGACATGGCATTAAAGGCGCATGTCAATCACAGCGGGAAAGCAGAACGCCAACAGTGTACTACAGTAAAGCATATGACAAGTTGCATAAAGTAACTTTAACGCAAACGTTCTCTATTCACAATGGGACAAATGGTCCTATGTGAATGTCCAAATCCGGGGGGCAATAGAGGACAAAAATCGGGAGGATCACTGAAATATTACCAGAATGCTAAAATACACTGAAACCGGGATGCTAAAATACATTGAAACATACAATATTAAGATATGGATAGTCACATTTGTAATAAAGACACAACCCGGCGCACGGTCGTACTAAAGAGACAACCTAACGAGTACAAAATCGAGATTGATGCCGATAAGAGAACGTGTAGATCAGAACCCGTTAGAAATGGAGGATGAATATGCTAACTAATACATCTCGGCTGCCTGAAAGTATAGACAACCGGGCTGGGGGGCAACTTTTACGGACTCAATAAATGGACCCAATATAATGACTCGTTATTGTGAAGCACATTAAGGAGGATATTAGCTCAGAATCTTGATATTCTAACTAATCTCAACAACATGGATGATGGTTGTCAAAAGAGATCTCAACGAGCAAATATTCTAATAACAAGATATTATACCATATATATTAGGAGGATATACTGAATCTGAAGAGAGGTGGCAATAACCAACCTAGAGGTAACTCCCCTATATATATAAGAGGTATGCCTACAGGTAGGGATGCTCTCTCTAACCCTAATATACACTGTCACTGTACACACACAATACGTCCAAGATTAATATAGTTGTGTACGGTGATCTACCTGACTTAAAGATATCTTCCTCATAGATACCTTGGAGAGAATTATTCATCCAAGATTAATTCAATAGCTATTCAGCTATACATTATTGTTTTCAACAACATAACAAGGTTAATATAAGTTTTGAATTCATAAAGCAGGCACATTACAAATACTAGTACAGTTGGTTCAAATTGGACCATAGGTTAAAATAGGCTTAAATATATTCTTGCTTCACGTTGTTTTCATTTTTACCTCTTCACGTTTTTTTCATTTTTATTTCTGAAAAAAAATCATGTTTTATTCTTTTTAAATTATGTTTTTTTTTCTTAAAGACATTTTAATAGTAAAATAATTATTTAAATTTTTTAATTGGTGAAAAAATTGTTATCTAAAATATTTTAAAGATTTGATAAAACCAAAATAAAAAAATTTACATGAAAAATATATTTACACCTTAAAATAATGAGATGTTTTATTAGATGTTTGAAGGAATCAAAACAGAAAAAAAAAAAAAAGAAAAAAGGAAGAACCTTGATGCAGAGGAAGACTTGGTTCTGTCTCTGGAACTCGGCGAGGATGGCAACGAGGTCGGACTTGAGCAAGCGGGAGACGCTGGACCGGATGAAGCGGTCGAGCCGGACCGGGTACGAGCGGAGCCTCTTCAACTCTTTCGCCGCCACCAGCCCTTCTTTACCCATCTCCTTCTTACGCCGTCATATCGAAAGGCTTGGGCTCGAGGCCCCACCCGAAGCCCATCGGGCCCAGTCACGCGAGCCTGCTCGCACCACTGTAGCAACCGCAACACGCACCGGCATTAATTAAGACTTAAACAGAAGGAGGAGGAAGAAGAGAAACAAACAAGTGATGCGAAGCTGAAACTCAAAGGACCATTGCCTACACTTTTTGTTATTATAAAAATGTTTTAATTACCCTTTTCTTCCCGATAATTACAAATTGCAATTCTCTTTTTATAATTTAATAAATAAATATGGTTAAAATATCTAATTTGGGTTATTGTAATTACAGTTTTTAACCCTTTTTGTCCTCGCGGTCTAAAATATTTAACGTCATTGCGTTTGAATCCTTTAAAACGACTACAAAATTAAAACTAAAAGTTAAAATCCGTCAAAGATGTTTTAGAAAATTCGATTTTGTAACAACTTTAAAGGATGTAAATGTATCGATGTTTGACGATTTTTGACAGGGAGATCACGATAGTTTGAAATAAAATAGCAGCTACAAAAGTCTAAAATTGGATGTTTTAAGCATGTGTTTGGTTTGATATTAAAATTTTCAGAATCATGTTGAAATACCACTCAATGTGATTTTAGAAAAATTTTACATATTTAGTTTTTACTTTGAATAATTGAATTTTAGTTTAGATTTGATTTTAAATTCAAATAACTATAAGTACTAAAATGATAATTAAATTCTTACAGACATAAATATAATTTTGTCACTTATTTACATTTTAGGTTTTTGTTTAGTTTTTTATGTTTTAAAAAATTCATTTTAGTCTTTTATTGATCAAATTTGAGTCAATAATGTTCTTTCAAAATATTTATTTTTTTTTAATTTTAGAACACTTTTTTATTTATTGATTCATATGAAACTTATCTCCATTTGTTAGAAGAAGGAAAGACCATAAACATGAAAAAAAAAATTATATTAAATTTTGAAGAATAAAAATACAACAAATCCTCTTTCCTAACAACACCACTACCCACCACCATCAAACACACAGCCGCAAGAAAATAATGGTACTGTAAAGCCCTTCCTAGTTCCGCCGCAGCATACTACTCATTACTGCATATGTTTTTAAAATTTTGTATTACAATTTTTTTACTTTTTATGGTAGTTCCTCTTTACTTTACAGAATATTAAATATTACAATCTTAGTGAAAACATTTTATCCCCTTGTTTGTTTTTCTGGTTCTGTCCCTGAATAGTAACGATCTAAAACCCATAACAAATTAAAATTAGATACAAATCAAGAAACTTGACAAACCCATTCCCAAATTAGATAAGAACCTATGCTCAAATTTCCCATGCACCCAATCCAAATCCATCCCCTCTGCCACCGTCTCCATGTGACGGAGCCACTTTATAATCAGCAATGATCATGACATTAACTAATTTTTAAATATTTTTTGATAACTATATATACTTATATAATTAATTAGGATTAAAAATAAAATTTGGTACTACCTAAAATTTGGAGTAGTGCAAATGACATGGTGTGGTGTATCTCTCTACTGGAGATGACAGTTTAATTTTTTTTTTAACAAATTTGAATTGAAGTAGTATGTGACAGAGGAAGTACTAAAGCAGAGCAGTCTTTCCTTAGTCTCCTACTTTTCAGTTTGCTACTTGTCGTGTCGCTTCAAAATAATTAAACTACGCTAATTCTGTAACACAAGATTAACCTAGGTCTACTCAAAGACACTATCAATATGATTTTATCTTCAATTCACTACTAACAGTGAAGGGGATTTTTGTCGAATAGTTTGCAGGCACGAAGAAAAAATTGCAAAAACGCAAACTACGATTAAAGATCAATGCAGAAACTAACAAAATTGATAACAAGTAATGTAAAACAGATTAAAGAGTATCAATCCAATTCACCAAACCAAGCTATTCGAATCATCATCGTTCTCAGAAATTTATCCTATTTTGAAAGTTCATTCAATTTCATTAGAAGCAGTTCAATCGAATTAACCCCTAAATTAATCGAAACCACAACCCTAATTGAAATATCATCCAATTAATCTGTGATTTATATTCAAAATTAGGAAATGAATCCATAACCTAATCCACTTTCAATCCTAAACGCATTCATAATCATGAAAACAGAATAGCAATTGAAGAAGAAAGTGAACATTCACACAGAATTCGAAATACCAAACCAGAACTCAAATTCTTCTCTTGCTTGGGTTGGATCCTTGGATTGATTAATTATTTAGCCTTCCATGATCATCATCAATGAAAGCCCCATGAAATAAGTTCACGAAAATGGAAGAAGGGAAAAGGAAAATGAAGAACAATAAAGAACAGTTGAGAGAAAATAAGAGAAAGAGTTTTGATTCTAAAGACTTAAAAAGAGAAATGTAAAATTGTTTTTTTGCAAAATGAAATGTAAAGTATTAATTCCTCCTAATGTCACTAATATATAGTGACTATGTCTGAAGAAAAGAATGGGCCATGAACAACCCATCAATTCTAATTATTTATGCTATTTACACCAATAAAAGTCCAACTCGCAGCCCAAAATACAAGTGCAATGGTTCTGACTTCAAAGCCTAAAATGACCATCCAAATGGCAGAATTGGCCTCCACTTATTTCTGGCAAACTTGTAGATCTTTTCATTATCTTTCCAAGGAGTACAAGAACGCTCAATTAGGAGTTCCGTAGAGTTCTGTAGGTCCTATACAAGGCAGATACGTCAAGTGAGCATAAAATCCAAAAATACGCAACAATTAGCAATTAAGCCCACTAACTTGCCTAAGACAAAAAATGAATTAGAATGGGAAAATAAATGTCCAAGAAAAGTCAAATAAGCTAAGAATGATAGAAAAATATTTAACTAAAGGCACTCCATCACTCTCATCTCTCTCCCTCGAGTCCCGGTCTCCCTCCACTCCCTTTCCAGCTCCTTCACTTCACGGAGTCACGGTTAGTCGGTCACGGCCTCCCTTCTAGCGGCCAGCATCAAGCTCCTCTTTCTCTCATATCGTCGTGCCAGTCTCCCTCCACTATCCTCTCCCTCACCTCACGGTCACTGGTCACAGGTCACGCCATCATGGCCTCTCCCTCCCAGCATCAAGCTCTCAGATCGCCGGTCTCTCTCACCTCATGGTCACGAGCCAGTGGTCATGGGTCATGTGGTTGAGTTGTTTGTTCATATTATTTTTGCTGCTTTTCTTTTTGCCTTTTGATTTTCTTTGAGAAAACTGAAAAAAGAGAACGGGTAGTGAGCAATAAGAGAGGTGAGAATGTTGGTAGACTTGTTGGGTTATATGCAGAAATGTTGAAATGTTGAATCCTATGTTTGTGTGAGCAATAAGAGAGGTGAGAATGGGTCAGTGTTGAAATGTTGAATCCTCTGTTTATGTGAATGCCGAGAACTTTGACACTCACCTGTAATGTGCATTGACAAAACAATTAGTAATTAATTTGTTGTAACACTAAATTATTACTTAATTGAGTGAAATAGAGAGAAAAAGGCATAATTTTGTTGTGTGGGAATGAGATTATTGATGGATTGGAATTGTGTAGAACTGGACTGAAACAAAGAGAAATTCATTTGATTACTTGCTTGTTTAATGGCTGTTATTCTGTGGACTGTGAAGATCCTAGTTTTGACATGTAGGTTGAAAAAGTATGAGCAAGGAAAAACAAAAAGGTATAGATGTTTTCTTTAAAAAGAAATTAGTCTCTAAACGTGAATCAAGTGATACTCCTATGAACATAATTTCTGAAAGTGATGCACCTTCTCATGAGCAAACTCCTTCAAAGTGTCATAGAATTAAACATACTAATGACATTATTACAGTAAAAAAAAATTAAACGTGATCCAAGCAAACGTAAGCCAATTTGGGAGTATTCAGCTAATGAAGTCAATGAGATACAAAGAGCTTATTTAATAGTTGGGCCATATCAACCTCAATGCACCTATCCTTTTTCAAAGGAAAAGCATCCTCGATGTTTTCAAGCTTCTTGGTTCAAAGAATTTTCTTTTTGGCTTGATTATTCACCTTCTATAGATGTTGCGTTTTGTTTACCATGCTATCTTTTCACTACAAAGGTCAGTGGGCGTCATGGTTGGGATGCATTCACCATCAAAGATTTTAATGGTTGGAATAGACTTCATAGTGGAAAGTATTGAGCTTTTCTAATTCACATGGGAGATGATCCTTGTTCACAACATACTAATGCACTCATCTCATGTGTAGACTTAATGAATTAGCCTTGCCATATTGATAAAGTTATGCATGCTCAAAACTTCCAACAAATTGAAAGCAATAGGCTGCGTGTTAAGACTTCAATTGATGTTGCTCGTTGGCTTGCTTTTCAAGGATGTGCTTTTAGAGGGCATGATGAGACTATTAATTCAAGAAATAGTGGCAATTTTATTGAAATGATCAAACTTTTGGCATCTTACAATGAAAAAGTTGCTAATGTTGTTCTACAGAATGCTCCATTGACAACCAAGTATACCTTACCTCAAATACAAAAAGAGATTTTATATGTCCTAGCAAACAAAGTATGAAAACATATTCGCAAAGATATTGGAGACTTAAAGTTTTGTATTATTATGGAAGAAGCACGTAATGAATCCAAAAGGGAGAAAATGGCTCTTGTCTTGAGATTTGTTGACAAAGACGGTTTCATAAAAGAGAGATTTTTTGAACTTTATCACATTCAAGATACGTCATCTATGACACTTAAAAATGCTATTAGTGAAATACTCTCACATCATTGCCTTGATATCCAGAACCTTCGTGGCCAAGGATATGATGGTGCTAGTAACATGCGTGGTGGATTGAATTGATTGCAAGCATTATTTCTTAATGAATGTCATTGTGCTTATTATGTGCATTGTTTTGCTCATCGATTACAATTAGCCTTGGTTTCTGCCTCTAAGGAAGTTATTTCTATTTATGAATTCTTTCAGCATTTGAATTTCATCATTAATATTATCACTGCTTCTTCTAAGCGACATGATCAATTGCATGCTGCCCAAATTTCTGAATTTGAACGTTTGCAGGCTACTGATGAGCTTGAAACTGGTCTAGGTTCTAACCAAGTAGGTACACTAAAGAGAGCTAGTGATACTAAATGGGGTTCTCATTATTATTCCATATGTAGTCTTCAACGAGGGTATAATGAATCATGTTCAGTACTTGAAAAAATTCGTAGTGAAGGCTCAAATTACACCCAAGGAGGAGAAGCTACTGTAGCTTATAAGATGATAACTTCATTTGAGTTTATCTTTAATTTAATTTTGATGAAAGAGCTCATGGGCATCACTAAAATTCTTTGTCAAGCATTACAACAAAAATCTCAAGATATTTTGAATGTTATACAATTAATTTCAAGTACAAAGGAACTTATTCAAGAATTACGAGAAGATGGTTGGAAAAGAATACTTGAAAGTGTTGTTAATTTCTCTAAGCTTCATGAAATAAATGTTCCAGATCTTGATGCTCAATATATTGAAGGTCGTGTTTTTGTAGCTCAGGCGACATGTGTAACATCCCAAAAACTTGATTATGTCGATTATAGATAAAAAGAGAAATTACAAAAATGTTTGAAAACGATTGACCATATCACCCTTTCCTTGAAGAGGAAATTACCAAAATACCCTTAAGGTGAAAATTACCAAAATACCCTTAGATATTTTGGTTAGATATTTTGAAGTAGAAATTACAATTATACCCCTAGAGTAAGTGACAAATTACCATAATACCCTTAAGGTTAAAATTACCAAAATACCCCTAGATATTTTGGTGAGACATTCTAAAGCAGAATAAGGTGAGACAGGACTCATATGATAGAGAATAATTTGTAGAATTAGAAACTATATAGCTGTGACAGAAAAATCTTAAAATAGAATTTATATGAATTTTATACGGTAAAAACTTTGAAATTTTATTCAAAAGAATTCAGGCAGCAGAAAAATATGGAAAAACGATAAGTAGAATCTGTGAGAATTTTCTCTTAATTGTAGGATGTAAAGATTTATTTAATAAAATGGTTTAGTAATTTTGATGGTCAGAAGTAGAACGGACCAATCAGAATTAAGATAAGAGCAGTTTTGTATGTAAGGCCTGTGTAGCACTCTGTGTAGACTGTTTGTGAGTTATTTGTACTGTAACTGAAGTCAGTTTTTGGAAATCTCTAGAGTTCTATTATTTAATCTTATCCTTTAGGCAGAAGAGTTCGAATTGAACTTTACTTCCTCCTATGAATGCCATGTGTGAAGTTATCTTGAAATTGGATTCTTCTTCTTCATAAAAGGTGACATATGTACACAAGGTGGCATGAAAGGAAGAAAAATCTTCTCCTCTTCCCTTGATAATCACGTGAAAGAGGGAGTAGGAAGGGAGGATATTTCATGACTTACATACATGATATAAGGACAAGTGGAAGACACTTGGAAGAAAGACATCATGACTTAGGAGATTTTTGTATAAAGTGGAAAGATATTTAGAAAGAGTAATTATGAGTTTAGTTAATATGCAATGGAATAAAACAAAACAAAAACATAAGACCAAGCAAGCTTATACGTGAGATTTGAAGCTATATGGAAGTGAAACCATGTGTAGGTTAACGTGTAAGCTCTAGAACTTTGCATAAAAGATAATTTTGCAACCAAGCTTAGAGAAATCAGATTTGGCTTCTTGAAAACTCCATTCCACGTGCACATAGCCATTTAATGAAGGAATCTTTCTTCTTGCTTAGTAAGCATGCATTTAATGCATAAAATTAAAATATCTTTAGGTCATGATTACTTAGTTACTTTAGAACCAAACCAAGGACTAACTAAGTTACATCCTAACTAATTTCTTTACTTCCTAACCAAAATGTTTTCTATAAATACCCCCTTGAATTAAAATTTTGCACAAGCCATGCTATTCCCCTCAAACTCACGACCATCTCTCTTTCTTTTTCTCTCTGTTGAGTACAAAGGAATCACCTGATGAATGGGCAAGAAGATCAAGCTTGGTTTTGAGCTTCCAACATGCCTTGAAGACTTGAAGAAAATCTTGTAATTAATTGTAAAGAAAAAAAAGCATCTCTGGTGATCCAAGTGCATAGCATTCATATCATACATTTAGCATTTCAAAAAGGGTCATAAAATTAACAAGGCTTTGCTAATTTGATTCAGTGTTTAAATTGAAACTAAGGTTTTTTGGAAAAATACTGGTTTACACTATTTAATCGATTACTGAGGCATAATAATCGATTACTTTGTTCTTAGCTTTTCTGGAAAACATATCAAGAACAATGTAATCGATTACATATCGAATTAATCGATTATTTGACCTTAGCTTACTTATAAAAAAACATTGAGAAACATTTTAATCGATTACCAAGCTATTGTAATCGATTACCAAGGCCAAATAGAAATCACCTGGTTTATGAAGCTCACTGCCTTAATCGATTACCAATACTTGTAATCGATTACGTTATACATCACTGCTTCACTATCTATTATAAAATAATCAATTACCAAAGTCCGTAATCGATTACATAGTTCATTTGGCTAAAACCTGTTTTATGAAGCTCTCTGGCATAATCGATTACCACAAAACCATAATCGATTACACAGTACTTTTCAGCTGTATTCTGAACTTCAAGTTTTTCTAAAGCTCACTGTGATAATCGATTAATTAGTTCGTTGCCATAACCCAGAAGCCTATAGAACATATTAATCGATTACATATGATAAATAATCGATTACATATAATAAATAATCGATTATTAGGCGCTGGTAATCGATTACAGGCAGTTAGAAACATTTGTTATAAATAGAACTCATTCTGTGCAAGATGAGTGACTTGAGAATTTCGAAATCTGAGCTAAACTAAAGCACTCTACATACTTTCCTAAGGTTCTTTGGGTTCTGGGTATTCTTGCTTACATCAAAATACATATGGGTTGTTGATTGTGTCTTGAAGCAAGAAAGTTCTTGTCAAAGCTTAAGGATTGTGCTTTTCTGAGTCTTGTGTAGATTCTTAAACCTGATTCATTCATTCATTTGCATCATTAATCATTGGATCATCAGGTGATATCTTTCCTTAACTTTGAAGTTGTACTCTTTTTCTGTTTGTAATTGAATTCTATTATAATTGGGGTTCTTGCATGTAATCTAGAGGAAGGGTTTCTCTAGGGAGTGCTGAGTGGATTCTCAGTGGGTTGATCTCTAAGAACCTAATAGTGTTTTAGGTTTCTGAACTTTATCTAGGGTTGATAAAGAGAGATTTGTATAATTCTTGTAAGACAGATAATTGCAATAGTGGAACTCCATTCTAGTGTTGAATGGAAGAAAACTGGATGTAGCTTCATAGTGTTTGAAGTGAACCAGTATAAATCTTTTGAGTCTTGTGTTTAAATTAGAGCTAGCCTATCTTCCACATATATACTCTGCTGAATTATCTTGCTAATCATTTTAACTTTGAATAATTGCATACCTTGGACTGAGCAAGTGATTGAATAAACATTTTTGGTTTCAAAGTGATAAAGATCCTAAGGGAAAACTCTGATTTTGCTAACAGAATTTTTAATTTACCAACTCTAACCAATTCACCCCCCCTCTTGGTTAAGTGTGAAGTGTTCCTATCTTTTACACTCTCCACACTTTGCTTCATTCTTCTCACTTTTTTCTTGATATCAAAACCGTATCCTTTCACTTCTATTGCCTTCTTCACCTTTCCAAAGCATCAAATACTAGACAAGCCTTTCATTCTTTCAATAACTTGAGGTGCAGCAAAATACTTGGAGGAATTGGAAGCAAACTTGTTTGAGGTAGGTGAAAGTTAGGTTTATTTATCATTTGATTCTTGAGATTATTCGTATGGCTGTAAGCTGAATTTTGGACTGTTTTGAAATTTCCATATCTCCCTCTATACTTAACCAAATGAGATGTTTGACCACTCATTTTAAAGCTTAGGAAGTCTAGTTTAACATATTAAAAGATGAGAATTTAATGACGGTTAGATGAGTATAGATTATAGGAAGAACCGAATCATATGTAGTAAGAAATCTTGTTGTTATGATGTTCTTTGTTATGATTTTCTTTTGTGATGATGAAATCTTGATGTTTTGTGATATAATTGCATGACATGAGTTATGTAGCTTTACATGTCATTGAGCATGCCATGTGCATTAAGAAAGATAAAAAGATAATACCTGAAGGGTGATACAGTTAAGCTGAGCACGACCCTGATGGTGCCCAAAGGGTGATACGGTTAAGCCGAGCATGACCCTGAGGGAAAGACTAAAGAAAGATAATGCCTGAAGGGTGATACAGTTAAGCTGAGCATGACCCTGATGGTACCCAACGGGTGATATGGTTAAGCTGAGCACGACCCTGCGGGAAAGACATATTGACCCAAGGGTGATACAGTTAAGCTGAGCACGACCCTATGGGACCCCAAAGGGTGATACAGTTAAGCTGAGCACGACCCTACGGGAGCAACCTAAGTCTAGTAATGAGCTCATTGTCTAGTTTAGGGTATTAAAGAGGAAAATAACAAGGGTAAGCTATGCATTGACATGATTGAAAATGATGCTTGCATTAAGGATGAAGTATGAGATTATTTTTAAGTGTTTGTGAATAAAATGAATCTACTTCGGGTTATATGTTTACGAAATTAAAAATCAACTATAATTGTTCACATGTTTTCTTAATAAACCGAAGTAGCTGGAATGATGACGATGACACTGTATGATAAGTAAATTTTTCACCTACTGGGAATTCTTTGGAATTCTCACTGTTTTAGTATATTACTGTATCATTCCAGACAGGTAAATCGAAAGGAGGAGCTACAAAGTGAGGACAAGTTGGAAGATTTCTTTTAATGTTGCGGACTTGTAGTATTTTGTTATATGCTTTGTAATATATGGACATTATTATTATTGAAGGGAATATTATTTACAAGTTATTACTAAGTTGTAATTATTAAAGAGACCAAAAAGTCTCTACAGGCTCAATATAAGCGTAATTTTCTAATATTGAGATAAGTTTTTATCAATCGATTTTGGTTAAAAATTTTACATTACAAAAGTTAACATCTTCTAGTTACGTATTATGACCTAGGCATAATATAGTAATTGGAAGGATGTTACAACATGGATGCCAACATGATGCATACTGCCATTGTATTGTCATTCATGTGCTGCTTATGAGCTTCCATATCGTAGAACTCATAATCAGCTTCCCCTTCCTTAGGAGCTATGGGTAAATTACCTTCTAGGACATAAACGATTTTCTCGGCCCTAAGAACAATTCTCAGGTTCTGATACCAGTCCGTAAAATTTGAACCGTTCAGTTTGTTCGTATCGAGAATAGAGCGCAGTGACAGTTGATTAGTCATACTATTAACTGAGAAGATGTAAAAATAAACTAATCAATATATTGTCATGAAATAAGAACAAATCATTAAAGACTTTAAATAACATGCCCCTCCCACTATTTTAGCTAAGTCAATGACCCTTGTTATTTTGACTTAAGGTTATTTTATCTTAAAATTACCTTAGTGGGATTAAGAGTACGATTATTTATTTTAATCTTCGTCTGAGACCGCAAAATTAAACTAAATAATGGGTTGATCCTTATCAACAATATTTGATACCTTCTCTTAGCATCAGGTTGACAACTCCTTGTCACTTAGTGGTGCATCTCATGCAACCAACCTGACACTATTACCCCAAATACATAAGCCCGACTGAGCCTGCAACTCATGCATTCAGTTAAGCACTAACTAGCACCTTAAGTGTCTCACACTTCTAATACTGCTCTTACTCAATGAAACAGTGGGTCCCAACTGAGTTGTGGCGCACCACCATTTAGAGGAATTTCGAGTGGCATTGGTGGTGGGAGGTAATCATGTGCTTAATAATTGATTCCTTTTAAGGGTTTCTTTTATTTTAATGGGTCTCATCAAATGTGTAAATACTATTATCATGCTAGTCGTATCCTATATCAAACATCTATCGAATTACACTAGTCGCTTTTGGATATGCATAATAAAACATACATTCACGGTTGTCCATATCATGCATACTAGTCGGTTTTAAAACATACATCAGCGATACTCTATCTCATGCATACTAGCATACTAGTCGTTTTAAAACATACAAGCATACATAAAATAGATTTTATATGAGATAGTCATGGTGCTCGTGCTTTCTTTCTTCTTGCTCCTAGGCCGCAGCTCCATCATGAAATCTTCCATGCCTAAACGCCACTAGCCTAATTTTTCTAATTACAAAATAATTAAAGAAACTCCAATACATCTTTGGAAGAACAAAAGAATATACAAAATTTAAAAATTCAAAATCACAGCTTCAATTTAAACTAAAACAAAATTTGAATTCAAATTTAAAACATTTAAATTCAAATATTTAAATTCAAAATTTAAATTCGGGCACCATGACCATCCCTTTCCATATCTGCACTTTAAAAGTTAGACAACTAACAAACACACAATATTATTATTTCTCAAATGGCTAAAATATGCATCCAAATACATAATTCAAATTTTGTTGATTCTTTCTCAAAGAACACAAAATTAAACCATACAATCAACCATTTATATACATAGACTTGTATGAGAAATTTTGTCACAGAAATATTATGCATGCTCATGAACAATTCATTATAACAGAACACAAAATAACATGATCAAAATGAACAAAATTAATAACCCTAATTTTTATTCATGTGACCACGGCATGCATAGAATATTTCATGCATTTTGAAAACAAAATTATGAAGAAATCAATGCATTTGAATATTCATATCATGGCTGAATCATATTCCTTCCTAAAAGATGTTTCGTTTGAAATCTTTCACAAAGAATTATAAAGAAACAAAACCATGAACACATAAAGATATATGTAAAGCGTAATCATATTACAAACAACATATAATACCAAACAAGGTACCATCACCCGTCGATAGTAAAGCAACCTGGCTCTGATACCACTTGTAAGGAAGGGCATGAAGCCCGAAGGCATGTGAGAAAAAAATTTCAAGCGGAAACAAACATACCACACAAGAATCATTCTTTAGGACATAGATGTTACCTTGTTTATATTCGTAACTTGATGATCAAGGATAGGCTTGAAGATACAAGCCCTCTAATGTTGATCCACACTACTTCTTGTCAAGACTCAAGAACACTTCTTGAAGACCACCAACAAACACCAAAGGAGGCAGGCTAGGCACACCAATGGAGAGGAAGAAGGTTAGGTTTCAAAGTGTTTTACTTATCTAAGAGACTCACCAATAGATGATATTGGTGGCTGAATTTTCTGTCAAAACTCACACAAGGGCACGTGAAACTGGAGGAAGGTAGATAGGTTTTTTTTTCAAAAAAAAAAAAAAACAATTAAAGAACCATGATCACAATAGCACACTTTATAGAAGAGTTTGAGTCAGATTTTTTTAACCAAAAAATCTGATTATGAAGCATCCCACACGTGAAGAAAAGATAGAGTTGTTGTATTTCAAAAATTGCCAACAACCTCCTATCATATCTAAGACCAAGTCAATTACTTGAGAATTATTTTGCCAAATAATAATTAAATATTAGCCGTATGTAAGCCCCATAATCAACCCTCAAACTTCTTCCTAAAATCTAGGACATGATCATGATAAGATGCTAGTTGAATTCAAATTCAAATCTAGCTTTTATCTTCTCCTTTTGATATGAAACTAACTACTATAGTTAATTCAAATATTTAAATTCAAATTTTAGATTATCAAATTTAAATATTAGATAATTAATTTAACTATTTAAATTAAATAATAATGTCTTGGACTATCCAAGCCCATTAACTCCATTCATGCGCCCCTCTCTCTTTAAGATAGGTATCCAAACTCTTTCTTGGGCCAACAACCATTATTAGGCCCAAAACCTTTAATGCTATAATGTCATGACAATAAAGTGTTAGTGTGTGACCCATTAGGCCCAACATAGCTACTGACATAAATGAGTTTGGGCCCAACAAGGCCACTACCCATTTAATGACAACACAGAGCACTAGCAATGTTTTGTTGCCCCAGAACTAGTTAGGTAAATGACAAGATCATCCTATTAAATCTATTTGGTTTCTGTATGTATTTCCTTTCATCTCGGTTACCTTCCCATAAAACCTAGGGTAAGGAAATGTATCTGCCCTTGCGGTTTAGGGTAAGCTTTAATACGAAATAGGGAGTCTCCAATTTTACTGACTCTAAAGGCAAATCATCTCATGATTTCTTTTACTATAGATTCCCGAGTCCCGTAAATGTCATCCCGATTTCTCCGGTTTACAGATAACCTAATCTCTCACAGAGATTTGACGAATTCCTTCAGCTAGTCACCCTAGACTCGTGTTCTTTCAGGACATGCCCAAAGGTATACCTATGTGTCTCCATGTTTCAGGCAGACAAGGTATACAATCAAAGCATGTCTTCTAGGAGTAGACATCTGGTATCCTTGAATCCTCATGATCGTGATCCCATCATTGATACTCAAGAGATACCTATTCTATTCCAAGGTTTTTATCCAGTTACTCATATATTAATAATGATATCGAGACAGAATATGAAACAAGATAAAGAGCACTTATAATTTATTTATGACAATATTGAAAAGTACATGTATGTCCTAATCTAATGAAAAGATTGTCTCTAGGACATCCATATACTAACACTCTGTTTATCCCTATTTTTTGTTCAATAGTTTGCCCAAATTTTGAGTTGAATGGATTCTGAAATTTAGGGGTAGCTGAGTACTTAAAATGAACCTATTAAGTCTACAAATCTTGTAAATGAATGCTGAATAAATCACAGATGCTTTTAACATTTGCTCTTGGCCAAGGAATTAGAAAATTTTTCAGGTTTGTAAAGCTCAAGCTTTTCGCAATATGGTTCCTCAATTAACTTCAAGACCAACTGGAAATCAATTAAAAATTTAGCTCATAACTGACCTCAGTCTCAGGATATTGAATACACCAAGGTTGGTAAACAACATCAAGTGTAGCCAATTCCTTAAGAGTTAGGTTGTTATCAGCCATTGTATCAAGATGTTCAGAAGTAGAAGGATTAGAAGTAAATTTTGAATTAAAGTCAGAAGACACTATGCTACTGTCCAAAACTACACTATCAAAGTCATCTAAACTAATATTATGTCTGTTTAATCTGTGAAATGTCCTATCTATCTCATGATCATATGCATGTAATTCACTTGATGTGGACCTAGTCATACACAATTCAGCTCATAAGGATCAATAAACACAGACAACACAGAAATGTCAGCCAGCTACTCTACCAAGACACTACTCACTATATATGCTGAAATGAAATAGAAATTGGAAAACTGCCCTAAATTTTTTTAAAAAAATCTATAAAAATAACAGTGAATGTCTAAAAATCATGATTGATTTTTGTGATTTTTTTGGTGATTTTTAAAAATCGTGAAAATAGAAAATCGCCTAAAAAATGGCCTAAATGAAGGAATTTCGCGATTTGGACCCCTCCTTACCATGTTCATCCTTTATAGGGTCATCTTGATGTATTAATTTTCTCCACATTCTGAGAAAATTTCAGCCCATTCCGAGATAGTTTGTTGTGAAATGACCAGAATGCCGCTGCGCAAATTGTTAAAACGGTGTTAAAACTCCTACTTAGAGGTCGAATTTGCCAATTTTAACCTAGATCCAATCCCATGTGGGATTGCTTTTGTTTAAAATGGGGGATAAACTTTGGAAAACAAATCGTAAAGCAAAACTGCACAGGTCTGAAAAATTTTGGACAGCAAAATGACACTACAAACACAACTATACTACACAAATTCTCATCCTACTACTCCTCTATTTTTTGCTCTGTTTTTCCCTGTTTTTCTCTATTTTTTTTTACAGCACACATGAAACTACATCATCCACACTTCATAATGAACAAGAACAATCATGCAATTATGTAACAAAGTGCGGTTGTGCAGCAAAATGTAAATATGCAGTGAATGTAACTTTTTTTTAATTATTTATTTATATATATATATATATATATTACTACTACTATGAACTAATTACAGTGAATTAAAAGCTAGCACACAATGAACCGTGTCCCCGGCAACGATGCTAGTTTTGATAAGCGTTTGTCGTGTCACTTCAAAACAATTAAACTACGTTAATTCTGCAGCACAGGATTAACTTGGGTCGACTCAAAGACACTATCAATATGGATCTATCTTCAATTCACTACTAATAGTAAAGGGGGATTTTTGTCGAACAATTTGTAGGCGCGAATTAAAAATTGCAAAAACATAAACTACGATTAAAGATCAATGCAGAAACTAACAAAATTGATAACAAGTAATGTAAAACAGATTAAAGAGCATCAATCCAATTCACCAAACCAAACTATTCGAATCATCATTGTTCTCAGAAATTTATCCTATTTTGAAAGTTCATTCAATTTCATTAGAAGCAGTTCAATCGAATTAACCCCTAAATTAATTGAAACCACAACCCTAATTGAAATATCATCCAATTAATCTGTGATTTATATTTAAAATTAGGAAATGAATCCATAACCTAATCCGCTTTCAATCCTAAAAGCATTCATAATCATAAAAATAGAATAGCAATTGAAGAATAAAGTGAACATTCACATAGAATTTGAAATACTAAACCATAACTCAAATTCTTCTCTTGCTTGGGTTGGATCCTTGGATTGATTGATTATTTAGCATTCCATGATCATCATCAATGAAAGCCCCATGAAATAAGTGCACGAAAATGGAAGAAGGGAAAACGAAAATGAAGAACAATGAAGAACAAGGAAGAATAGTTGAGAGAAAATAAGAGAATGGGTTTTGATTCTAAAAACTTAAAAAGAGAAATGTAAAACTGTTTTTGCAAAATGAAAATGTAAAGTAATAATTCCTCCTAATGTCACTAATATATAGTGACTAAATCTAAAGAAAAGAATGGGCTATGAACAACCCATCAATTCTAATTATTTATGCTATTTACACCAATAAAAGTCCAACTCGCAGCCCAAAATACAAGTGCAATGGTTCTCACTTCAAAGCCTAAAATGACCTCCAAATGGTAGAATTGGCCTCGGCTTATTTCTGGAAAACTTGTAGATCCTTTTGTTATCTTTCCAAGAACTACAAGAATTCTCAATTCGGAGTTCCGTAGAGCTCTGTAGGTTACTGTACAAGGCAGATACATCAAGTGAGCATAAAATCCGAAAATACGCAACAATTAGCAATTAAGCCCACTAATTTGCCTAAGACAAAAACTGAATTAGAATGGGAAAATAAAAGTCCAAGAGAAGTCAAATAAGCTAAGAATGATAAAAAAATATTTAACTAAAGGCACTCCATCAATCTCCACATTCCCAAATTACTTCTTTAACCCCCGCTTCTTCAAAATTTGCTAACAACTTTCATAATCTCAGGAACTGTATCATTGCAGTTATAATCGATGTAGAAAAGTGACTTTTGCATTGGTTGTAATTATAACCAATGTAAAATGTCACTTTCTATACCAGTGATAATTACAATCAATGTCAAAAGCAAAATCATCAATCTTTTGACCACGGTGGTAAAATGCACAAAAAATGAAAACTTGGATGGTAAAATTTGGAAAATAATAAAAATTGAGAGGTAAAATTTGTAATTAAGTCAAATATTTATGATTACAACATCCCTCTGATTTCCTTTCCACACTCCTTCCAACCCCACATAACCGCTCCCCCTAAACTCATTTTCAAGTTGAAAACAACTAAGACCCTCATACAAAGCAACCCCCTACATATCCAATAGATGGTGAAGCCACCCACCCTACATCATTGCTAGCCATGAAAGAAGAAATGTAATCCCTTATTGAAAATCAAACATATGATCTAGTGGAGTTACCAGAAAGGAAGGAAAACATTTAGAAACAAGTGGGTGTTCAAACTCATGAATGAAAAAAACAACCCAAACCCAAGGTACAAAGCTCACATTGTGGTGAAAGGATGTAACCAAAAGAAAGACATAGATTTGGAAGAAATTTTCTCATCAATGGTGAAGATGTGACATCCATTAGAGCAATTCTTGGTCTAGCTACAAAACAAGACTTGGAGGTTGAGCAACTTGATGTCAAAACAACATTCTTACATGGTGACTTAAAGGAAAAAATTTATATGGAGCAACTAGAAGGTTTTATAGAACCAGGGAAAGAACACTTAGTGTGCCGCTTGAAGAAAAGCCTTTATGGTTTAAAACAAGCTCCAAGATAATGGTACAAGAAGTTTGATCTCTTTATGGCCAAACATAATTTCAGAAAGACCTCCGCAGACCATTGTCTGTTTATGAAGAACTACAAGAATGGTGAGTCCATCATACTCTTGCTGTATGTTGATGATATGTTGATTGTTGAAAAAATAAAATGAAGATTGATGCTCTCAAGAAGGCATTGAGCAAATCTTTTTCCATGAAAGATATGGGTCTAGTAAAGAAGATTCTTGGAATGAAGATCACTAGAGATCGATCTAGAAGAATGCTATGGATATCTCAAGATGACTACATTGAGAAGGTTCTTGAAAGGTTCAACATGTGTAATGCCAAACCAATCCATGTTCCTCTACTTGAACATTTCAAAATAAGTAAGATGCAATGTCCAAAGAATGAAGAAGAAAAATAAGAGATGAGCAAGGTGTCCTATTCGCCTGCTGTGGGTAGCCTTATGTATGCAATGTTCTACACAAAACCAAACATTGCCTATGCTGTAGGAGTTGTGAGCAAATTTCTATCAAATCCAAGAAAAGAGCATTGGAACACTATGAAGTGGATAATAAGGTACCTCAGAGGAACTTCCAAAAGGTGTTTGTTGTAACACCCCGTGTGCACCCGGTGCGTTATTATCAGAGTAGCGCTATCAGCGCTATATAAAGCGGTGCGGAAACGAAAGAATCGTTTTTCTTGATTACATTATGCATAGAATAAAACACATATAACACAAGTCCCTTGCTGATCCAGGTAAAAACAAACATACATAACCACAACTACCAAGGCAGATATACATAAAACTCAAAATAGAGATCATCAGGAGGAAACATACACTAAAACAACATCATCGTCGTCTATACAATAAAACGGGTGTACACGCACACCCTATCTTTTTAATACAAGACAGAGACAAAATAAAGACTCTTCTAGTCTTCATCTGCAGCCCATGACCAGGTCCAGCACTCTTAGCTAGGGCCTCCTGCCCTGAGGTATCTCCTCTCCTCTGGAAACACCTGAAAACCACAACCCACAATGGGGTGAGATAAACATCTCAGTAAGCTCAGGGTTCTGGGAAATCCTCCCTTACCCTGGTTCACCCCCCAAGCACAAAACACATAAAACTAAAACAGGAACGAGCTTAGGAAATCATCCTAGCTCTCATAACCCACTACAGGGTAACATAACCAGATACTCTCAGTATCAGAGGCATCACACCTCATCCTGGCTCTCACAGCCATCTCAAAACCATCTAACAGAGCCAAGCCAGAATCATGGCTTCAATATCTCATATCGGCTCTCATAATCGTCTGACAGAGATCTCATAGAGGTACCTAATCATCAGTGTCAATCACTGGACACTGTATATACCAGAGAGGCACCGCCTCCAATGCTATATATATAAAGCATGGCCTGAGTCCACCACTCAGGACTTCATACACACGGCCTGAGGAATCTCTCAACTCAGGGCTTCACATACACTGAAAACATCGTCATCAGTGTACATCAATACACATCCATAACTGTCAATATCCATGTGATTCCGATGGTCATCACCATCTATCACCTATCATCATCATCCTGCGGAGGTTTTCATATAGATATATATATGCCGATCCCCACTCTCAGAGGATCCAATATATACTAGGACATCTCATGGCAGGACATCATTATCTATCAGAAGCACCCCGAAAATATATAGGTACAACCATGTCTGGAGGACTCCTATATACCGGGCCGGCTCCTCTATCATGAGCTACAACTCATATCCTGTCCCAATACAATTCACTATCTATCAGAAGCACCCCGAAAATATATAGGTACAACCACGTCTGGAGGACTCCTATATACCGGGCCGGCTCCTCTATCATGCTGCCTGAGAGAGACAATCCTCAACGGGAGCTCTCAATCCCTCAGGGCTTCCTGTTCGGATACCTGAGAGAGACTATCCACTCTGGGAGCTCTCAATCCCTCAGGATCTCCAAACCACAGCCTGTGAGAGACAATCCACATCAGGGAGCTCTCTATCCCACAGGACTTCCAATCACACTGCCTGAGAGAGACAATCCACAACAGGGAGCTCTCAATCCCTCAGGACTTCTTATCACATACCATCTGTCCTACCACCATAGGACTCTATTCTACTGGCCAGAGAATCTCAGAACTCAGACACTATCACAGTGTCTATTTATCCTCAACACAGACCACCACCATGGTCTTTATCAATCTCATCATCTCTGCCTAAGGAGGAACATCCATACAGGGCAATCCACCCTTAGGTCTTTAGGCGGAGAGCAGTGGCACCTCCCATGGAATCTCAGCTATTCCAGGGAGTCCTCAAACTCTTCCTCTAGCTAGGGAACCTCAACTAGCCCGATACCATCGCAGTATCTTATAGATTCCATCACAGATCATTCTCTGATCTGAATCTCATCAAAGCCATGGAGTACCTCACAGTGTTCCTCCATCTCAGGCCCAAGGTCACACCTGAAGCCACAGGTGTCAAATACCCTCACACTGTCTCAGTGTCTATCCTAGGGTTTATCATGTATCACAATCTCTGGAACAGCAGGGGTTCCACCCTAAGCATCATTCCTCCAGCCTTCTAGGCTTATCTCGACACATATCATCATCAATAACAGGCCATCACGGCCTTTCTTTCTCAGCATGCACAATACATATATATATATATATATATATATTCAAACATGGCATGCACCCATCACCCACTTGGGTGGCAAACAAGAGAAGGAGAAGACATCACAGAACGATGAGCTTACCTGGCAAGCCGTGCCCCTCAGCTTAGCCTCAACTGATGGTCTGCTTCTCTGATATCTCCGTGTCAAGCCCTAACCAGGCATACAAGCACATATCACAGACCATACCAGCATATATTCATGCATAAGCTCATCCAGCAGCCATCCACTGCCTCTGGGAAGGAACCACAATTCTTTCCCTCAACCCGAGTCATCAACTCCAGGGTTCATCAGGCTTATCCACACAAGCCTTCCATAGACCCTCAGTGGTCTATCTCAGGTTCATCCATGGCCTCAGAGTCATTCCAGACTCAAACCAAGCCATTCACCTAGAGCATTTCAGCTCTCTCACTTTAAAACCTCAGGGTTTCTCAGGGCTTGAACGGTCTGAATCATAAGATACCGTTCTCAAGGCCTCTCAGGCACAATAAGCCCGTCATCATGGCCCTTGCATGTCTCAAATCAAGTGACTCAGTCCAAGTCACCCATGCATAACCTAGAGCCAAAACCAACAGCCTCCAGATCACAAACTGAAAGCTAATCCTTCCTCCTCTCATCATCCTAAACACATCTCTCAACTGGACCCAGAGCTAATTCTAGCTCTATCAAAAGTGGGTCACTATTCATCAAAACCCCCAAATCACAAATCAACCGGAGAAACTCGAGTTTCTTACCTCAGAACTGTCGAGGAATACTAGAGGATCACTTCTCCAAGCTTTGGCGTCCTTGAATCGCCTTCTTTCCCTTCCAAACTCAGTTTTCCCAAATTCCCTAGAGAACGGGATCTCTCCGATTGATTATCTTTTCGAGAGATTGAAACTAGGATCTAGCTCATCTCGAAGTTCTAATCACTTTCCTAGTTGGGTAGAAAGTGTTTAGATGAAGTATGGAGAAGATATGAAGCTTCTCTGGTCGTTAATGGCAGAAGGAACCTCGAGGAAGAAGAAGAACGGATTTTCTTCCCTGGAATCCGTCAAAATGGCCTTTTATAGGCCCCCAGTCCGCGTTCCCACACTAATAGCGCCATCCCCACGCTATCCGCGCCAAGAATGCGCAAGAAATGGCTTCCAGGGCCATTCTGGCGCTAACCGCGCCATAATTCACGCTAATCGCGCCAATCAGGCGCGTCTCCCACGCTACTAGCGTGGATCCCCACGCTACTGGCGTGGCACTATTCACAGGCAAATTCCGTCGCTAATTCCGTCGCAAAATCCGTCGCTAACGCTTTTTCTGACGGAATTTAGCAAATTTTAAACTTTCTTTCTTTTCTCTTATTTATTAAATCTAGGTTATTATATTTGTGCTTTGGTAATGGAGATTTAATGCTTCTTAGAGCAAACACATATATGGCAAGAGATGTGATTCTAGAAAGTCTACATGTGGATATCTGATTACTTTTGCAGGGGGAGCTGTGTCTTGGCAATCAAAACTTCAAAAGTGTGTTGCATTATCAACCACTGAAGCATAATATATTGTAGTAGCTGAAGCATTCAAAGAAATGTTATGGATGAAGAAATTCATAAATGAGTTGGGACATGATCAAAACGATTATGTGGTAAGATGTGATAATCAAAGTGTCATCTACTTAGCCAAGAACAGGTGTTTCATTCACGCTCCAAACACATTGACATCTATTATCATCGGATACGAGAGGTGTTGGATGAGAAAAAACTGAAGTTAGAGAAAATTCATACATACTTTGATTGGTCTGATATTATGACCAAGACAATACCAACCAAGAAGGTTGAAGACTGTTGTCAAGGTGCTGGTATAGTGGTGCACACCAACTATATCGAAAAGGAGAGATTTGTTGGAAATTCCTCCATAATTAAGGTTGGTTCACATTCAAGTAAACATGCAAATTCAAATACATAGGAAATTGAGGAGCACATTCCAAGGCATGCATAGAAAGTTGTGGAGCATTTTTCCAAGGGCTTGGAATTGGTTTCTTGGAGCTTTGTGAATGTAACTCATTTATTGGCATCCATCACCCACTCTTGAAGGAAGTCACACCCATTTCCTATAAATAGGGAGGCTTGTGAAGAGTTGGAGCATCACATCCCATCTCATCCAAAGATAAACAAAGCAAGAGTACTAATGAGAAATAGAGTTTTAGTTTCCACCACACTTGGTGAGAGTTGAGAGAAATCGTAAACCATTCTTGTTGAGTGAGGTTGAGAGATATTCTCTTGTATTGAGAGAGTCATCGTAATCCTACTTTTAATAGTCGAGATATTTACTGGTTTGGTTCCGTGATTTTTACCTTTCACATTGAAAGAGTTTTCCCCGTTAAAAATTCTTGGTATCATTCTTCTATTCTCTATTCTTATTTTTTTTCGTTTCCACTAAATGCCTATTTTGAGTCTACATAAAGGGAAATAGTGTTGGTGTTTTCCAACAATTTGATATAAAATGAAAAAAAAAATTCAAATAGTTATTTGTAAACATTGTGAGTCATGCATTAGCAAATAGTAATTTGTAAATATTATGAGTCATGCATTTGTTATTAAGCACAAAGAACTAATTAGCCCCTTAGTTTTGTTAATTGAACTGTTTACTTACCGTTACATCCCTTTTACAACAACAAATTATATTTGTTCACTAAATTATACAATAAAATATAGAATTAAGAAAGAGAAAAATAAATAAATAAAAGATAAATTTAAATTTAAAATGTAATAAATGATAGTTTGAAAGGATGAGATAAACACAAAATGAAAAATTCTAGGAACACTATCAGTGACACTCTTTTGGATATTCGTTCTCTAATTGATTAAAATTTATTAAAAATTACTAATTTTAGAATGTTTTATTTCTCAATTAATATTTCTCTCTCCTAATTTATATTAAATTAGAAGTAAAATTTATTAAAATTAATGATTTTCAATAAATTCTAATAAATAAACATAAAATAAAGTGTCGCATTCCAAAAAACGAAATATAATATTATATAAATTATTACACAAATTATTATGCTTGAATAACTTCTCTCAACAAATACAACATCAAAGATATCAACATTATACTACACATAACATAACGTTCAATTAACAGAGAAGTTCCACGGCCATAATCCTGGACAATGAAGTACCACTGATTGGCAACAAAATCAGCATATTAATTCCTTTCTCCAAATAAGATAGACAATCCAATCCCACTTGATCCTCAGCCTACTTTCAGTTTGTCTAACAATATGTGGTCATCTTCATTTTGTTTGATCATTTTTCTCATCTTATAAAGAAATTGTATATTGATTATGTCTCCTCATTGTCAATCGTCTCATTTTCTCTCTAATCATTTCCATCTCACTCCTCTTCTAAATTCCCACGTACGCCTATCAGTTTGATTATATAGCATCATTCTTTGCATGCCTTGCGTTCAAATTAATCAATATTACATTATTGTTATTGTGATTCTACCTGATTTGAACAGTACATATTGTCTATTAAAAAGAAATGAATATTACAGTAGTCAAAGCAAAGTACCAGAAAGACATTGAAGAAATAAATATATTATTAGTTTGAAGAGACTCTGAATTAGAACTTGTCACCAAGAAGCCGAAGGTAAAAGCCCAAACCAAAGGTAGGTTTGGCTGTGAAATAAGGCTAGTCGGTTTTTCTGCCTGTTGCATGGAAACAAATTGCAATGGCATACCCCACATTACATCCTTTGAAGAAGCTGTTACTGAAGCAAAGAAATGATGGTGGAATGCATATAGATAATAAATCCTGAAAATGCACTCAGTGCACAACAGCCAGATAGCCAAATAATTGAGTGTATGAGAATTCATGAATTGAATCACTTCTTTAATAATTGAGCATGCATGCATGGCTTTTTATTATTTATTTTTATAAAAAAATTCTTCGAAGTCTTTATATATATATCAACCGTAACCACACATATATTTGTGGATAAAATTAAATAGTGAAAAAATTGCAATTGAATTTCCAAAGTAGAGTAAGAAAAAAAAATTGGCGTGGTTTGAGTAATATTTATTTAATTTCTTTTGCTTATTTTTTTTAATAAAAAGTGTGTGAAAAAGATAATTTTATTTTGGTCGAACGCTGTTGTCTTTGTTAATAAGATCTAAGTTTGGCATGAAAAGGGGACAAAATATGAAAAGAAAATAGACTCTTCCATTCAAAACCCGTCAAAGTGTAGCACATGGCTAAGGCGTGTACCTTACCAAATGATAAAAATGCGACAAACGATACATGCTTGACTGATTTGTATAGCTAACACTCACCAAACTATGTGCCCCTGTGGTGGGGACGAATGTAATGAACTTTGAAAAAGATTGAAAATAATATCTGTATGAAATAAAATAAAAAAGAAGAAAAAACTTCAAACAAAATTGAGAGATGATAAATAAAGATTTTCCTTTAGTAAGTATTAATTGTATGCTATTTTGAGCATTGAAATTTATGCTTTTCGTATAAATTAGCATATGTGTAGCAATTCAACGAGTCTCCTAGACATGTCTGTCCCCAACTTTTTTCTGTTTAAATCAGCATATATGTAGCATTTAACTTTCAAGCCCCATTTGGACTTTTACGTGACTTTGTAAGTGCAATTATACAACAAAGTCTTGGGCCTTCTTAAATGTCTTCTAATTACTACAATATGAAGAATTCTTTTTCTCTACTCTTCAATGTTTTGTATCTAGATTCACTTGATAATTGACAAAAAAAAAAGAAATCATGGATTTAAATTTTGTTTACTAACAAAAATTAATTAGCTAACCATCAACATTGACCCATAAAAAGACAAAATCAATGTTTTGTCGGGGGGAAGAGGGGCGAAGAAAAGGAAGACAGGGGAAACAAACCATGCAATTTTTTTTTAATCATGGAGTTAATATAAACGCCCTTTCTACCGAACAAGTAGAATAATTTCACTTAAAGGCATTTAAACAACATCACATGGGCCTCACACCGCCATGAGCTTTATTCCCAATGAATGGCCAAGACACACATGCGAAAACGAGGCATTGTCACAAGAGTTTTTTTTTTCTTTTCTTTTTTCCACTCTAAATTCGTGTCCAGACATATATCAAACATGTCTAGAAGACCCATTAAATTATGTTTCCAATTTTGATCCCCCTAGCGGTTTAGCAAAATGGAGCTAGAGCTAGCTAGCAAATCCAAATGGGTCGCGAGATTATGGAACATTGCCTTAGCTGTATTTTGGAAATTGCTTCTTCTTTTGGAGTTCAAAAGCTGAAAATACAAAAAGATGGGATGGCCAATTTTCATGATGATGGAGAGGAAACGAGGAATGGGATAGTCCAGAAACGACACCCTCGGGAGAATTTTCCTCTTCACATGGTTGGACTTTGAAGGGTCCATAAGCTATACATGAATGAATGAAGTTGGAACATGTTTAGTTAAATAGTTTGGTGTAAACAAAACTCTAATGCACAAAACTTAATGAATCCTATGAAAATATTTTGGTAGTAGTCAATTTCCACACAAACAATCTGCTCATTGGAATGCACAATAACCCAATGAGAGGTTGAAGCTTCAATCCTTATTTTCACAATAATGCCATTGTCAATTGCATTTTTCTATCAATTGGTTACGTGGAAAGGAGGACCATATGTTAATAAAAAAACACTAGTCAGAATCAACCATGAAAACGTTTAGCTTATGGTTATGGAGTTGGATAAAAACACTTTGGCATTTTTTTCCCTTCAAAATATCATTTAAGTATTAAATAGTGAGGAAAAAACATGATTATTCTAAAAACATTAATTCAATCAAAGAGTTTAACTCACTTAATTAAAGTATATGAATTGTTATAAACTTCTTATATATATTTTTTATTCCAACAAATAAATAAAAAATACTAACAACATTCATTTTTTAAGAAACTATTTAACTTTAATCTTTGACCATGCAAAATATGATCATATAGTGCAGATTCACCAATATATTATAAAGAGCCAGTCATGAAAGAAGCCAATTCAAGCCTAAAATTTCCTCAAAATATATAGAAGTTACATAAACTAATTTTAGCAACAATGTCATAAGAAAATTTAACTCATCAGATTGTTAACTATATAATAAAGATGAACATGCTACTTTCTAGGCTAAATAACTGAATTTCTTATCCCATATCTTATGAGAAGGACAACTATCTCTAACATTACATTATTATTTAATTTCCTCACGGCTGCACTCGAAATCATTGCACATAAGATTTATATACAAGTTAGAGTATAAGACATAAGACCTACAATTAATAAATGAAGGGAACGACTAGTAAATCACCACCGGGGGACACATGGCATTTGAAAAGTTGTAGATTTGGAACAAAATTAACAAGCAATTACCTTAACTATTTATGAGTAAGAGGTCTTGGTACGATTGTAAACGGTTCTAAACACTCTACATTTCGCACATGGAATTAAACAAGAAACGAGATACCCAAAATCACTCTTGTACTATTACCACCTCGGCTCACCGTTTTTTACCATAAGGGGGTTAAAAAAAATATGTAATTTCCATATAGGATTTCTGCGTTTTTTATTTATCATTTAGAGGTAAGTCGTGCTACATGATACGGCTCCTAAACCAGAAGTCATATCACCTGTCATAACTTTTATTTTTTATTTTTTGGTTTTTTTAAGTAAAGTTGTAAATTTATTTACGACTTCATTGCACTGAAATTATTTTTTTTCAATTTGTTTTTTTTAATAAAAGCCATTCAAAAGTCGTAAAGGTATTTACGACTTTAAAATCGCAAATACCTTTTACGACTTTAGAGTCGTACCATACTTTTTCCTTTTTTTAATTAGTTTTATATTTATATTTATGATTTGGTGTTTTTTTTTAATAAAAATATGTAGGAAAATTAATTTGCTTTTTACTACTTGTAGTAAATGTATTTGCTTTTTATTTTGGTTAATTAATTTGTTATGGTTTTTCATTTATTTATATATATTATGGGTTATTACTTGCATTGCATGGTTATATAATTTAATTTCATGCTTGGTTTTGTGAAAATTTTAAAAGTTGTTTAATTTTGTTAATTAAATATGTAAGTTATATTAATTATTGTAATTTGGTTTAATATTTTGTATGCATTTTTTAGATCATTTTATTAAATATTTTAGTTATTAATGTTACAAGTACTTTGTATTTTGTAAAATTTGTTAATAACTTTTGTATTGTTTGTTTGAAATTTTTAATTTTTAATTTAAAAATACTTACTGTTAAATTAAAATATTTTTCTAATAATATTTGCTTGTTCTATAAGAAAAAAAATATTTATGTTGATTATGTTAATTAATTAGTACAAATATAATTATGTTAAGTAATCATTTGGCACATTAATGGTAATTAAATTTTTCAACAAAATTTGTAATATGAACACAAGATATAATTTGAAAGACTTAGGATTATGAAATAAAATTCAAATAAATTACACAAGTAGTAAAGAAAAAATTTAATAGTGGGATGATGTCCCACAACGAGTTCTTTTAGATACGCGTCTTGGTCTTTCATCTTGTTGCGCTGGATTTGTTGATAGGTTTGTTCTTCTTGTTCTACCACCTCTTCCTCCTCTTATTCTAGGATGATCGCGTATTTGTGTTTGTTGTTGTTGAGGAACATGATCATCACCGAGGCCATCATCGTCAACATCATCATCATCATCATTGGTGGTATTGTTATCATCATTATTATCGACATCGTCATTACCCATGTCATGCATTTGAGTAGGTAATGATGGACAATAAAAAGATGTCGATGGTGATGGGTTATATGCTGATGGCGGAGTGTTAAAAGTGGTACAAAACCTCTATGAGGGTCCTTCAAAAATATTTGACGTAAAAGGAGCTTGAAATGATTGTTGAGAACCCAAATTGTTGTGAACTTTGTTTACAATCTTGAGGCATGTATCTAGAGAAACCCACTGATGGATAAAAAGGTTGTGTAGATGTTTGATGATAGTGAGACATAAATCCAGAAACATGCACCGGAGGTACATTGGGTTCAGCATGTGATTGATGGTGGTGATGACCAACATGAGACTGTAAATTAAGAATTGTGAAGTTAGAAATATATATTGAATATTAATAGTAATAAATAATTTATTCAAATTACAAGAGTAAAGTTACAACCTGAATAACAGGTGTCCCTTCACGTGATATATACCGTCTAGTTCGACATATATACCATTGCATGTATTCTGAATTTTCATGCAAAATAATGTGGTCCATCATACCTTGAACAATAAAATCATTCCAATCATTGTAAGCGCAAATCCAACGACGATGATGGTAAGGCCAAAAAACATCTGTTCGGCCTCTCATATCAATGTTGTGGAGTTCGTCTAGGTTTGGTAGGCCATTTGGAATATTTTGTCGCATTCCAAATTGCCTCATGACCCTGTCTATTGGGGGGCATTCCACAATTGCATAACATATGAGAGGGACTCTTGCACGAACAATCATAGATATGTCTACATTATTAATTAATGGCTTTATTTCAGGGGTGTCATATGGTGTCCATAAGAACTGCAACTCACATTTTACTGTTATGACATTTATTAAAGAATAATAAAATTTTAAAAATACTAAATATGAAGATTAAGGAATGAACCTCGTTTATATGTAGTCTATCAAATATTCTGCGTATCAATGTAACTGAGTTGGTGGATATGTTTGTTTGTGTCATAGGACGAGACCATCTTCATGTAAGTGGAAATCCAAGACCTTGTTGTACTTCTTCTTCTGATAGGGGAAGTGTATGTGGGGCAATGCATGTAATACGATCCCACGCCCACGATTGCAACAGCAACAAACATCCATCTATTTCAGTTTGTGAAGGCTTAACAACCCGATCTAGTGACCGAAATAGGGAAGCCAATACTGCTGCACCCCAACTATAGTCAGTTGCCTCAGTCAAGTTGGCTAATAACAACAGATACATAAATGCACACATGCTCTAGATGTATCCGGCATCACACAACCCGTCTATGAGCATCATTATATGAGCTCTGACATGTTGTGCATGACAAACTCATCAGCATCGGCAGGAATGTTTTGAACTAGTTGGCGCAACCATGTTAGATAAATAGTTTTGCCCTTAATATACTTATCAGGAGGAGTGGCCCCTAATAAGACCTGACATGCTTCACGTACATCACCAAGACTCAATCCAGTTACTGCCACCCTGTCTATCTTCAACCCTAATTGTAAGGCAACATCTTGTAACATGATAGCTGCCTCTCTATATGGATATGGAATGTATGCGTTTTGGTTCTCCACCATTCAACCAACGCACTAATCAAATGATTGTTAATTTCCACTTGTCCGACCACCATGACACGACCAAAGCCAACTTGATTTATGTTGTTCTTTACACGGTTGTCCATTTGATCGAAGTGTGCCATACTCTAGACAAAATGATGCCTTGGACGAAGCAGTCGCTCCTCGCCTTCCCATATGAAGTTTAAAACATGATTGTCTTGGAAGCGCAACAATGAACCGTCAATAGGTCCTGGTTGTGTATTTGACATTGTATGAACACTTAAGGAAAAAAAGTTAACTTAACAGGATGAAGAAGGTGGGAAGCTAGAAAATATGAAATAAGCTTTGGGAGGGGGGACGAAAGTGTTGTTGTAGGAATACTAGAAAATAAGAAATATCGAAGTTACAAGTGCTACTCCAAGCATTATATAACATTCATTTAATATACAATAGTTTTTCCACTATTGTTCAGCTGTTTGAATGTCACGTTCCAAGCATTGTAGCAAAGGCCAAGAAATGTCATAACTTTGTGCCTGGTTCCTTACATGCAAATGTCATAATGACTGTGTAGTTGCTTGGACTAATGTGGTGTCATTTAAGTTCTCGTGAAATTCAGTTTTTTCATAGCTTTGGACTTTTTGTAAGGTCTAGGTGTTGATCATAAAACATTGTTTGATAGGCCAAAGGATGAGAGCAAGATTGTCACAGGCACGAGCTTCAAACAACAACCACTGTGTGGTCATTTCTAAACCTTATTGTGTTGCACCTGCATCATATAGCACGAGCTTCATACAACAATAGGTTTGGACTTTATTGAATGCATTGATAACACGAGCATCATACATCTTACAACAACACGTTTGGACAGTAGTTTGAATGCATTCATGTCGCTTCCAAGTTACCACTATTGCTTTCCATGTGCACTAGCGGTAATGTCATTTCCAAGCTTTATTACTACTATGCACCAACTTTATTTCATTAGCTTTGGAGTTTTTCCATTGAATTGATGTAGGTTTAGACTTACTAATATTATTTTCCATGTGCACTGCCTGTTTGGTCATATCCAAGCTTTTTTTTTAGTTTGGACTTTGAAGGTGCATATTGAGGACCTCTACCACGAGCTGCACGAGGTCATTTAATATACAATAAGGAAGTTGATGCAGTAAAGAATACAGGTGTAGCACAAAGCAAGCACGAATATGTGACATGCTACCCACCATGCAAAGGCCACCAATTTTTTAATATACAAATAGCAACACTAGCTTAGAAGTTGTGTCCAACCACACGACTTTGAAGTCGTTAGCATCCACACAACTTTAAAGTCATGACTCGTCACATGACTTTAAAGTCGTGGCCTTTGAAAAAATATTTAAATAGCCATTTTATAATTCTAGTATTACTTAATTAATAATAACGATTAATTAACTTAAATATTAGTAGCTCCTTGCTTAATTAAATAAGGATTTTATTAGTTAAATATTAGTAGGGTTTTGCTTAACTGAATAAGGATTTTATAACTTAAAATATTATAAGGGTTTTACTTAATTAATTAACAATTTTATGTTGTTAATATTATTAGGGTTTTGATTGATAATTACAATATTATTATGGTTTTGCTTCATTAAATAAGGATGTTATAACTACAATATCGCTATGTTTTATCATAATTAAATAAATATTTTATACGTAACATATTCTTAATATACAAATAGGGTTTTAGTTAATTAAATAAGGATTTTATTACTACTCCAAGCATTAGGATTTTACATAATTAATTAACAATTTTGTAACTACAATTTTAATAGTGGTATTAATAATTAAATAAGTATTTTGTAATTGTCCACAATATTGTAATGGTTTAACTTAATTAAATATATATGTTATAACTAAAATATTGTTAGGGTGTTAATTAATTAAATAACGATTATTAGGGTTATAGTTTTAAGAATCCACTCATTAGAAGTTGTAATTAATAAGGTTTTTGGTATAAAAAATGTTATAATTAATGATTCAAACTAAGTGCTACTAATTTATCACAAGAATAAAACATGGCCATGTTTTTGATTTATGGATATTCATAACTTTGAAATAAAGTTGTTTAGTGCGTAGTCTTTATTTGTAACATTCAACAAAAGTGATACATTATAAAGAGATAAGAACTATACATGGAAAATAAATCGGTTCACCTTCATTCAAACTTATTATATAAGTGGTTTTATAGATCACTTAACATCACATTCGAAGCATATCAAATATTGCGCAAACTTGTTGTCATCTTTCAGTAATAAATTTTTCTTTATGAACTTCAGGTACATTTTTTATTTGCAAGATTGTTTATTTTAATCTTTAAAAATATCTTATTACAGTACAAATTTATGTTTTGACAGTTTTGGCATGATCTCCAATTTAATTATTTTCATTACCAACAAATTATTTCATGTTTTTTAGATATGACTACCGTAGAACCATTCATAAGAGATAATGTCCGCAATTTTAGTGATGAGTATGAACTCAACAATGAGGACGAGAGTGGATCAACAAGCCATGACACAACACAAACAATTAATAGCCAACTCTTGGAAGATTTACAACACTCAAATTCATTTAACAATAGAGGGACTCAGGGTACAAATGACCTTTATGAAGGTATGATATTTGAATCCAAACAAGCAGCTATCAATGCGATTAAAGAATTTCATTTTGTAGAGTCATATAATTTTGATGTTGAAAAGAACAAGAGTGATAAGTATGTTGTTAGGTGTAATCAATATGGTAATGGATGTCATTGGAGGGTGAGAGCATCGTTCAGCAAAGTATGCATGAGGTGGGAGATGAAAAAAATAAGTGGTATGCACACTTGCACAACTTCACGAATATCACAAGATTATGTTAGGTTAGTGTAACGACCCACCTCATCACTATGATATCACTAACTTCTACTCGTGTAATTTCAATTTTAATAAAAACTCCATCAATTTGATTATGAAAATGGAAGTAAATTTTTTGCGATAATACAATTATCATACACACGATACAATTACATAATTGGATACATATGTGTGTGTGTGTATATATATATATATATATATATATATTAAATTAGTACATATCATTCACATGTCAGAATTTAATTTAGTTTTACATGTATGTACATTTGAAAATTTACACGTCCAACAAAAGAATTAATGAACTAACAAGAAAGAGTTGATCAACAAAACACAACTCTTTCCCAAAAAGAATTCCAACGTCATCACATCAGCTTGGCGGCTCCAACCAAAACGAATCTCCCTCCAGAGTCACCTAATGCTGCCCATCTGCTCACACGAACGAAGGTTCATGATCATCACAGGTACCAACCACACGGTACAACAAATGCAAGGGTGAGTTTATTATATACAACCAACAAGCATCAGACAACAACAATTGGAGAGGAAACAACAATAACAACCACAATTATTACCAAAATTCCATCAGTCTAATACACATTCGTCAAACCAATCAATCATCCAATTCATTTCACAAATCAAACAATCATGATCAAAATGATGCATGCTCCTGATTTTCACTCTCACCATGCAATGTGGTAATATAACCAAGGAAATAGCCTCTCACACGAAAATGATTCATCGCCTATCAAGGTCACCCTGTCATGCACTTGCCGTTCCCCCCCACGGTGATCAACCAATGGGGCACAGGAATTCCAAACCTGATGACCCCTTAGTACCTGCATTTTTAGCCCATAGAAACCCATAGATACGCACATGCCTTCATTCTATTTCCATCAATGCAATATGACGTATGAAACACGGGCACCATCCTTGCATGACCTGGCTAGGAAAAAATCATTCCTCGCAAGGATAACCAATCATGCACCCCCCATGTACATACATAGCACACCAATATGGGCTCACTGATGCACTGACTGTGGCTAGGAACAAATCTTTCCTCACAAGGATAACCAACTGGTCACTGCATCCCACATGTAAATATACAACATACACCCATGGGCACCATCAATGCATGACCTGGCTAGGAATAAATACTTGCCCGTAAGGATAACCAGTCATGCACCCCCCATGGGTATCCATGTATATCCACATCACATAATGACATTGTTCACATCAACATTATCTCTCATCAATATCATTATCAACATCCACATCACCTCATCTCAATATCATCATCATACCTAACAAACTCATCTCATTTCAACATCATCAACCACATCAACATTATCTCATTTGTACATCATCAAACACATCATCATTATCTCATTCAAACATCACCAACACATCAATAACATCTCAATTTCAATATCATCAACAACATCTACAATCGATACACCGCATCCTATTAGTTAAAAACATCATTTATCTAGAAAATGAGCACACACAAGAACAACACACATCAATCATAAATTCATCGCATCCCATTAGTTAAAACTTAGTTTTTCTGTGAAAATCAGCACACAACAGGGACAAGCAGATTTCCTCATAGCTGGACTCCCTAGCCCCCAACTTGTTGGATATAGGGGGAGCTTTTTAAAGCTTGAAGTTAAGGACTTGAAGAATGGTTTTGAGCTTGTTCACATGCCTTGGAATGCCTTGGAAGAATTGCAAATCAAATTAAGTGTTAAAGAGTTCAATCTATTGATCCTTGCACTGCATGCATTCAATCATTTAATTACCTAAGTGTTTTAGCTAAAAATCAAAGCTTGTTTTTACAAAAAGAACCAAAGAAGCATTGTTTTTGGAAAAATGCAAAATGCACTGGAATAATCGATTACACAGCGTATTAATCGATTATTTGCTTCGTTTTCAAATCTGGAAAACTTTCATGAACACTTTAATCGATTACCAAGTAATGTAATTGATTACATAAGCCTTGTTGAAAAAATGGTTCTACTAGAATAATCGATTACCAGTATTCATAATCGATTACACGTTTTAAGAAAAACATGTTGCACTGGAATAATCGATTACCAGGAATTGTAATCGATTATATAATGCATTCAGAAAAACATGTTACACTGCAATAATCGATTACCATTTCTCGTAATCGATTACACAAGATTTTATGAAAATGCAGTGCTACTGGAATAATTGATTACAACTCATATTAATCGATTATTTTGTTCGTTATTCAAACCCAGAAAACTCATAAACACTTTAATCGATTAAAGTGGTGACTTAATCGATTACTTAAGCGTTTAAATCGATTAAATAACGCGTTTAATCAATTAATGTTAGTTACGAAAGTTTGTTATAAATAGGTAAAGGCTTGCTCTATTTTTACAACTTGAGAAATACGAATTTCTGATTACCTTCAAGCTTTCACCAAGATTCAAAGAGTTTTTTTTTCTGTGCTTGTAAACCTCTTGTCCCCTTCTTAAATCACATGAGTTCTTGATTAATTACTTGGGCAAGAGTCTTTGAAAGAAGAATAAGAGAGCTTGTTCTGAAGTTTTAGTTGATGATTCAACACTGTTGGTGATTCATTTGCATTCATAAACATTGGATCATCAGGTTGTTTCTCTCCATTCTCTGTGGGTGTAATTCTGTTTTGAATTGTTTTGTATGTGGTTGCTATTGTAATTTGTTCTAGAGGCTTGCACTAGAGTAGTGTTCTCTAGGGAAGAACAGAGTAGTGTTCTCTGATTCTTGTTAAGGTGTCTAATAGGGTTTTAGATTTCCTTTCTTTATCTAGGGTTGTTAAAGAGTAAATGTAATCAAGCTTGTAAGAACTGAAATTTTCAATAGTGGTATTCTAATCTAGTGTTGATTAGAAACTGGATGTAGCTTCTCTTGAGAAGTGAACCAGTATAAATTCTTGTGTTGTTTGTGTGCTCTCTAATCTCTTTTGGTTATCTTGTTCATTGGTTCTTTGAATTCTTATCATTGCTTAACAAGTTCTGTTTTGAGACATTGATTCCTTGAGTTGAGTGAATTGATTGAATTAAAGGTTTCTTAGTTTTAAAGTGATTAAGATCCTAACTCTGATTTAGAAAAGAAAATTTTAAAAGACTAAGTTTTAACCAATTCACCCCCTCTTGGTTAATTGTGGGTATTCCTATTGTTTTCAATTGGTATTAAGAGTTGGTTCTTGAGAGTTATTCAAGATCACTATCTTTCTTTAAAAGAAAATGAATACCTCACAAATTACCTTCAAGGAGGGTGCCTCCCTCAATCGTCCTCCAATGTTTGAAGGAGAGCACTTCAGTTTTTGGAAAAATAGAATGAAAATCTTTATTCAATCAAATGACCCAAGTGCTTGGAATGCAATAGAAAAAGGTCCTATGATTCCTACTAAAACTATTGGCAATGATATAATTCCCAAAGAATGGGATGAAATGAATGATGCTGAAAAGAGAGTTGTTTAATATGATTTTAAAGCTAAGAATATGATTACTTCTGCACTTTCATGTGATGAATTCTTTAGAACAGTTAGGTGCAATAGTGCAAAGGAAATGTTGGAGATGCTGGAGATAACTCATGAAGGTACTGATGAAGTTAGAAGATCAAGGAAGCATGCCTTGATACATAAGTATGAGATGTTCAAGATGAATCCCACAGAAAACATATCTCAGCTTCAAACAAGGTTCACTCATATAGTAAATCATCTTTTTGGTCTTGGAAAGACATTTGATGTTGAAGAGCTGAATATCAAAATTCTAAAGTGCCTTACAAGACCATGGCAACCAAAGGTGACAACAATCAAAGAATCAAAAGACCTCTCCAAAATGTCAATGGCTGCACTATTTGGTAAGCTACTTGAATATGAGCTTGAAATGTCACAACTAACCATTTCTGAAGATGCAGAAAAGAAACACAAGAGCATAGCCTTGAAAGCTGCATCCTCAAAAGAAGAAAAGGTAGAAAATTCAAGTGAAGAAGATGACGAAGACAACATAAACTTAATTGCCAAAAAGTTCAACAAGTTCTTAAGGAGAAATAAGAACAGGAAATTCATAAAGAACAACAACAGCACCAACAAAAGAAGTGACAACAAATTCACTTGCTTTGAATGTGGCAAACCTGACCATATCAAATCTGAATGCACAATATTCTTGAAGAAGCAACAAAATGAAAACAAGGTGAAGAAAGACGGAAAGCCCAAGAAAGCCTACATAGCTTGGGAAGAAAATGAATCAACAACTTCTGAATCATCAAGTGAAGATGAAGAAGCAAATGTTTGCCTAACCTCTACAATTGAAGAAGATGATGATCTATCAATTGCTAAAACTGAGGTAAGCTCTAATTTTGATCAAGCTATTGATGCCTATCAAGAAATACATGAAGAAGCTCTAAGGCTTGTAAAATCCAATAATAAGCTAAAAGGAGATCTTAGATGGCATGTCACAAAACTTGGTGAATTACAATCTGAAATTTGTAAACTGAAAGAAGAAAATGAAAAACTTGTTTCAAGTTACAAATTAAATGGTTGTGTATGTGCTTCTTCTTCATCTAATGTTGACAAATATAATGATTTGCAAAAAGAGTTTGATGAGTTCAAAAAGAGTCATGGTGAAAAGCTTATGGTAGTACTTTCTGAAAATAATTACTTGATTGATCTTTTGAAAAGGCTTTACAAAGGTAAATGCAACTTGGCTGAAAATGCTAAGTGTTCAAAAGTATGCTGGAGATACTTCTGGTTTGGGTTACAAACATGGATCAAAATCCAATGGAAGAACCAAGTTTGTGCCTCCAAAACAGAAATATACAAAAACAACTTCAAAACCAAGGTTTAACCACAAGACTCATTTTGAAAACACACAAAGAACTATCACTTGCAACTATTGTATGAAGAAAGGTCACACATCTTATAAATGCTATGCTAGGAGATTCTATGTGCCTAATGGAGAATGCATTTGGGTGGCAAAGAAAAGAAAAACAGCTAACCCCTATGGACCCAATTTCAATTGGGTACCTACCTTTGTAAATTGATTTGAATTTTGCAGGTATGTCTAAGAGCAAAATCTTCATTATGGTAACTTGATAGTGGATGCTCTAGACATATGACCCGTGACATATCCGTGCTTACAAATTTGACTCTTAAAGATGGAGGATTTGTCACCTATGGAGATAACAACAAAGGTAAAATAATCGGTGAAGGAAGTATTGGAGACAACTTCAAAACCAAGATAAAAAATGTTCTCTATGTGGAAGGATTGAAGCACAACCTATTAAGCATAAGTCAGCTGTGTGATAAAGGGTTCAAAGTGTCATTCAATGACAATTGCTGTATGATATGTGATGGACAAAGTGGTGAGGTAATTCACATAGGTAAAAGGAAAGGTAATATCTACTTACTCTCTATTGATCATGCATATATTCATAACACTTCTTGCTTAATTAGTATAATAGATGAATCATGGTTATGACATAGAAGGGCAAGTCACATTAACATGCGTCACATGAACAAGCTAATTAAAAAGGATCTAGTCATTGGATTACCCAAACTCAAGTTTGAGAAGAAAAAATTATGTGATGCTTGTCAAAAGGGGAAACAAACTAAAAATTCCTTTCAAAGTAAAAATGTTGTTTCTACTTCAAGACCCCTTGAACTACTTCACATAGATTTGTTTGGTCCTTCTAGAACTGAGTTTAGGAGGCAATTACTATGGGCTTGTCATTGTTGATGATTACTCTAGATTCACATGGACTTTGTTTTTGAAATCCAAGAGTGAAGCTTTCAATGCTTTTAGAAAACTGGCCAAACTTACTCAAAATGAGAAAGGGAGCAAAATTATCTCAATAAGAAGTGATCATGGTGGAGAATTCCAAAATGAACATTTTGAAAAATTCTGTGAAGAAAATGGAATCAACCATAATTTTTCAGCTCCAAGAACACCTCAACAAAATGGTGTTGTGGAGAGGAAAAATAGATCCCTTGAAGAAGGTGCAAGAACTCTTCTTAATGAGACTAATTTGCCTAAACATTTTTGGGCTGATGCTGTAAGTACAGTGTGCTACACCTTGAATAGATTACTAATAAGACCTATTTTAAAGAAAACTCCTTATGAGCTATACAAGGGTAGAAAACCAAACATTTCCCATTTGAGAACCTTTGGCTGTAAGTGTTTTGTGTTAAATCATGGCAAAGAATCACTTGGAAAATTTGATGCCAAAGCTGATGAAGCTATTTTTCTTGGATACTCAATACAAAGCAAAGCATATAGAGTTTTCAATAAAACAACATTATGCATGGAAGAATCAGTGCATGTTATTTGTGATGAATGTAATCCCTCTAAAGAGGAAAAGAAGTGTGATATTGATGCAGGTCCTATGGAAGAATTCATTCAATTAAATGACTCTTTGATGAAAGAAAAGGAAGAACCAAGAGCTGAAATAGAACAATCAACACCAATACATGAGCCTAAAGATTGGAGAACAACAAGAGACCTCTCCTTTGACAACATAATTGGTGAAGTTTCAAAGGGAGTTTCTACTAGATCTTCATTAAGGAATCTCTATTGTAACATGGCTTTTGTTTCACAAATTGAACCTAATAGTATTGATCAAGCATTGTTAGATGAACATTGGTTAATGGCTATGCATGATGAGTTGAATCAATTCAAAATAAATGAAGTTTGGGAATTAGTCCCTAGAACATCAACTCATAAACCTATTGGCACTAAATGGGTTTTTAGAAATAAGCTGGATGAAAATGGAATCATAGTAAGGAACAAAGCTAGATTGGTTGCTAAAGGATACAACCAAGAGGAAGGCATTGACTATGATGAAACTTATGCTTTAGTAGCCATATTAGAAGCCATTAGATTATTGCTTGCATATGCTTATTTGATGAATTTCAAATTGTTTCAAATGGATGTCAAGAGTGCTTTCTTGAATGGGTACATAGAAGATGAAGTTTATGTAGAACAAAATCTTGGATTTATTGATTATAAGCATCCAAATCATGTCTACAAATTAAGAAAAGCATTGTATGGTTTGAAACAAGCACCTAGATCTTGGTATGAAAGGTTAAGTAAATTTGTGGTTGAAAAATCTTTCATAAGAGGTCAAGTTAATAAAACCTTGTTCATAAAGAGAAAAGGAAATGATATACTATTAGTTCAAATTTATGTTGATGACATAAATTTTGGTTCAACTAATACATCAATGTGCAGAGAATTTTCAGCTACAATGCAGGGTGAATTTGAAATGTCAATGATGGGGGAACTCACATTCTTTTTGGGATTACAAGTCAAGCAACTAAAGAGTGGAACCTTCCTAAGTTAATCAAAGTACTGTCAAGAGATGATTAAAAAGTGTGAAATGGAAAGTTGCAAGGATGCAGCAACACCTATGGCAACTTCTACTTATCTTGACATAGATGACAAAGGCAAAAGTGTTGATGAATCTAAATACAGGGGAATGATTGGTTCCTTGCTGTACTTCACTGCTAGTAGGCCTGATATAATGCTAAGTGTTTAATTGTGTGCTAGATATCAAGCCAATCCCAAGGAATCTCATCTAACAGCAGTCAAGAGGATTCTCAAATATCTCAAGTCCACACCAAAAGTTGGACTTTGGTATCCAAAAGGTACACCTATCAGCTTACTTGGATATTCTGATTTTGATTTTGCAGGGTGCAAGTTGGATAGAAAGAGCACAAGTGGAACTTGTCACTTGCTAGGAAGCTCATTAATCTCTTGGCACTGCAAGAAGCAATTATGTGTTGCATTATCCACTGCTGAAGTAGAATACATATCAGCTGGAAGCTACTGTGCACAAAGCCTTTGGTTGAAACAACAACTTCAGGACTTTGGTGTTGAGCTGAAAGAAATACCTTTGCTGTGTGATAATACAAGTGCCATCAACATTTCCAAGAATCCCATCATGCACTCAAGGACAAAGCATATTGAAATCAGACATCACTTCATCAGAGACCATATCCAAAAGGGTAACATCAAAATTGAGTTTGTTGAAACCAATTTTCAATTAGCTTATATACTTACCAAACCCTTGGATAGAGATAGATATTACACTCTAAGAAACATGCTAGGCATCCTTGATGAATCCAATATATGCTAATGTATGCTTGATTTGTGCCAAACCATGAAAAATAATTGAATGTTTGCTTAAAAATCATTTGCATTTGAAAATTTGAAGTTGTGCTGCATAAGAACTGCTCATTCTGCATATTTTACTGTGATAATCGATTAAGGCACGAAATAATCAATTAAAAATCATTTAAAAAGCCATTGGGAATGAAATTTTAGCTTATGTAATCGATTACACAAGCGAAATAATCAATTATTCTATATAGAATTCCTTTTCAGAAAAACCATTTCACTGGAATAATTGATTAAACCAACGAAATAATCGATTACACAAGCTTCCAAAAGTTTTACAAATTATCACACCCATTGGAATAAACGATTACCTTACGAAATAATCGATTAAATTGTTCTGAAACTCATTGAAATTTGTATTCACATTGTGATAATCGATTACATATGAGGATAATCGATTACAATTCATCTTCCTCAACTACACTAGTATGGAATAATCAATTACATTACGAATTAATCGATTACTGAATATTCTAAAATTGAATTTTGTGAAGACTTAATCGATTAAACCTGGAGTTATTGAAGATTTTGCAAAATCTGAAAGATTTTCTTGGAAATTGTAATTGCCCAACTGCCACCAAATTCAAATTTTAAATCCTCTGAGCCTTCAATTGAGTGGTTAACGCATGGTAACTATTTTCTTTTTCAAATTTGAAACTTGGAGCCTAAATTTTTCTATAAATACAACTTATGTTCCTCAGCAAAAATTACACCTTACTCATCTTCCTCCTTAAGCACTTCTGTATCTCTCTTTCCTAGGGTTAGTAACCTTATCTTAAGCTTTCTTCCCTAACCATGTCTGCACCCAAATGACCAAGATCCTCCAAAAGGAAAGCTGAATCCTCTAACCCAGCAGCAAATAGGTTAGATCATTGGTTCTCCAATGAACAAGACAAGATGACCTACCTTCAGTTCAATGCTACAAAACTAATTGGTCCTCCCAAATACCTCTCCCTAGATTGGTTTAGCAATGAGGGTTTCCAATTTCCCACTTACATAGAACCCCGAGGTCTTAGGAAATTTGTGGAGATGAAGGGTACATTTTGTTAGTATATGGATGTCCTAGAGACAATCTTTTCATTAGATTAGGACAAACATGTACTTTTCATATTGTCATGAATAAATTATAAGTGCTCTTTATCTTGTTTCATATTTTGTCTCGATATCATTATTAATATATGAGT
>CM023949.1:18067776-18080944 GCA_013407115.1 Glycine latifolia | reverse complement strand
GGATGAATAGAAATTAAGCATTTGCTTGAATTGAGAGCTTAGCCTCTTGTTGGTTCTTGATTGAAACCAAATTGATTGTTATCAAGGAAGCTTTCCTTTGTGGTGAATCCTCCTCTGACTTATCATCCCTTTTATGGACTGTGGCGTCATTCCTTAATCATTCCTTAACCTTCTCCATTTTTCTATTTGAATTTTAACCTACAATTCATGGACTCTTGAAGTTTGCAATCCGGAAACGATCCTAACCAAGCATTCTTACCTTGGTAGACATCAGTTTTAGAGAGAGAAAATGAAGAAAACGCGTTTCTGCACGTTGCTGGACATATTTGTAACTCAAGTGTCTCGCTTAGCGTGCCCTTCCTTGCTCAACGTGACAACATATCTCGCTTAGTGCAACGTGTCTCGCTCAGTGCAATTTCCTCTCTGTCAGGAAATATTTGGGAATTGCGCTCAGCGCGACTTGACTCGCTTAGTGAGCTGGTCACGCTTAGCGCGACATCAAAAGTTGTCATCTTAAAGATCCCAACTATCAAATGATGCAGAGATGGGAATTTGAAGGCGATCTAACGGTTAACGAATCCGGGATTGTAGTTTTACCGAAGCAGGTTATGGGTCAAACTATCACTCATGTATTACAACCATAAATCAAACAATTTTGCACAATTTAACTTTCATACCAAGCAATTTCACAAGGATAATCTACACAATCAATCAACTAATCCAAACTTATCAAACAATTAAATAACACAACAAATACATCAAATATCTATTTTCAGTTATTGAAATTTCAGGGTGTTACAGTTAAACTCCATTGTCATTGCTCATAATATTATGCAGTTAGTCAAAACAAATTCTGGTATCCAAATCAAAACCTTGATTGCAGACATATTACAATGATTTGGGTATACTATGTCATACAAAAAAGCTTGGACAACAAAACAAAAAGCTGTAGAAATGGCTTCTGGAAATTGGGAACAATCATATAGTTATTTGCCTATATGGTTGAATGTTGTTACACACTTTGTACTTGGTAGAATTGTTAGATACAAAACATTCACTTCAACGGAGGATGTTGAACATGGCTCTTAAAGTGACCCTTAATCATGTTTTTTGGGCTTTTAAGCCATGCATTGCAAGCTTCAAATATTGCAAGCCAATTGTGCAGGTAGATGAAACATTTTTAACTAGAAAATATCATAGTACTTTATTGACTGCCATTGCACAAGATGGTAGTAGAAACCTTTTTCCAATTTCTTTTGCAATTGTTGAAACTGAGAGCAAAGAAGCTTTGATGTGGTTGTTTCATTATTTAAGGAGATATGTTCAACCTCAACCAAATTTGTGTATCATATTTGACAGGGGAATCGATTTGCTAGTAGCTTTACGATCAGAACAAATTGGATGACATGAACATGATGTATCTTCTGTTTACTGCATTAACCACATTGCATCAAATTTTAACAAATAGTTAAAAAATGTGGATTTAAAAAAACAAGTCATCAACATGGGTAACCTTCTAACCATTTCATGAAAAAAATTCTTGCATATTATTAATTGTTCACCATTTTTTATTTTCAATTTTGTCTTATTCCATAGGATATGAGTTGAGGAAACCGCAATTTGAGGCAAAGTTGCTCGCAATGCGATCAGAGTTTCCAGAAGTAGCAAATTGGCTGGACCAAATCCCCAAGAGTAAATGGACTCAGGCATATGATGAAGGCAAACGGTATGGGAATATGACACCAACCTTGCCGAATGCATGAATTCAGTTTTGACAGGAGTCCGAGCATTGCCTATGACTGCCTTAGTCAATGAAAAATTTAATAAAATAAACGACTCATTTGTTACTAATGGCATGAAATTTATGAATATGATAAAGACATAGGTACTCTAAAGACGTGTATGTCATGCTGCAAGAAAATCAACGTATTGCTACCTCGCATTACATTCAGGAAATAGGTGAGTTTGAGGTTCAAGAAATTGTTAATACGCGACATGGGCAAGGAGCAATGACATGCACTGTCAAGTTGAACGAATAGTCATATGAGTGTGGACATTTCTAGGCTTTCGAATTCCATGCTTGCATGCAATTGCAGCATATGCGTCTTGCAACTTAAATTACGATGACTTTGTTGACCCTGTATACAAGTTGGAAAACATTTGCAAAGTTTATCAACATCATTTTCATTCCCTTGGAAGCGAAGAAAATTGGCTTCAATATTTGGGTCCATATTTTATGTTTGATGATTCAAAAAGATGAAAAACATTGGGAATGCCAGTCACTACTCGTATATATAACGAGATGGATGAATCAATTCAAAATAGGCCAAAAAAATGCTGATTGTGTAGAAGTGAAGAACACAGTCGTCGTAACTGTCCATACAAAGAAGTTGACAACTAATATTTATTTGTAGTTTTTTACTTTTCTTTACTTTCTCATCTTCATGTAATGTTCATTAATATTTTTATGAAAGACATTTAACTACTGTTATTACTTAAATTATATTTGGCGTTAATATAACAATTATTCTTATAATAAAATTTTAACATTAGGATGCCAAATGATTAATTAAGATTATGACAATTGGCAAAATTAATAAACAAAATAAAAAAATATATAGCTTAATTCACATTTCACGAGTTAAATTTATTACCAAACTATTTTCATCCAACAATAAATCTCTACAAATTTCAATTTTAACATTACTACAATAATTTACAAAATTAATTAAAATATTTAAATATAATTCAAAGTAATTATAACAAAAATGACTAAAATTTTTATTACAATGATTTAAAAATATATACAAAATATTAAACCAAATTAAAAAAAACTTAAATTATTAATAAATAAATTATAAAATTGAACTACTTTTTTCCAATTTTAAAATTAATTGCACGAAAAATTAACTCAAAACCATTTGCAATTTTTTAAAATACAACAAATTAAAATAACAAACAAAACTAATTAAAAAAGGAAAAAGCATGGTACGGCCCTAAAGTCATAAATACCTTTAGGACTTTTGAATGGTTTTTCATTAAAAAAAAACAAATAGTAAATAATAATTAAAAAAGTGCTAGTACGACTTCTGAATAAACATTTGACAAAAAATAATTTCATAGTAAAGAAATTAAAATATGACATCAAATGGAGTACCAATAGGGATAAAGATAAATCAGACTAAGTTAGACTTTGCTTAAATAGATTTAACTTATTTTATAAAATTAAAATGTAAGTTTAGTATATGATCTATTAAAAGATGATGTGTCTTGTCTGTTGCACTTGCCTGTGATGGGGCATATCCATTGATCATGTCCCCTTGAAGTTTGACAGAGAGACAGTGCAGGTTCTACTAGTGACTCATCCTTGCATTTCAAAGTAGAATGATGTTGCAGCTATGAAAAATGTAGGTGCTAAGGTGACGTTGACGTGGTCGGCAGACCTGTATCATAGATATGTTGAGATAGACTCCTATGTTTCGGCTGCCACAACCTATATCTTGAACTTGATCGGCAATATGATATTTGCCAAAAAAGCACTGATAATAAAGACTTTTTCTTAAAACAAGAAAAGTAGCATGTGATTTTTATAAAGTAAAAACATGACTACACAAATTTATTACACATCAGAGCAATGATCTCATCAGAAAATCTTGGTTTGCCCAGTAGGACAAGGATTTCTTCTAGATATCAACCAAAAGTTATATTCTAATTAATCAGACATTTACTAAATTAAAAAAGAAATGGAAAACATTTTCCCACATTATCGCCGCGTTTAAGCTCCATACAATTGTATTCAACACAACCATCATATCACTTACATAAATAGGTTGACAGTATAAAAGATCAAGTAAAATTCTACAACCTCTAATGGATTTCATAATTGTTTTCCTTAAAGCATCAAGTGATATGTCCTCACTTATTGTGACGACTTTAGGACCACTAGGACATTCAAACAATATCCCTTCAAATGATGAAATCATGCCATCGTCGTATTACACAACAACAAATACACTCTCTATGTTTTAAGCAATATGACGAATATCAAGAAGCAAAGGTGTTGAGTTAGCCCAAACCCCTACCACTATTTATATTAGATGATCTATTGCTCTCTTGTGAGCCAGACCAACAGTTGAGATCACACCGACAATATAATCAATTTAGATTGCGTATATATTTAATATGATTGGTATGCGTATAAGAAAAAAATAGTGTTCAATCAATACGTCTCAAAAAAGAGTAGTGTTTCAGTCAATAAATGCAACGTTCAATCAATAAAAAACACCAAATGTATTTTTTTTCCACAATTTTTTTAAAAACATAATACAATAGAATTGTGATTTGGTGATTATATTTATTTTTTACTCAACAGAATCATGATTCCATTGTGTAGTAAAAAAATATAACAACAGAATCTCAATTCTGTTGTGTTAAAGGGGGGTGTGCCAAAATAATAATAATGAAATTGTTATTCCATTGTAATGTCTATGGAAACAAGAAAAATACAACGAAATCACGATTCTTTTGTGAAAAAGGGGTCGCAAATATGGATACGTAACATAATCATGATTTTGTTATACATTTTATTCAACGAAATCATGATTCTATGAGAAAGATATTTTTGGAATAAAAAAGGTGTCAGCCTCTGACCACTACATAAAAGGGCCTTAACATCGGTTATTTAGGAGTTTCAACATCGGTTTTAAAACAAATGTTGAAATGGCCGTCGTTGAAAGTAAGCACTTTCGTAATTGATTTTTAAAATAGATGTTAGCTGAAGTCGATGTAGAAATGTGAGCAATATTGTGTATTCAGAAGCGCTTTTTACATCAATTCTGAAAAATCGATGTTGAAAGTCATATACAACATCTGTTTTGGTCAAAATTGATGTCGTAAAGGAACTTTCTACATCGATTTTAGACCAATCGATGTTGTTTGTTGCAAATAATAATAATAATAATAATAATGTTTTGTTTTTATTTTTTTTATTTTTTACACTTTAATTTATTAATTATTTTTTATTTGTTAAATGTTAATTTCCACCTTATCACAATACTGACATATCATTAGTCAACCATTAAATTAATCTATCAGTATATGCAAAATTAAAGATTAGACCAAAATTATGGATTTTTAAAAATTTAGGAACTAAAACTGTGAAAAAAAATAGAGAGATCAAAATTAGTGAATCAAGAATTAAAGGGAGATCAAAATAGTGAATCAAGAATTAAAGGGAGACCAAAATGACAATTTAGCCTTTGTTTTATTATGTACCATTGCTGCAAAATGACATGATTTGATAAAGCATTGACACCATACACAGATTGCGAAGTCTACAAGGAATGAAAAAAAAATAGTCACCACCTCCCAAGAAGGACTTTGGGAAGAACTTCAGAAAGAATTGCAGAATCCATAGTACCAATTACCAAAACATAAGGAAGAGAAACTACATCATCAAGAAACAATCCCTTAACAAAGTGACGTCGTAGATGTTGTTAGTCAAAATTGTCTGTAAATAGGCTAAGGACTTCAGGTGAGCAGGCGGCAATGTAACAATCATGTAGAAAAGATAACCCAATGAGCTCAATTTTTAATAAGGTTGTCTCAAGCCAGAGATATGTCTTTAAAAATACTAGCAAAGCAATAATAACAACAATATATAGTTCATTAACTAACTAAAATTAAAATTAGATGGGTAACACATTCAATTAAGAATCAATATATCATTTTTGGGCACCCAATTGTTCGATAAACATCATTGGAATACATTAATTGTCCCTAAATAGTAAAAGTTTTCATGGGCATGAATTTAAATATATAATTTTGTCCAGGAACTAGTTATACCTATTTTTAACAAATAAGTACCAGCAATCGAATTCATTTTTTGCAAGAAGTTAAATTGAAAGTTAAGCATAAATATTTGAAGATAACAGTTCAACCTGCTTGTCATGCTGCAGGGAGAGTGAAGGATTATCAGCAAGCAATGACTTGTCAAGATGTAGTGTTCCTTTTAATTGGTTTGCCCTATCCTCATAATACAAAAGTTTCTTGGTATTAGGATCAATGGCCATGAAAAGTTCATTAGTACCAAGTCGAGACTGATGGATAGCTGGATTAGGTTTTGACCGTTTAATGACCATAGTCATTACAACATTACTATCTTTCTTCTTCCTCTCTTTATGCTCTAGAAGTGCCTGAGTAAGCGACATATTGCTTATAATATCTCCACTGATAAGGACAAAGTCTCAATGTATCTTCAACGTAACAAACAATTCAAAAGTGTTAGTATACAACACTTAAGGATCACTACTTGGACAGTGACAAACAACAACATATTTTGAAAATAGAAAAAAATATTTTTAAAAAATGCAGTAAATCCTAATAGTAATTACTATAGACTGGCGGCGGCTGATTCGTGAGGTTCTAAAATTTTCCTTTTAAAGAACATAGTTAAAATAACTCATGCATAAATTTTCTTCATAAAGCTATACTTCTAAAAATAATTTTAAATGACAAAAAAAGGTGATAATAGATTATTATGCATTAAAAGACTAATGTCTGTTTAAGATAAAAATGAACCAAACTGTAACATTACAATAACCATAACTATTCTACTCTATGAGCTAGTTATGGGTCTTTACAAGGTACTAGAAGATACCTCTTCATATAAAACCCACAAATATCAATTAGTTCAGGCATCATGAAACAATATCAACCATTCCCGCATTATCTGTATAAATTCCTTTAACCCTATTGACTTTCGCACCTAAATTTGATGGTACGGGAGAAGAGGAACCATCAGGAAGCAACTCTTGGCAGTATTTGATTATTCTGGCAACTAAATGTCTGCTGGACTCCACTGCATAACGAGCCACAAAGCTACCACTGCTTGGAGTGATGGACTAATTCCTGGAGAAGCATTGAAGTTTTGTGGGCTTAAGCAAACTAAATTAGAGGGTAGGGGGTTGTTAGAAGCATATGCCAACCACCTTGGACCCACAACCATTGGACCATAATTAACATTAACACCAGCTATTCCTTGTCCAGCTAATTGAGAAACAGGATAAGTGAGAACCCTGAATTTATTCTCAAGAGTCGCAACATCAAGCAGTATTTTTGCAAAAGTAATCAAGAAAATGCATTAGTCATTATATACATTACACAAAAAAGCTAATATTATCTTTATTTGACAGTAAAGCTCTAACATAGGTATTAAAAAATTCTACAAGACACTGGAGAAACTACTTGTGTGGCAAGATCAAAAGCTACTATCCTTGAATTGCATCTGATCATACACACAATTGAATAACCTCAGAACATAAACATAAAAGTGAGACTTCAAGGAGTAAAACCAAACAACTGTTGAAGAGTTGACATTGTTCCCCGGTTGAGTCTCAACGTTACCATCCCTTCCTAAATAACTCAAATCGGTACTGTTCTGGTTTTCATTGCTAGTGTCATCCCCAGAAACAACCAACAGTAAAGGGTGAGACTTTCTGAATCCCTCATGGCCATCACAACCTACAAGGAAAGGCTGCATCTGTAAAAAAGAAATTGGACCATAGCGCTTTGAGACCAGTTCACTAAAACAATAGGCATCCTCAACATCAAGAACTCGAAATCCATTTAGATAACCAAGTAAAAAAACACATTTGAAGTTAGATGGATCAAGCTCCAGTGTATCAAAACAAGCCCAGGTTACCTATTCACCAAGTAGTAAAAGGTAAAATTATAATTACTAGGATGTGTTATTGGATACATTAGCTCATGTAATATAAAGGTCAAAGAAGAAAGTCTAATAATCATCATAAAAATAATTTTAACTGGAAAATGGAAAATTAGCCTAATTGCAAAGTAGTTAGTGTGTAAAACGTTGGGAAATCTATAGACCAAGTCAAAGCTAATAAGTAATAAAGCAAGATCTACAACAAAACCAATTTATGCAGAGACTTTAAAACGTATAGATTCCAATGTGTAAAGTTTGGTAAACTATAAAGATTCCATATCTAGTATCTTCAAATCATTGGGAGTAATTATTAAATTAACATCCCTACGATAGCTTTTGTTAGAATAAACGTTTAAATAAATATTGTTTACGTAGTTTGAATTTTAAAAGGAGTAATATGTGAAAGATATGGGTAAAAAAGATATGAGGAAAGATAAGATATGGAGAGAGATATTATAGAAAGATATTAGAAAATATATTATTTAGTTTTGAATTTGAATTGTTTAGGTTTAGGTTTAATTTCGTTGCTTATAAATAGCATATTATGTAAAGGGATCTGCGTGGCTTTGGCAGACTATTATCAATAGAACGAGAGTTTTCGCCCCCCAGTAAATTTGTGTGTGTTTGTGTTTGTGTGAGTGCACCAGTGTGTGTGTGAGAGAGAGGACCTGTGATATCAAATCTGTGATATCAAATTGGTATCAGAGCTTGAGAGAATGGAGAGTGGTCCAAATAGTAGTTTGCCATTACCCCGCCTTACGAAGGCTAACTATGAGAACTGGAGTATCCAGATGAAAGCTCTGTTGGGAGCTAATGATAGTTGGAAGGTTATCCATGATGGTTTCGAAGAACCACCATCCATGACAGGATACATGGCGGCGCAGAACAAGACATTGAAAGAGATGCGATTGAAAGACAAAGGAGCGTTGTATATGATGTTACGGGCTGTTGATGATTCCGGATTTGAGAAGATCGCTGGCGCAACAACGTCAAAAGAGGCGTGGGACATTCTTGCAAATGTCTACAAGGGAGCTGATCGAGTCAGGCAAGTCAGACTTCAAACTCTCCGTGGAGAGTTGGAAGGAATGAAGATGAAAGAAGGAGAAAGGGTATCCGATTTCATTACTCGGGTCCAGACCGTAGTGAATCAACTAAAGAGAAGCAGAGAGGTGTTGCCCGACACCAGAGTGGTGGAGAAAATTCTGAGGTCTCTCACTGATGACTTCGAGAATGTTGTATGTGCGATTGGGGAGTCAAAGGACCTAGCAACGTTCACCGTTGACGAACTTGCTGGTTCCTTGGAGGCGCATGAACAAAGAAAGAAAAAGAAGAAAGAAGAGTCACTGGAGCAAGCACTCCAGACAAAAGTTTCAATCAAGGACGAGAAAGCGCTCTACTCTCAAAATTTTTGAGGTAGAGGACGTGGCCGAGGTGGACGTGGATATGACCGAGGTGGTAGAGGTCGTGGTCAAGAAGGATGGAATAAGGAGCAGGCTGAATCAAGTTAGCAGAATTGGCGAGGCCGAGGTCGTGGAAGAAGTCGACATTCAAATGTAGAATATTTTAAATGTGGAAAGTACGGACACTACTCAAGAGACTGCAACTCGGACAGATGTTACAACTGTGGCCGAGTTGGTCATTTTGCGAAGGATTGCCGAGGTGAAAGAAGAACGAATGAAACTGCAAATTTTGCTGCAGAAGAAGTAAGAGATGGAGGAGTTCTGATGATGGCTGGAGGTGAAGTCAACCATGCATCCGAGATGGAATGGTTTATAGACACTGGTGCAAGCAATCATATGTGTGGGTATAAGCATTTGTTCAGTAGTTTGAGACAAACAGAAGCCGTACATGTTTCTTTTGGAGATGCTTCAAAGGTCGGTGTAAAAGGCCGAGGTACGATTAGTTTCTTGCAGAAAGATGGACGAGTTGGACGTATTCAAGATGTGTATTACGTGCCTGAACTCAAAAGTAATATTCTTAGTGTGGGACAACTGATGGAGAAAGGTTACTCGGTTATCATGACAGACCGAGTTCTCCTCTTGAAGGAAAAGCAAGGATGACTGATAGCCCGAGTGCAGATGGAGAATAATAGAATGTTCAAGTTAATCCTGAAAAGTGTGGAGGTCGGCTGTTTGCAAGCCGAGATGAGTGATGAAGCATCCTTATGGCACCATCAGTTTGGGCATCTTCACATTGGAGGCCTAGCCGAGATGGTGAATAAGAATATGGGGGACGGATTGCCAAGAATGAACTGTGAGAAGAAATTTTGTGAAGATTGTGTGCTGAGCAAACATGCGAGGAGTCCATTTCAGAGGTCGGCCAGATACCGAGCACGGCGACCACTAGAGTTAATTCATACCGATGTGTGTGGACCTATTTCTCCCGGGTCCTTCAGTGGAAAGAGGTATTTTGTTACATTCATAGATGATTTCAATCATAAAACTTGGGTGTATTTGCTGGAAGAAAAATCCAAGGTGTTTGAAGTATTCAAGAAGTTCAAAATGATGATTGAGAATGCAACTGGAAAGAGGATCAAGTCGATACGATCTGACCGAGGTGGAGAGTACACATCGAATGTTTTTAGAAGATATTGCGAGGAGTATGGCATCAGAAGATTCTTGACTGCACCATACTCGCCACAACAAAATGGAGTAGCAGAGAGGAAGAATCAAACCATTCTTGACATGGTGAGATCAATGTTGAAGACGAAGAGAATGCCAAAGGAGTTTTGGGGGGAAGCTGTTCTGTGTGCTGTATATGTACAGAACCACTGTTCGCATTCCATATTGAATGGAAAGACCCCACAGGAATTATGGACGGGCCAAAAGCCATCAGTAGGTCATTTGAGAGTTTTTGGAAGTGTGGCTTATGCACACGTCCCTGATCAGCAAAGAACCAAGTTAGAAGACAAGAGCAGAAAGTTTATCTTCATTGGATATAACGAGAAGACAAAGGGATACAAGCTGTTAGATCCCAGCACCAAGACGGTAATGATAAGCCAAGATGTGAAAGTGAATGAAGACGATGAATGGAATTGGAGTGTTCCATCTGAGATCAAATCAGATCCCGGAAAGATAGTTATTCAAGATGAGAAGGAAGTCGGATCACTGAGTTGGATCCCGGCAAGGAGTGAGACAGCTGATGAAGACGAGATGAGACAACCCCGGATGAGGAGTTTGCAGGATTTGTACGAGTCAACAAGTGAAGCTCATCTTGTTTGTTTGTTGACAAATTCTGAAGAAATAAGGTTTGAAGAAGCAATCCAAGATGAGAAATGGCAAAGTGCCATGGATGAAGAAATCAAAGCTATTGAACGGAATGATACTTGGGAGTTGGCCGAGCTGCCAAAAGGAAGTCAACCCATTGGAGTTAAATGGGTTTATAAGAAGATGGATGTCAAGTCGGCATTTCTGAATGGTGTACTTGAAGAAGAAGTGTATCTCGAACAACCACCGGGATACTTGAAGGGCGGAGAAGAAAAGAAATGTTAAGGTTGAAGAAAGCTTTGTACGGACTGAAACAGGCACCGAGAACCTGGAATACCCGCATTGATGCATATTTAAAGGAGGATGGCTTTGAACAGTGTCCCTATGAGCATTCCATATATGTTAAGAAAAAAGGTGATGATTTATTTCTTGTAGCTTTATATGTTGATGATTTGATTTTTATAGGGAACAGTGAAGAAATGGCACGAGAGTTTAAGAAGAAGATGTCGAGAGAAATTGAGATGACTGATCTTGGCTTGATGAGATATTTTCTTGGTTTGGAAGTCAGACAGGACGAAGCTGGAATTTTTGTCTCTCAAGAGACTTATGCGAAGGGAATACTGAAGAGATTTAAGATGGCAGATTGTAACCCGGTTTCAACACCAATGGAACTAGGTACAAAACTTTCAAAGTATGATGAAGGAGAACGTGTTGATTCGAGAAACTATAGTAGTTTGGTGGGATGCTTAAGATACTTAACATGCACAAGGCCGGATTTGTGTTTAAGTGTTGGAATTATAAGTCAGTTTATGGAAGAGCCGAGCTACTCTCATTGGAAGGCGGCTAAAAGGATTCTAAGGTACATTCAAGGGACGATCACAGAAGGACTTTTCTATTCGAAGTCAAAAAATTACAGGTTAAAGGGCTACTCGGACAGTGATTGGTGTAGAGACGTGGACAATAGGAAGAGCACGACTGGCTATGTATTCTTCATGGGAAACACAGATTTTGCCTGGATGTCAAAGAAGGAACCAATTGTGACTCTATCAATATGTGAAGCCGAGTACGTTGCAGCATCCTGGTGTGTTTGCCATGCAGTCTGGTTGAGGAATTTGTTGGAGAAGCTGGAGCAAGTTCAAGTCGGTACAACCGAGATCCGGGTAGATAACAAGTCGGCAATTGAGTTAGCGAAGAACCCGGTTAATCACGAGAGAAGCAAGCATATTGATGGCAGGTTCCACTTCATTCGAGATCAAGTAAAAGAGAAGAAGGTGGAGTTGAGTTATGTGACGAGCCGAGAACAAGTCGGAGATATATTCACAAAGCCACTACCGACGCTGCTGCTGGAGAATTGCAAGAAGATGATGGGAATGAAAGATGGAAGAAGTATTTAAAGTTTATGGGGGGATTTTGTTTGAATAAACGTTTAAATAAATATTGTTTACGTAGTTTGAATTTTAAAAGGAGTAATATGTGAAAGATATGTGAAAAGATATGGGTAGAAAATATATGAGGAAAGATAAGATATGGAGAGAGATATTATAGAAAGATATTAGAAAAGATATTATTTAGTTTTGAATTTGAATTGTTTAGGTTTAGGTTTAATTTCGTTGCTTATAAATAGCATATTATGTAAAGGGATCTGCGTGGCTTTGGCAGACTATTATCAATAGAACGAGAGTTTTCGCCCCCCAGTAAATTTATGTGAGTGCACCAGTGTGTGTGTGAGAGAGGACCTGTGATATCAAATCTGTGATATCAGCTTTCAAGTCCCAGAATCCCGAAATACTATTGAGCAAATTCACAAACATAATCCACGAGAAACAGTTTTGTAATAATAATAAATAAATAAAATTGAAGGCTGATTTTTTTCATACAGTTTTCTTGCAAAGTTCATCCCTGATTGTTTTCACCCTTATTTCCCATTGAAAGGCTATTCTACATCAATTAACAAATTAGTAAAGCCAACTCAGTGTTCACTTTTATTACACAAACACAAAACCTCAGTGCAAATAATAATATTCTCCAATATCTTCAGTCTAAATTAATGCATTTATATTTATAGAACTAATACAAGAAGAGGTGCAATAACACATTTTCTTAACGTCAAAAGTTAACGAAGAAAATATATAATTGGCTCTTTTTCGTGATCAAATCCTTCCAATTAGTTGCAATTACCAACAAGAAAACAAGAATCCTTAGAGAGTTAATATTCAATAAGTACCAACATACATAC
>CM023949.1:18034278-18067766 GCA_013407115.1 Glycine latifolia | reverse complement strand
ATATATATATATATATATATATATATATATATATATATATATATATATAATTGGTACCAAACACAGGCAAAGGAGGAAAAATTCATCGAATCTAGGGCGGAATGGAAGCAGTACCTGATCGTTGTGATCCTCAGAAGAAGACGAAATAAAAGTGATGACGGAGGCGCCGACGAAGCACACAATGGAAGCAATGATGGTGGCATTCATCGACACACTACGACCTTGTTCTCTTTATTGTGTCGTTCTCTTCTCTGAGAGTGAGACACATGAAGGTTCCAAATCTAGATCCATGGCGCCATGGATGAGGAATTTTGCTTGTAGGAACGAAGCAGATCTAAAAAGGTGTCGTCGTTGCAAGAAGCCAATGTCGACGAAGAGGCACTAATGATAGAAGCCGCTCAACAGATCCAACATGATCTCAAGTGGAGAAAAGGATCGAGACAAAGAGAAGGGTGTAGAGGGAAAGTTGCATGGTGGGGGCAGCAGAAAGAAGCTTAAAAAAAAGAAGGGTGGAGGCGGTGGTGTGGGAGGAAGATGAACGAATGATGGTTTAGAAGGGTTTTTTTCAAGGACCTCCACATCGATTTTTTAAAAACTAATGTTTTCTAAGCACTCACAACATCGTTTGAAAAACCGATGTTAAGATGAGAATCTTAACATCAAATTTTAAAAAACCAAAGTTAACTGAATATTTACAACATCATTTATTAAAAATCAATGTTAAAATGGTCATGTTAACATCTATTTTTTTAAAACCGATGTTGACGATAACTTTATATTGACAAAAATGCCATTGCGTATTTTGTAACATCGATTTTGATGTTATTTACAAGAGTACTACTACACATTTTGTAATATCAGTTTTTATCAAAATCAATGTTAGTAGAAAGATATTAAAACCTATTTTTGTTATAGTATCTTGAAAAGGACCAATAACAAATGGAATAGAGCCAATAGCAACTCTTTGATTTTGATCCAAAAAATGCTTAATAGGCCCAAAAAGAATAGAAGCTTTCCTTCACAGGCAAGTTGATCAACCGCACACGTATTGAGAAACATACCATGCAATGTCTTAGAATGTTGATTTGGACTTAACTCAACCCCAAAAGCTAGCTCGTAGAGTGAGGGTTGTCCCCCACATATATATTCTATCTTGGCTTCATCTCTAAGATGCTATCAGAGCCTATCCTAGATCCATCAATGGGCCACCCACCATATTATCCACGTACTAAGCCCAAAGTGCTAGGTGTGAGGGGGTGTATTGAGAAAAACTCAAGTCCCACATTGTCTAGAGATAAAACCAATATAAAGTATATTAGTGGGGGGCAACCCTCACCCTTTAAGCTAGCTTTTGGGGTTGAATTAGGTCCAAATCCACATTCTAAGAAGACGACCAGGTTATTTACTGGTTCCAAACCAAGCGTGTGCGTGGGGTCATTTTGAATGCTTACTGAACTTGAGACCTTAGAAGAAACCGATAAAAAATTATTCCAAACTCAACAATTTTATTGAAAAACTCTTCCGTATCCAATTAGATCGTGTCTTTGAATTTCATCAATAGTAAGCTACACTCTTTAATTAGTTTTTATACCCAATTGGCAACTTTTCTTAGAAACATCAAGATTAAAATTCAGAAACCTAACCACATTCGTGGATGAGATTTTTCCTTAACATTGGTCTATCGTCATACTCATACCACTGCAATTTTTCATGCAGTATAGTCCTAGGTTCTTGAAAAATTAATAAAGTGTGACATAGTCTTATTAATTAATTGGTTCTCAAGGTGGTCTTTCAACCTTATCCTTCTCAGAAAGAACGAGTAAATAAGGCATAATAATTTATTAATATATGGGAAAGGAGTAAGTCAGTAGGTCCCTTGAACCCAGCTAATATAATTGTAATGTGCCATGCGCATGAACCTATAGATTGCAGAAGAAAAATGGCTTTATAGTTCTACAAATAATTTTAAAAAAAGAAATAAGTACTTCAATGTAACCCAAGAATGAATTAGAATTTAGGAGTAAATGAACTGATTTATAGCATGTTTGGTATCACGTTAATATGAATAAATTGAAGCGATAAAAAATTGCTTGTTTGTGATATACGTGAATTCTAAGATCAAGTAACACGAAGGAACTCAAACATAAACTTAGTCATAAAAGAATTAGATTTTGTTCTCTCTCTATTCTTTTTATAAGTCTCTCTCAATATAGTAGGATGATATTTGTTTTCACGAGTGACAAAAATAAATATTGACCTTTATATTTTATCATAATTGATCAAGGTGATTAAAACATGCACATAAATTATGTTGAATTTTATTTAGAAAATTATATATTTTTAAATAATTAGGGAATTTCTAGCACTTATTGCTTAACAAGTTGTTTATTTTAAGATATCATTACTTAATTTTTTTTTACCATCAAAGGAAATTTGCATATCATGTTGAGATGCTTAAAATTAAAGTCTGATCGTTTCTATAAGCAAAAGTTATTTATGATTAAAAAAGAATGGTCTTACAAATCAGTTTTCTTGAGTTCCCATCGTAAATTAAGTGATGACGTGACATCATCATAATTGTTGATAATGATGGAAAGCTAAATTTGTAGAGTGACATGTTAGAACACTACTGTTAGATACAGGAGGAGCTTGAAGAGGATCAAGATGTATACTGAAGCTCTTTGCTTAGATGAATTTTAGCTTTTACATGACAATTCAAATGAAGCTTGTAGTGCACACTAAAGGAGCCTAAAGCAAACTTAATGAAGCTTGTGGTACAAGCTTCTCCTAAGTGACCATTGGCTGTCCCAAACTCCCTTGGCTGTCCCATTTTTGTAAAAGGTGCAGTATTTTTAGCTTCTAAGTGCAGCCAACTAATTTACTAAGTTGCTACACAAATTACACACAAGTGCACCTACACCTCTTTACACAATTGCACTAAAAAGCCTTTTTATTATTTCTACTTTTGCTTCTAACAAGTGCTGAATTTAATTGGAATTAAATTGAACTTGAGAGATTAAAATCCAGCCCTTGTTATCCTTGATTTGGTGTGCTTCATGCTTGTCCAAATTAGCCTTAATGTGGTCTTGAAGTGCTTGGGTTCTAGCTCTTGTCATGGGTCCTTTACAGCTCACCAAAGGAAGTGCTTCAAGCTCTCCTTCTAGACCTTTAGCTTGCCAATGACCTCTATCAACAAGTAACAGTATATCAATAAGGTACACATTATCTTATATTTAAATTAGATAACTGCATGCTATTATCTGTTATTATCTTATCAACAGATTATCAACAAACAAAGGTCCAAAGCTCACACTCCATACTATAAATACAACCGTACAGGTTCTCTCTAAACACACATTCATTCATACTTGAGTATATACTTGAATACTCATACTTATACTTTTCTGATATAACACTCAGTTATTATCTTATAACTGATGTACTTACTTGAGCGTCGAAGTGTCTTTACTTTGTTTGACAGGTCCCTCCTCTCAACAAGGGTGACTCCTCATCCGATATGCAGAATTTGAGATCCATATTGGCCACGCCTAGCTCACACATGGATTTTCTGGATTTTAGTAAGAACATTTGGTGCCCACCGTGGGCCGCGATAAAACATACCTTGCGGCCTTGCACCCAGACAAGTCGTCGGCATGCATACATGGTTAGTACACGCTCCAGCATTAGACGTCTAACCCCTTGCAGACTACCATGACAAATGCCGACACCATTCAGCAGCTCTAGAACTGCATGGCAGAGATGGAACGCAAGTACCAGAAAGAAATTCGAAGATTAAAAGCTAACCACGATCAGTAGGAAACTCGAGCGAGACATCCCGAGGGAGATGAAAGCTCCCCTATCACCAGAGAAGAACAGACGCAAGGCAAATCACATCCTCATCAACATGTCAACCCTCTGCCTGTTTGTAGTTCAACACAGGGCTACGGAATGGAGAGGCATAAACACATGGTGCAATCCTCTGGTCGATCGCATCAAGGAAGTCGATATCCCGTTCGATTGGAAACCTCTATACACTTAGAAAGGTATGATGACACCACCGACCCAGACGAACACCTTGATGCCTTCCTCTCATAGGAAAATCTTTACACAAACAATGACTCCATATTATGTCGAGTGTTCCCTACGTCCTTGAAGGGGGCAGCGTTAGCATGGTATGGTGGCCTCCCTGAACGGTCCATCGACAGTTTTGACACCCTTGTCAAAAAATTCAATGCATAATATGCAACCATCCGGGGCTGACCTCCACTGCACTAGCGACATTGTGCCAAGCAGACAATGAACCTCTCTGCAGGTTCATGGAACAACTTGGGCAACTGATTGTTCAGATCAGAAACCTCAACCCTGAGGTGGCACTGCATTCCATGATGTTGGCCCTTCGACCTGGCAAATTAGTAGACAGTTATGCAAGAAACCTCTCTCTAGCATGGATGAAATAGGCGAATGAGCTAAAGGTTACATGCAGATGGAAGAAATGTCAAAGTTCAAAAACGAAGTCCAACAGGTTGAACAAAAGCGAGAGAAACATGAAGTATCCATAAGAGTCGACCTCCGAAGGGCCAACAAGAAGTGAAGGTTGCACAAGCCGTAACTTCTCCTGAAAAGACCCAGGTTTGAGAGATACACTCCCCTGACGGTCAATCAAGTCACAATCATGGAAGAAGCCTTCAACACGGAGGTACAAGTGACATTACCAGCTCCCTCATCATCCATGAAACAGGGAGGAAATCCTAACAGATATTGTCGCTATCATTGTGGCAATGGCCATAACACTGAAGACTGTTTGGCCTTGAAAGTTAAGTTAGAGGAACTTATCCAAGCGGGGAACTTATCACGGTTTGTGAAAAGACCTGATAATCCTCCAGTAGAAAACAGACAGGAGGGACGACAAGGGGATTGATTGAAAACACAAAGAACACACTTCAAATAAATTAAGAGGGGGGTGAATTGGTTTAAAACAGATATTTAAAATTTTTCTCTAAAACAATTTGCAGATTTAAAACTTGGATCATATCACTCAATCACCTTTTGTAAAATCAGACATTTTTCTTTCAATCAAGATCCACCTTGTTATGCATGCAATGACAAATATTTTCTTTGCTAATAATATTTTGATTACCCGAATACAAGCAATGGAAGATACACAGAATTAGAATAAAAGACTCAGCAATTTATAATGGTTCACCTTACTAACATGGAGACTACATCAAGTGTCTTCCAACCAACACTAGGTTAGAGTTTTCACTATATCAAAATATTCTTTATAAGCAATTTACAAGTGATTATCTTTATCAACCCTAGATAAAGAATCTGAATTCTAAAACACTATTAGAAAACAAATCACAAAGATCCTGAGAACCCTACTGAGATCTTTATCCCAAGAGAACCCTACTCTAGAAAGCTTGAAAGAATCACTTTGATAGATCACAACAGAATTTTAATACACAGAAAAATTCTAAAGAAAGATTGAAGAGAGACACAACCTGTGGTCCTTCAATGTATAAATGAATGAATGAATGAAGTTACCAATCAATCCAGGTTGTATGAAAGTCAATGCACAGAATCAAAACTCTTGAAAAACTCTTTTTCTTTAACACATCATCTCTAAAAATCAGAAATCTTGATCTCACAAGATGTGTTTCTTACTCAGAAAAAATCAGTATCTTGGACTCTTAGAAAACTTAGAAATCTTTGGGTAAGTCACACATACATAGATTAATTCGTTCAATGTCTATTTATAAAGAGTAGACCCACAAAGCTTTGAAAAGAAACTGATTTAACTGAATATAATCGATTAAAACGATAGTGTAATCGATTATTTTACCATAAGTAATCGATTAAAACACCAGATAATCGATTAATATGTTCTTGAGCTTTCTGGAGAATTTTTCACGAACAAGATAATTGATTAATACATGATGTAATCAATTAAAGCAGTCATCATGTATGTGAAATAAGTTGTGATAATCGATTACAGAAGATTGGTAATCGATTAAACCAGTAAAGCTTAAAATATGAAATAAGCTTGTATAATTGATTACTGATTGTGGTAATCGATTAAACCAGTAATGTATATGGACTAAAGAACTAAGATAATCAATTACATAACATGGTAATCGATTAAAGCAGTGATGCATGATTTTCATATTGCACTATGTAATCGATTACAAGAAGCCTGTAATCGATTAATGTGTTCTTCATGGCTTTTCCAGATTTAGAACAAAGCCTTTAATCGATTAAAAACATTGTGTAATCGATTAAAGCAGTAAGTTTTCATTTTCCAAAAACATAACCATGAGAACTTAGCTTCTTTTAAAATCATTGAATAGCTTTAATACTTTAATGAAAAACATGTATGTATGTTAATGAGAATGAAAATGCAATGCAAGAATCACAAGGCAATGTACTTGAACCACTTAGGCAAATTACAAATGCCTTCACATTGATTGGGCATGTAAATGCTCAAACATCAAGCCAATTACTTCATCCTTGCTTTAATCTTCTTACAGCTCCTCGTATATCCAACATTGATAACCGATGTCGTATCGCTTCAAAACAATTAAACTATGTTGATTCTGTAGCATAGGATTAACCTAGGTTGACTCAGAGACACAATCAATATGGTTTCAACTTAAATTCACTAAGAAATAATAAGGGGGATTTTTAGCGAACAGTTTGCATGCGATGAATAAAAATTGCAGAAAAATGTAGCAAAATAGAAACTAATAGAATTGATAATAGGTATTCTAAAATAGATTAAAAAGAATCAATCCAATTCACCAAAGCAAGCAATGCGAATTATCATAATTCTCAAATAATGATCTTGTTATGAAAGTTCCTTCAATTTCATTAGAAGTAGTTCAATCAAATTAACCCCTAAATTAATTGAAACCACAAACCTAATTGAAATATCATCTAAATAATTTGTGATTATAATTCTAAATTAGGAAATGAATCCATAACCTAATCCATTTTCAATCCTAAACACATTCATAATCATGAAAATTGAATAGAGGATTGAAGAAGAAAGTGAATATTCACACAGAAATTGAAATACCAAACCAGAACTCAAATTCTCCTTGCTTGGGCTGGATCCTTGGATTGATTGATTGTTTAGCCTTCCATGATCATCATCAATAAAAGCCCATGAAATTAGTGCAAGAAAATGGAAGAATAGAAATGAAAATGAAGAACAGTTGAAAGAAAATAAGAGAAAGGGTTTTAATTCTAAAAACTTCTAAAAGTCACTAGAAAATATGTTTTTTTTTAAATGAAGTGTCCAAATCAAATAACTAAAATCTAAAATATAGTAACTGAGTTAGTAGGAAAGGATGGGCCATGATTAGGCCCATCTAATCTAACTAAGTACTAATTACACCTATTCCCAGCCCAAAATTCAAGTGTAGTGGTTCTGACTTCCAAGCCTAAAATGACCCTCAAAATGATAGAATTGGCCTCGGCTTGTCTCTCACAAAATTGTAGATCTTTCCCTGATCTTTCCAGGGACTACTCATATGCACCATTTGAAGTTCTGTAGAGCTCTCTAGGTCCTACATAAGAAAGATAAGCCAAGTAAGAAAAAACTCCAAAAATAAGCAACAATTATCAATTAAACCCACTTGTTTGCCTAAGGCAAAAACTGAATTAGAATGGGAAATAAAAGTCCAAGAGAAGTCAAATAAGCAAAGAATAATAGAAAAATATTAATCTAAAAATACTCAATCAAAATACTCACTTAAACTTTTGTACTCCTGGGCAAAACTAAATGAAAGACTAAGAAAAATTCAAACTAAGAACAAGGCACACATATTTTCAATGGATCCTAACAATGCACAAAAGTGAGAAAGATGAAAAATGGAAGAATGATATTAAGGTTTCAAACAATCCATGAAGACATGATCACAAAGTGCAAAGTGAAAAAGTAGTCAAGTTAAAATTAAGAATGAACCAAGGTGATAGAAATCTCTAAATGAGCAACACTCAACCTCTTCTAATGTGTATGGGTTTATGTTTACACTCAAACACCACATGTAACTAGCACATCCAAAATTTTGATCAGACTCTAATTCATTCAACTTGAAATACACATGCATCAAAAGATCAAAAGGACTTTATTGGCCTGTAATATATGGCTTAGGTAAAGGGTGGATAAGAAAATGATATTTAGGCCAAAACTAAGAGAAAAGAGGGGCAATGGAGAGTAATCCAACAAGTAAGAAGAGAGGTAGAAACAAAGAACTTATAAGGATCAAAATGAATCACAATAACTTTTATTGCATTTTCTTTTTCTTTGCTTTTCTTTTTTCTTGTTTATGCATTTTTTCTTTGAACTTTTGCTTTGTAAACTCTTTATTTTGTTTTCTTTTCTTTTCAAATCAAAAGAAAATAAAAATACCCCACACTTGTTTGAAACCCACTTCTAAAATAATTCCAAGGCCCCTTTTCTACCTAAAGTTAGAATAAGACGGTTTTCCATTTTTCAGTTTTCAATGAGCTACACAAGAAAGAAAAGGTTAAAGGCTCAAAAAGGGTAGCAATGGATATCAATGCAAGGATAGTTTATTTGGCTAGAGGATAAAAGAAAGAAGGCCGAAATCATCTCAATCAAAGCATGTGCAACAAGGAATGTCAAAAGAGGCAAGACAAAACATAGAGTAATCTAGCACAATGGTGAAATCACACATGAAAGAACATGAATGAAATAATGTGATTCATCCACAAAGGCCCAAAAGCTTACAAGGCATAATTCTATCACACATGATCGATCTTAAATTCTATTTCTCAAGCCTACTTATCACTTCAACAATTGCAACAATGATTCATATCAAGCATGAAACCTTTCAATCCAACAAAAATTAGTACATTTCTCACAAATTATACAAGTTAGATATCCTATGAAAATATGAAAAGTGCCTAAATTCTAATTTTTATTTTTTGAATGTAAAAACAAAATAATAATCAAACAGAACAAAATAAAATGATAACAAAAACAACAACAGAAATAGAAAACAAACAGAAACAAAAAATAGAAAATAGACAAATAAAATAGAAAATAGACTCAAAAACTAAAACAAACAGAATGTAAAAATAGAAACAGAAATAGAAAACAAACAGAAACAGTAACAGCAAATAGCAACAGATAAACAGAAACGTAAACAGAAAACAGATTTTGTAATCCTTCACCCCACACTTTAAATGCACATTGTCCTCAATGTAAGCATGCAATGAAATGCAAACAAAGAGACAACAAATAAAAGAAGGGAAAAGGAAACTCCTCAAATGTCATTCAAGACACATCATCACATAGAATTGGCAAGACCAAAGAGAGGTCCGCCACAAGCTCCTACTCCACTAGCAGGCTCTCATGAAATAGCTTGAGTTGGTGACCATTCACTTTGAAGACCTTGCCAGTAACTTCATTTTTAATCTCAACTTCCCCATAGGGAAAAACATTAGTAATAACAAAAGGTTCATCCCATCTAGATCGAAGTTTACCGGAAATAAGCTTGAGGCGAGAGTTAAACAATAGCACTTTTTGGCCAATATGAAACTCTTTCCTACGAATCCTAGAGTCATGAAATCTCTTCACTTTCTCCTTGTAAATCTTGGATTTCTCATAGGCTTCTAAGCGGATCTCTTCAAGTTCTTGCAATTAAAGCTTCCTTTCCATACCCGCTTCATCAAATGTCATGTTACAACTCTTCACCGCCCAATAAGTATGATGCCCAATCTCCATCGGAAGGTGGCATGACTTACCAAAAACCACCCTATAGGGAGACATCCCTAAAGGTGTTTGGTAAACGGTCTTGTGAGCCCATAAAGCATCTTTAAGTAGCTTGCTTCAATCCTTCTTGTTGGGTTGCACTACCTTCTGTAACACTTGCTTGATCTCTCTGTTAAAAACCTCTGCTTGCCCATTAGTTTGAGGATGATAAGCTATAGCAACTCTATGCACAACCACATACTTTTGAAGCAAGGATTTCAATGACCTGTTGCAAAAATGGCTCTCCTGGTCACTGATATTGGCTCTAAGCACACCAAACCTGCAAAAAATGTTGGATCTCACAAAATCCATAACAACTTTAGAATCATTAGTTCTAGTGGCCTTAGCTTCAACCCATCTAGAAACATAATCAACACCAAGCAGAATATATAAAAAACCATGAGAAACAGGAATAGACCCATAAAATCAATACCCCACACATCAAAAACCTCACAAAAAATAATGGGCTGCTGAGGCATCTCATGCCTATGTGTAATGGTTCATCCTGCTCTCTGACATTGCCCACAAGTGGTGGCAAAGTGATGAGCATCTCTAAAAAAAGTAGACGAATAGAACCCATAGTCCAATACCCTCCTAGCGGTCCGCTGAGGACCAAAATGACCTCTGGTAGGTGTGCCATGACAAAACTGAAGAATAGACTGAATCTCATGATCTGACACACACCTGCAGATCACTTGATCACTACCAAACCTCCACAAATAAGGATCATCCCACACATAAAATTTAGCATCACTCTTTAGTTTATCTATTTGTAGATGCATAAGGTGGAATAACAAATGCAACAATGAAATTCACAATGTCAACAAAGCAAGGGGTGATATGTGATGAATGCAAGTGCATCAAATGCTCATCAGGGAAATTATCCCTAATAGGAAAGGATTCAACAGGTCCCTCAATCCTGCTCAAATGATCAGCAACCAAGTTTTTCGCACCACTCCTGTCCTTAATCTTAATACTAAACTTCTGAAGAAGAAGCATCCACCTGATCAATCTAGGTTTAGCATCAATCTTCTTCAATAGGTACTTCAAAGCTGCATGGTCAGTAAGGACAGTGATATGAGAGTAAAGCAAATAAGATCGAAATTTATCGAAAGCAAAAATAATAGCTAAAAGCTCCTTCTCCATGGTGGTGTAGTTAATTCCTCAAATGCCTCTTTGCAAGGCTGATCAATCATAAAGTCTACGTCCTTTTGGAGAAGCTTGGACAATGGCAGTGCAACCATGCTGAAATCTTGGATGAATCTCCTATAAAATCCTGCATGTCCAAGAAAAGAACGCACTTCCTGCACAAAAGTGAGCTAAGGTAAAGAAGTAATAACATCAATCTTAGCTTTATCGACCTTAAGACCTCTACTAATGACTAAATGCTCTGAGACTATACCTTCATGTACCATAAAATGGCATTTCTCGAAGTTAAGGACAAGGTTAGTCCCAATAGATCGATCATGAACTCTAGAGAGACTATCCAAACATGCATCAAAAGATGAACCATCAACAGTGAAATCATCCATAAACACATACAACTCTCTAATAAATCAGAAAAGATACTCACAATGCACCTTTGGAAGGCAGCAGGTGCATTACATAGGCCAAAGGGCATCCTAGTGTAGGCAATTGTGCCAAATGGACAGGTGAATGTGGTTTTATGTTGGTCCCCCGGTGCAATATGGATCTGCATGTAACCAGAAAAACCATCAAGAAAGCAATAATGTGATTTACCTGCCAACCTCTCCAGAACCTGGTCAATGAAGGGGAAAGGGGGTCATTGCGAGTTGCCTGGTTAAGTCTCTTGTAGTTAGTGCAAACTCGCCAACTGTTGGCTACTCTAGTCGGAATCAACTCATTATCCTGATTTTTCACAACAGTGATACCCGACTTCTTAGGGACCACTTGGACAGGTGAAACCAGGTGCTATCTAAAATGGGATAAATGATCCCTACAGATAGTAACTTCATCACTTCCTTCTTCACCACATCAAGAATAGTTGGATTCAGCCTCCTTTGTAGCTGCCTCACTGGCCTAGAATCATCCTCCAAGAGTATCTGATGCATGCAAATGGAAGGATTTATTCCAGGAAGGTCAGCAAGTGTCCATCCAATGGCCTTATTGTGGCCTCTCAAAACATGCAGCAACTTCTCTTCATGCTCAAGTGACAGGCTGCTAGATACGATGACTTGAAGTTGCTGAGCATCATCTAAATATGCATATTTAAGGTGCTTAGGTAGTGACTTTAGATCCAAGGAAGGTGGTTGAATGGTGGAAGGCATGGAAAGGTTGGTGGTTGAGGGAAGGGAGATAGTAGAATCAGAACCTGTATTTGTACCTACAACACAATTAGAGTGAAGTACGAAGGAAATCTTCGCACAAATACTACACACAACAACAGAATCATCATAGGTACAATTACAAGAACCAATATCAAAATCAGAAAAATTAGAAAGTAAATCAGAAATATCTACACTATTTACTGCAACATCAATGATATCAAGAAGAATGACAGAATGCTCCTCTACAGGATGTCTCATGGCCTCAAAAATGTTAAACTGCACAACATCATCACCAAACTGCATGGAAAGAGTTCCCGTATACACAACAATTTTGGTCCTGGCTGTCATCAAGAATGGTCTCCCTAGGATCAATGTGGAACCATGGCTGGAAGACTTATTCTTCATATCCAATATGTAAAAATCAGTAGGAAAAATCAAATTATTAACTCGCACTAGTACATCTTCAATAAGTCCAAGTGGAAGCACAACACTTTTGTTGGCTAAGTGAATGACAACAAGAGTGAGTTTCAAATCACCAAGATGTAATGATCTATAAACTGATGTGGGCATGACATTAATGGAGGCTCCAAGGTCACACATGGCATTTGCAAAAGTACAATCTCCAATGGTGCAAGGGACAGTGAATTATTCAATGAGGAAAGTCAGCTACTACGTTATTATCGATGGTGAATTATTCAAGAAAGGGCTGACAACACCTCTACTCAAGTGCCTAGACAGCCAACAAGCAAACTAGATTCTGAGAGAACTTCATGAAGGGATTTGCGGCCTCAACACAGGGGACGCTCCCTAGCCACCAAGGTAGTATGAGCAGGATACTACTAGCCAATACTCAAGACCGATGCCTTCGAGTTCACACGAAAATGCAAAAGGTATCAAGAGTTTGCGAACATCCCACAGATTCCCCTTGACAACCTTCATACCATCTCTTCTCCATGGCCCTTCACTATGTGGGGGATGGACATCTTGGGACCATTCCCTAGAGCTCCAGGAATGATCAAATTCTTACTGGTGGCAATTGACTACTTCACCAAGTGGATCGAAGCAAAACCACTGCAAGAGATAACAACCAATGAACCATCTGCTATCGTTACTGACAATGGTACACAATTCAAGGCACAGACCTATGAGGACTTTCTCACACGACTAGATATCAAGCACCTGGTCACCTCTGTTGAACATCCCCAGACTAATGGTCAGGTGGAGGCAGCAAACAGAGTCATTCTTTGAGCCCTTCGCACTATACTTGACAAGTCCAAAGGTCTTTGGAAGGAAGAACTCCCCAGATACTCAGGGCTTACCATTGCACACCTTAAAGCACTACAAAAGAAACCCCGTTTTTCCTCACATATGGTACTGACGCCATGATTCCCGTCAAGTTAGGGGAGCCTTCGACAAGAAGAATTCTTTTTCTGGAATAGTGCAACGAGGAAAACATGAGAGTTGAATTAGAAACCAAAGAAGAGCTTTGAGATAGAGCCAGAATTAATGAAGAAGTGGCCAAGCTCTATAGAACAAGAAGATATAATTCAAAAGTTTAACCTCGAACCTTCCAGCTAGGCGACCTAGTCTGGCGCGTCCAGGGTGAAGCCAAAAAGAATCCCCGTGCAAGGAAGCTTGGACCAAACTGGGAAGGCCCGTTCAAGGTCATCACCAACCTGAACAATGACGCCTACAAACTGACGGAACTTAGTGGTAAAGACATTCCAAGAACTTGGAATGCTACCCACTTGAAGTTCTATTTCAACTAAGGAGTTCAAGACCGAATGACGTACTCTTTTTCTTGTTCAAGCCTTTTATTTCACTGGGTTTTGGCTTGAAAATTTTTAACGAGGCTCATCCGGGGAATAACAAAGGGAATATCTAAAATACCATATCAATAAAACATATACCTCGTTTTCTTTTACACTTACTTACGTCAAACATTGCTGGATTTTGACTAATTTCAAGAACTATCGCCTGATCATTCTCCCAGGTCTAGCTTCAACAAAACCTAGGACCATGTCTGGTACTTGCCAAGGTCCACCCTTGGCAAGCCTTACTAAAATCCAGGATAGACGCATCCCGGTATCCTCTAAAGGTTCATAAATCCAAACTACGCCTAACCACCAAGGTTCATAAGCCTAAAGCTTTGATCGATCTTACAAAACCTAAGGTCCACCCTTGGTATTTTACAAAACCCAAGGTCCACCCTTGGTCCAAGGTCCATCCTTGGTAACTCACTAATGGAGTGCCTTTAGTTAAATATTTTTCTATCATTCTTAGCTTATTTGACTTCTCTTGGACTTTTATTTTCCCATTCTAATTCAGTTTTTGTCTTAGGCAAGTTAGTGGGCTTAATTGCTAATTGTTGCGTATTTTCAGATTTTATGCTCACTTGAAGTATCTTCCTTGTACAAGACCTACAGAGCTCTACAAAACTCCGAATTGCGCGTTCTTGTAGTCCTTGGAAAGATAACAAAAAGATCTACAAGTTTTCCAGAAATAAGCCGAGTTGGAGGGTCATTTAAGGCTTTAAAGTTAGAACCACTGCACTTATATTTTGGGCTGCGAGTTGGACTTTTATTGGTGTAAATAGCATAAATAATTAGAATTGATGGGTTGTTCATGGCCCATTCTTTTCTTCAGACTTAGTCACTATACATTAGTGACATTAGGAGGAATTAATACTTTACATTTCATTTTGCAAAAAAGTAGTTTTACAGGCTCGTAAATCCAAACCACGCTGAACTGTCACGATTCGTAAGCCTAAAACTTTGGTCGACCTTTAAAAACCCAGGGCGAATGCGCCACTAGTACATTCTCAACGATACATGGGACTCAAGACCAGTTCTTAGGACCACAAAACCAAGATCACACCTTGGTAAATCTCAACAAAATCTAGCATGGATAACTCCACTGGTATCAGCCTTGACAAACATGAGGTACAACTATGTCTACTCTCAACATATGTTATCATTGTCATATTTCTTCCTTGCAGGGATAAAAGTTCTTAGGAACATAAAGCCCAAAATACATACTTGGCACACAAAGGTCAGGGTCCGCCCATGGTCTTTTAAACCGAAGAAAACTTTCTTGGTACTATTTTACACTATGGAACCCCAACATGGCGGACCATAGGATTATTCGTTGTGTAGAGATAGGTGTTCAAGGTCTATCCTTCACCAGCATAGTTATCCACCACTCTTGATAACTCACAACTTTCAAAGCTTGAGGACCATCTGTGGTCAACCTCGTATTCATCAAGTTATCCATTATGGAAACATGAGGTATTTAAAGCTTTACTTTGATGATTTCAATGCTTATAAATTCTATTCACGCAGGTTTACAAGCTACACAAAAACCCAAAGAAAGCATCTTTGGTGTACCAAAGCCCAAGGTCCCCTTGGCATATTAAACCCAAGAAAACATTCTTGGTACTCTAACTACTATGGAATTTTGGCACGCAATACTATAGGATCATTTATTTTGCAGGAACAATTGTCTAAGGTCCGCCCTCGACAATTGAAACCCAATAAACTCTTGGTACTTTCATCCGGTGGTAACTTCAAAATTACAAACCCAAGAAACACTCTTGGTATTTTTCATGCAAAACCTTGACAAACGAAAGACTTAGCTATTTGCAGAAGCAAGGGTTCAATACAGATGTCCACGGTCAACCCTCGACATTTCTAAACCTAAGATACATTATTAGTATACACTGGCAATGGGAACCTCGACAGGCAAAGCTAAAGAATTAGCTACTTTTGCGAAAATAGGAACCCAACATCACTTTATAACGACATTAGTTCATGACATACAAAACCCAAGAGGCATTCTTGGTACTTCACTCACTTGACAATTCAGCGAGCAACACTGATACATCAAACTATTCAAAAATGACAAGACATTATAGCAAACAGAACGTCTTAAATTGGTTTGGTGGCAATATTATCCAAGTGACTTATCAACGTAAAGGCAACATCCAATGTAAAGGAGACTGATGAAGATGGAGAAATAAGGAATATTTTCATTAAAGTTGATAAAAACTTTACATAGCCACCAATGGCGAAAATTACAAAAGAAGCATAAACAAAAGCAACCTATAGATCAGCTGAATCACTAACAGTTTCCTCATCGAACCCAAGCTCCTCTTCATCAACTAAGGCACCATCCTTTACATCCTTGAAAGGATCAAACTGACCCAAGTCAAGGCCCTTCGTAAAGAAGCCAGCTTGGCGCACCGCCTTAAAGAAGCTTTTCTCATGTTGCTCCACTACTTCCCTCTTGTACGCCTTCAACTGCTCGTCAAGCTCTTTACTGGCCGCCATTTCAACAGTGAGCTCAACCTGAATCTCCTTCAGCCTCTCTTCCAGACTCGTCGCCTTCTCAGCAAGCTCCATCTCAGTAGCAAGTCCATCCTTGGCATCCTTCAGCTTCGCCTCCAACTCAACCACCTTCTTCGCCAACTCCTCCTTTTCAGCAAAAGCCTTATCAGCCTTGGCAGCAGTTGCCCTGCCGCAAACAATCATCTCATCACCATCAAGCCTAGTCCATAATAGCTTGGACAAAGCTTCACCAGTCTTGATGGACAACTGACGATTACACCTAACAACTTCAGCAAGGGCCACCACAACGCTGTTCAACCTATTGTGCTCCAACTGCCAAGCACCGCGAACAGCGCCCCTTAGCTTGTTGTACTCCTGCTCCAAAGAGGCAGCCTTGCTCATGGCCCCTTGATACACTTGTCTCTATTCTTTTATGATGGAAGGGCCCCCTACAAGAAAAGATCAGCAACATCAAAAGAGAGTTGGGAACCGGCTGACCTAATCGGATTCCTATCAAAGGGGATCGGCAGTTCTCGATCAAGTATGTGCCCAACACTCCACAAAGAGTCCACCTCCCTTGGAGCACTCAAAAACTCAAAGGAGGTAGGACGAGCAGCAGGTGGCGGCATTGTAGATGGCAGAGGTAGAGAAGGAAAGAGAGAGTTACAATAGCAGGAGAAGCAGGTCGGGAGGTGGGCGGAGTCAGAGATACAGCCATAGGAGGCACAGTAGCAAAAGCGATAGGAGGAGTTGGAGCAGCGACGATAGGAAAAGCATCGGAAGAAGCAGTGGCAGCAACTACCACAGGCGATGGAGCCTGGACAAGAGGAGGAGAAGTAGGCAGAAGCCCAACAACCTCCCTTACCGTACGCAAGCCACGAGGAGTATGAATGGCCCGAGACTTCTGGCGCCAGACATCCTAGCAACCTCGTTTCTCTTCCTCTTTGGTAATTCAGAAGGAGAGGGGTCAGGAAAAGTAGCAACAACCTCAGCAGGGCCAACCCAGACAGTGGGTTGATCCTCTTCTTCAGTTTGCGGGGGGGGGGGGGGGGGGGGGGAATGGGGGGCGGCACAATATTGCCACCCACATTTCTCACCAGTGGCCTTCACTGGAAGTTGCCCATGATACCTGCAAAAACACAAAAAATGTGCAAGTATCAGAGTCCGCACACCAAAAAACAAAGAAGTTATAAGGAACAAAATTATTGTCCAGTGCGGCAGAGGAGTCATCGGCCGAAGGCGGCGACAAAATGACGTGTGCGTCTAAAGAGGCAGACAACGACTCCAAGGTTGCCTTGTCAGACCTCTCCACAAGGGTCATCATGTCCTCATCAAAGGACCTGAACCTAGTAGGATCAACCTGCTAGAAAAGGGAAAGTGAGCTTCCCCATCACTGTTGCGCATCAGTCACAACCCATCAGCCTTAACACCATTTTTACGGACCTTGAAAAATCAGTCCTTGAAGCGGCGGAAGACGTTGGTGTCAACCTCGAACAACTTTTTGGAGCCACTGTGCAAGGAGACCCAAGCGACCTTCCCAGACAGCTTGGTCTTAAAAAAGAACAAGAAAAGGGGAACAGTAGCACAAATGTGCAAATGAGAGCACAAAATCTCAAAGGTCCGCACCACTACCCAATTGTTAGGGTGAAGTTGGGAGGGGGTCACATTCAAGTACTCCATAAAAGCACATTGAAATGGAGAGAAGGGGATAAGAAGACCCAACACCTCGAAGAGGCACCGGTACATGAAAAAGAAGGGAAAAGCACCTGGCGTTGCCCTCAAGTAGGGTAAATCATCTTCCCTGCATGGTTCGACGATGACCTTGCAGGCGTTCGAAGGAGCCATCATCTTCAACGTCAAGCGAAGGACATGTACAAAAATAGTATAAGTCATGGAGGAACGGTACTTAAACACACCTTCCCTTACCTACTCATAGCCACGAGTGATTGGAACAGCCAATGGCGACCCAGCATCGGGGCTGCGACGTACACGGGAGGAAGTTCTAACGCCTCCGGGGCTATTTTGCCTCATCCTCCCTGAAGAAGGAGCAAGGATGATGGTGAGCGACAGAGGTTCATCCACCCTTGTATAACAATGGGCCATGAAGCCCGAAGGCATGTAAGAAAAACAAAAAAAAATTTCAAGCGAAAACACACATACCACACAAGAATCATTCTTTAGGACATAAATGTTACCTTGTTTATATTTGTAACTTGATGATCAACGATAGGCTTGAAGATACAAGCCCTCTAATGTTGATCCACACCACTTCTTGTCAAGACTCAAGAACACTTCTTGAAGACCACCAACAAACACCAAAGGAGGCAGGCTAGGCACACCAATGGAGAGGAAGAAGGTTAGGTTTCAAAGTGTTTTTACTTATCTAAGAGACTCACCAATAGATGATATTGGTGGCTGAATTTTCTGTCAAAACTCACACAAGGGCACGTGAAAGTGGAGGAAGGTAGATAGGTTTTTTTTCAAAAAAAAAACAATTAGAGAATTATGATCACAATAGCTCACTTTATAGAAGAGTTTGAGTCGGATTGTTTTAACCAAAAAGTCTGATTATGAAGCATCCCACACGTGAAGAAAAGATAGAGTTGTTGCATTTCAAAAATTGCCAACAACCTCCTATCATATCCTTCTAAGACCAAGTCAATTATTTGAGATTTATTTTTGCCAAATGATAATCATATATCAGCCGTATGTAAGCCCATAATCAGCCCTCAAACTTCTTCCTAAAATCTAGGACATGATCATGATAAGATGCTAGTTGAATTCAAATTCAAATCTAGCTCTTATCTTCTCCTTTTGATATGAAACTAACTACTATAGTTAATTCAAATATTTAAATTCAAAATTTAAATTATCAAATTCAAATATTAGATAACTAATTTAACTATTTAAATTAATTAATAATGTCTTGGACTATCCAAGCCCATTAACTCCATTCATGCGCCCCTCTCTATTTAAGATAGGTATCCAAACTCTTTCTTGGGCCAACAACCATTATTAGGCCTAAAACCTTTAATGCTATAATGTCATGACAATAAAGTGTTAGTGTGTGATCCATTAGGCCCAACATAGCCATTGACATAAATGAGTTTGGGCCCAAGATGGCCACTACCCATTTAATGACAACACAGAGCACTGGCAATGCTTTGTTGCCCCAGAACTAGTTAGGTAAATGATAAGATCATCCTATTAAATCTATTTGGTTTTCGTATGTATTTCCTTTCGTCTCGGTTACCTTCCCATAAAACCTAGGGTAAGGAAACGTATCAGCCCTTGCGGTCTAGGGTAAGCTTTAATACGAAATAGGGAGTCTCCAAATTTACTAACTCTAAAGGCAAATCATCTCATGATTTCTTTTACTATGCATAGATTCCCGAGTCTCGTAAATGTCATCCCGATTTCTCTGCTTTAAAGATAACCTAATCTCTCATAAAGATTTGACGAATTCCTTCAGCTAGTCACCCTAGACTCGTGTTCTTTCAGGACATGCCCAAAGGTATACCTATGTGTCTCCATGTTTCAGGCAGACGAGGTATACAATCAAAGCATGTCTTCTAGAACATAGTCTAGGTGAAAACTTCTGGTCTAAGGAAAGACACACCCAAATAATAAGAGACTACTTCTAATGATACTATCTGTGAGATTTCCTCAAAGAATCTCTTTGTGGGTCCGTTCAGTGCAAGCTATACCCTTATAGGTCCACCCACGACTTTAGCTAAGACATCTCCATGTCTGTAGCTCATGAAGTCTTTACCTTGTATCTACATACAAGTAGATAAGCCGTGCTAGTCTTATCCGAGATCATTGATCCCCATTCTCAGTGTCTCTAGACTAGGAACTTAAAATTTAGGAGTAGACATCTGGTATCCTGGAACCCTCATGATTGTGATCCCATCATTGATACTCAAGAGATACCTATTCTATTCTAAGGATTTTATCCAGTCACTCATATATCAATAATGATATCAAGACAGAATATGAAACAAGATAAAGAGTGCTTATAATTTATTTATGACAATATTGAAAAGTACATGTATGTCCTAATCTAATGAAAAGATGGTCTCTAAGACATCCATATACTAACAATCTCCCACTTGGCCTAGAGCCAATCAGACGTAAGTCGTAAACCCAAAGCCTCATAATGACTATCATGTTTTCTCTAAGAAATAGCCTTTGTCAGAGAGTTGGCTAGGTTATCATCTGTGGGAATATAATCCATCTTTACATCCATCCTATCAATGATCTCTCTAATCAGGTGATATCTGCGGAGCATGTGCTTAGATCTTTGATGAGACCTAGGTTCCTTTGACTGCGTAATGGCCTCCAGTGTTGTCACAATACAACTGTATGGGCTCATCCACGCTTGGAACCACCCGTAGTTCAGATATTAACTTCTTGATCCAGACAGCCTCCTTGGCTGCTTCTGAAGCGGCTATGTACTCAGCTTCTATCGTAGAATCTGCTTTAGTCTCTTGCTTGGAACTCTTCCAAGACACTGCCCCACCATTTAAAGTGAATACGAACCCTGACTGTGATTTGCAGTCATCTTTGTCACTCTGAAAGCTGGCGTCAGTGAATCCTTTCACTGAAAGCTCATCTACCCCACCATAAACCAGAAACGCATCCTTAGTTCTTCTCAAGTACTTAAGGATGGTCTTGACTGTTGTCCAGTGACCCTCTCTAGGGTCTAACTGGTATCTGCTCGTACTGCTCAAAGCATATGAGACATATGGTCTTGTACATATCATGGCATACATGATGGACCCAATAGCCAAAGCATATGGAATTCCACTCATGCGGTCTTTCTCAGGCTGCGACTTAGGACACATAGCCTTGGAAAGATGTACCCCATGACTGACGGGAAGAAAACCCCTTTTCGACCCTTCCATGCTAAACCTTCTTAGCATCTTGTCAATATACTTGGATTGAGATAATCCCAGCAGCCTTTTAGATCTATCTCTATAGATCTTTATACCAAGTATAAAGGCCGCTTCTCCCAAATCCTTCATGGTGAAGCTTTCTGGAAGCCAGTGTTTAGTTGTTTGTAATGTGGGGATGTCATTTCCTATTAGTAGTATGTCGTCTACATAGAGTACTAAGAAAACAATATTTCTCCCATTATCCTTCTTGTAAACACAAGGTTCATCCTCGTTCTTAATGAATTCGTTACTCCTAACGATTTCATCAAAACGAAAATTCCAACTTCGTGATGCTTGTTTTAGCCTATATATCGACCTCTGCAGCTTGCATACCATATGTTCTTGGCCTTTTGATTCAAAACCTTCAGGTTGTGTCATGTACACTTCCTCCTTCAAGAATCCATTCAAAAAGGCAGTCTTGACATCCATTTGCCAAATTTCATAGTCGTGATATGCTGCTATGGCAAGCATGATCCTAATAGATTTGATCATGGCAACGGGTGAGAAAGTCTCATCATAGTCAACACCTTGTCTTTGACGATATCCTTTCGCAACCAACCTAGCTTTATAGGTTTGAACGTTGCCATTTGCATCAGTCTTTCTATTAAAGACCCACTTATTACCGATAGGAATTTTTTCTTGCGGTTGTGGAACCAAGGGCCATACCTTGTTTTGATACATCGAATCTATTTCAGATTTCATGGCTTCTAGCCATTTAGAGGAGTCAACGTCCTTGGCTGCCTCCTCATAGTTACTTGGTTCATTATTCTTTATGGTTTGTTGATTCTCAATCACAAACCCATACCTCTCAGGTGGATGAATGACCCTAGTAGACCTACGAAGTTGTGTGTTTACTTCTCCATTGGAGAACGTCGCCTGCGATGGAGACTCGGGTTCCTCAATCTATTCTTGTGGTCCTTGAACTTCTTCAAGATCAATTTTACTCCCACTGGCTCCTTGAGAGAGTAAATCTTTCTCAAGGAATTCATCATTTTTGCACACAAACACCTTGTGTTCGTCCAATGAGTAAAAGTGGTATCTCTTAGTACCTTTGGGATACCCCACAAATAGACATTTAGTGCTTTTAGCACTAAGTTTGTCTGATGTCAACGATTTGACATATGTTGGCGATCCCCATACTCTGAGATAATTCAGGTTGGGTCTCTTACCATTCCATATCTCATATGGAGTGGTTTGAACAGATTTAAACGGTACCCTATTTAGAAGGTATGCCACCGTGTCTAAGGCATATCCACAAAACGATTTTGGAAGTTGAGTCTCACTCATCATAAACCTAACCATGTCTAACAAGGTTCTGTTTCTCCTTTCGGAAACACCATTTTGGTGTGGTGTGTAAGGTGCAGTAAGCTACGAGAGAATTCCATTCTCTCTCAGATAATCCTAAAACTCATGGCTCAGATATTCACCACCATGATCTGATCGTAATGTCTTAATCATTTTTTCCACGTTGTTTCTCCACTTCATTCCTATACTCCTTGAACTTTTCAAAGGTCTCGGATTTATATCTCATCAGGTAAACATACCCAAATCTCGATTTATCATCCGTAAAGGTAATGAAATAGGAGTATCCTCCTCTAGCCTCTATAGACATTGGGCCACAAACATCAGAGTGAATGAGTTCTAATAACTCGCTAGTCCTATGACTTCTAAGCCCTTTGGGCTTGTGACGAGTCATTTTCCCTTGTAGACAAGATTCACATTGTCCATAGGATTCCAAATCCATGGAATCTAGGTATCCATTTGCATGCATCCTAGACAATCTTGTTTCATTTATATGCCCTAGTCTACAGTGCCACAGATAAGATTGATTATCTGTCCTAGGTCGTTTCACATTCACATTGAGAACTTTTGTTCCCGTTTCTAAAACATATAAGCCATTTACCAAAGAAGCAGTAGCATAAACCATATCATTCATAATGATAGAAAATGTACCATCCCTAATAGTAAAAGAAAAACCATCTCATTCTAAACAAGAAATTGAAATAATGTTTCTAGAAATGCCCGGAACATAAAGGCAATTATTCAAATGCAATAAAAGGTCCGTAGGCAAAATGAGGTCTGTATCTCCAACAGCTTGAGCAACAACTCTTGCTCCATTACCAACGCGGAGATCAACCTCATTCTTCTCCAATCTTCTGGGACTCTTAAGTACCTGCAACATATTGCAGATGTGAGAACCACAATCGGTATCTAATACCCATGAAGTTGGATTAGCACAAAAATTATTGATCTCAATCATGTAAATACCTGAGGCAGAAGCATCACTATGTTTCTTGTCCTTCACACTCTTCAGGTAGTCTGGACAGTTTCTCTTCCAATGGCCAGTCTTGCCACAGTGGAAGCACACAACATCGCTTTTGTCCTTAGGTGCACTCTTACCCTTCTTGTTGCCTCTCTTCTTCTTGGGTTTGCCTTTGGGCTTAAGGGAGTTTCCTTTTGCAGGCTCCTTAGCCTTACCCTTGGCCTTATTAGGCCCACCAATCAGAAGAGAGTGTGTCTTATCCTTTTTGATAGACACCTCAGCAGTTGTTAACATACTTAACAACTCAGGCAAGCTCACAAGCATCCCATACATGTTGTAATTCATAATGCATTGACTAAAGGAAGGTGGAAGTGATGTGAGGACTAAGTCATTACTTAGCTCGGCATCCATCACGAAGCCTAGATTTCCTAGCTTCTCAATGAGCCCGATCATCTTAAGAACATGACTGCTCACACTCATGCTCTCAGACATCCTACACGAGAACAATTCTCGAGAGGCCTCATACCTCTCATGCCTACCTTTAACATCATACAACTCCTTGAGATGCAAGATGATAGAGGGAGCATCCATATGCTTATGGTGCTTTTGTAGCTCAGGCGACATGGATGCCAACATGATGCATACTGCCATTGTATTGTCATTCATGTGCTGCTTATGAGCTTCCATGTCGTAGAACTCATAATCAGCTTCCCCTTCCTTAGGAGCTATGGGTAAATTACCTTCTAGGACATAAGCGATTTTCTTGGCCCTAAGAACAATTCTCAGGTTCCGATACCAGTGCGTAAAATTTGAACCGTTCAGTTTGTTCGTATCGAGAATAGAGCGCAATGACAATTGATTAGTCATACTATTAACTGAGAAGATGTAAAGATAAACTAATCAATATATTGTCATGAAATAAGAACAAATCATTAAAGACTTTAAATAATATGCCCCTCCCACTATTTTATCTAAGTCAATGACCCTTGTTATTTTGACTTAGGGTTATTTTATCTTAAAATTACCTTAGTGGGATTAAGAGTACGATTATTTATTTTAATCTTCGTCTGAGACCACAAAATTAAACTAAATAATGGGTTGATCCTTATACACAGTATCTCATACCTTCTCTTATCATCAGGTTGACAACTCCTTGTCACTTAGTGGTGCATCTCATGCAACCAACCTGGCACTATTACCCCAAATACATAAGCCCGACTGAGCCTGCAACTCATGCATTCACTTAAGCACTAACCAGCACCTTAAGTGTCTCACACTTCTAATACTGCTCTTACTCAACGAAACAGCGGGTCCCAACTGATTTGTGGCGCACCACCATTTAGAGGAATTTCGAGTGGCATTGGTGGTGGGAGGTAATCATGTGCTTAATAATTGATTCCTTTTAAGGCTTTCTTTTATTTTAATGGGTCTCATCAAACGTGTAAATACTATTATCATGCTAGTCGTATCCTATGTCAAACATCTATCGAATTACACTAGTCGCTTTTGGATATGCATAATAAAACATACATTCACGGTTGTCCATATCATGCATACTAGTCAGTTTTAAAACATACATCCGCGATACTCTATCTCATGCATACTAGTCGTTTTAAAACATACAAGCATACATAAAATAGATTTTATATAAGATAGTCATGGTGCTCGTGCTTTCTTTCTTCTTGCTCCTAGGCCGCAGCTCCATCATGAAATCTTCCATGCCTAAACGCCACTAGCCTAACTTTTCTAATTACAAAATAATTAAAGAAACTCCAATACATCTTTGGAGGAACAAAGGAATACAAAATTTAAAATTCAAAATTACAGCTCCAATTTAAACTAAAACAAAATTTGAATTCAAATTTAAAACATTTTAATTCAAATATTTAAATTCAAAATTTAAATTCGGGCACCATGACCATCCCCTTCCATATCTGTACTTTAAAAGTTAGACAACTAAGAAGCACACAATATTATTATTTCTCAAATGGCCGAAATATGCATCCAAATACATAATTCAAATTTTGTTGATTCTTTCTCAAAGAACACAAAATTAAACCATACAATCAACCATTTATATACATAGACTTGTATGAGAAATTTTGTCACAAAAATATTGTGTCATGCTCATGAACAATTCATTATAACAAAACACAAAATAACATGATCAAAATTAACAAAATTAATAACCCTAATTTTTATCCATGTGACCACGTCATGCATAGAATATTTCATGCATTTTGAAAACAAAAATATGAAGAAAACAATGCATTTGAATATTCATATCATGGCTGAATCATATTCCTTTCCTAAAAGATGTTTCGTTTGAAATCTTTCACAAAGAATCATCAAGAAAAAAAAACCATGAACACATAAAGATATATGTAAAGCATAATCATATTACAAACAACATATAATAACAAGCAAGGTACCATCACCCGTCGATAGTAAAGCAACCAGGCTCTGATACCACTTGTAACAATGGGCCATGAAGCCCGAAGGCATGTGAGAAAAACAAAAAAAAATTTCAAGTGGAAACACACATACCACACAAGAATCATTCTTTAGGACATAGATGTTACCTTGTTTATATTCGTAACTTGATGATCAAGGATAGGCTTAAAGATACAAGCCCTCTAATGTTGATCCACACCACCTCTTGTCAAGACTCAAGAACACTTCTTGAAGACCACCAACAAACACCAAAGGAGGTAGGCTAGGCACACCAATGGAGAGGAAGAAGGTTAGGTTTCAAAGTGTTTTTACTTATCTATGAGACTCACCAATAGATGATATTGGTGGCTGAATTTTCTGTCAAAACTCACGCAAGGGCACGTGAAAGTGGAGGAATGTAGATAGGTTTTTCTTAAAAAAAAAACAATTAGAGAATTATGATCACAATAGCACACTTTATAGAAGAGTTTGAGTCAGATTTTTTTAATCGAAAAATCTGATTATGAAGCATCCCACACGTGAAGAAAAGATAGAGTTGTTGCATTTCAAAAATTGCCAACAATCTCCTATCATATCCTCCTAAGACCAAGTCAATTACTTGAGATTTATTTTTGCCAAATGATAATCATATATCAGCCGTATGTAAGCCCCATAATCAGCCCTCAAACATTTTCCTAAAATCTAGGACATGATCATGATAAGATGCTAGTTGAATTCAAATTTAAATATAGCTCTTATCTTCTCTTTTTGATATGAAACTAACAATAAAGTGTTAATGTGTGATCCATTAGGCCCAACATAGCCACTGACATAAATGAGTTTGGGCCCAACAAGGCCACTACCCATTTAACGACAACACAGAGCACTGGCAATGCTCTGTTGCCCCAGAACTAGTTAGGTAAATGATATGATCATCCTATTAAATCTATTTGGTTTCCGTATGTATTTCCTTTCGTCTCGGTTACCTTCCCATAAAACCTAGGGTAAGGAAACTTATCAGCCCTTGCGGTCTAGGGTAAGCTTTAATACGAAATAGGGAGTCTCCAATTTTACTGACTCTAAAGGCAAATCATCTCATGATTTCTTTTACTATGTATAGATTCCCGAGTCTCGTAAATGTCATCCTAATTTCTCTGGTTTAAAGATAACCTAATCTCTCATAGAGATTTGACGAATTCCTTCAGCTAGTCACCCTAGACTCGTGTTCTTTCAGGACATGCCCAAAGGTATACCTATGTGTCTCCATGTTTTAGGCAAACGAGGTATACAATCAAAGCATGTCTTCTAGAACACAGTCTAGCTGAAAACTTCTGGTCTAAGGAAAGACACACCCAAATAATAAGAGACTACTTCTAATGATACTATCTGTGAGATTTCCTCATAGAGTCTCTTTGTGGGTCCTTTCAGTGTGAGCTATACCCTTATAGGTCCTGTAACATCCCCAAAATTATAAAAATGTGATGATAATTGGATACAAGTATGTGTAGAGAAAAATAACTATATTATTCTTTCCATGATGCAGAAATTACTAGAAAACCCTTAAGATGAAAATTTCAAAAATGCCCTTGGACATTTTTGAAAATAACCAAAATACCCCTAGGTTGAATGGCATAATTACCAAAAAGCCCTAGGCCAAAAATGCTCAAATAACTTTAGAAATTTTGTAGAAACTTGATGAAATTATAAAATACACTTAGCTGACTAAGTATCAACATATTTTGTGACACAAAACTCTAGAATAAAATTTCTACAAATTTTGGAAGATGACAACTTTGAGGCTGTATTCAAGAAAAACCTAAGCATCAGAAAAATATGGAAAAATGATACATAAAATCTATAGAATTTTCTCTTAATTATAGTATGAATAGACCTATTTAATAAAATGATCTAGTAATTTTGATGGTCAAAAGAAGTATAGACCAATCAAAAATAAGATAAAGATGTAATCTAGAATAAAAGGTTTATGTATTGCCCTGTATAAGACTGCTTGGGGTTAATTTAAACTATCATTGGGATAAATTCTTAGGAACATCTAGAATTCTAATATTCAAAATTTTCTTTAGATAAAAGAATTCAAATTAAATTGGATTTCTTTTTATGAAAATACCATATTGAGACTAGATTTTTATTCATCATCAAAAAATGACCACATGTAGCATGAAAGGAAGAAAAATTTATATTCCTTTCCATTGAGCTTGTCATTCACGTGGAGAAGCATGGAGAATGAGGAAGAAGCTTCTTGAGTTCAGCCACTTGGAAGATAAGCCATAAGAAGAAAACAAGTGGCAAGACACTTGTATGGCATGGATGCAAGGTAACATAAAAATCAAGCCAAGATTTCTCTACACTCTTCCATCTTGCACGTGGACAGCTCTAGATATTATTTAAACAATCCCAAAGGTCAAAAGTTATATATGTGAGATATTAATGTACCTTTAAAATTTTAAGAAGATCCAACGGTTAATGAATCCAGAATTAGAATTTTACTAAAACAGGTTTGGGATAAAAATGCATAAAAATCTTCCTTGGCAAGTTACTTCACGAAAATGCAAGAGAAATGGAGAAACTTCATGATTTTGGACACTTGGAAGCAAAGGAGAAGAAGCTCTAAGATCATGCCAAGTAGTAGGACACTTGGAAGGAAGAAAGGAAGGAAGCCCTAAGATTTTAACAAGTGTAAGAACACTTGTAAAGGAATAATGATGGCTTATGAGATTTTTCTCTAAGTAATCATTTCTTCAACACTATATAAAGGGAGGAGGAGGAGCCTAAGTGCAAACCAATTCCAAGACCACTCCTTCAAACCTCACGTGAACTCTCTCTCCCTCACACCACTTTCATTTCATCTTTCCCTTTAAAGCTTAAATCAAGTAAACCCCATCAACTTGAAGAAATCACGTGTAGAGGCAAACAACCTTAGGAAGGATTTAACAAGCTTAGAAAGATATCAAGACTCAAATTCACTTGAGGTAGGTGAAGTTTAAATCTTTTTAATCAATGGTTTAGGTTAATTTACATGTTTTAGTAGGTTAAGCTTAAATCTCTAGTTAATCAATGGTTTGGATTAATTTATATGCTTTAGTTGGCTGAATTATGGTTATTATTTAGGCTTGAATTTCATGATGTTTGAAGGTTATTCTTTAATGAGAATATGTTTATTTAAGCCATAAGATAGGTGATGATTTATATCCATCAATATTAGTGATGTATGGAAGCCCATTTGATGATCTTTTGAAGGTGATTTTAATGATATTTTGGGCTGTTTGTTGATATTTTTATGAAACTATTTTGATTTAAATTTAGAAGTAGAGGTTGAATGGTATGTAGTTTAATGGTTTAAATATTGAATGATTCACTTTTGAGGATTAATTAGTGAGGAAGTAAGTGAAAGGAGAATCAAGATTGCATACTAGGTTTGAATCTTTTCTTGTGAAGGTTTCAAGGGAATTAGATATTATTTATATTGAGGATTATTAGTTAGATTACTAACATACTTTTTCTATAGTTAAAACTATTCCCTGGTTATGCATAAAAGATGGTAATAATCTTACTTGATTAAAATATGGTGGTGTAACCATACTTATAATACATATTATGGTGGTGTAACCATATTTATAATCCACATGATGATATGATGAAAATATTTTTCCATAAGGCAGTATGTATTTGCTTATGAATTTGATTTTTTATGGATGTTGATATGTTGATGTGATTAAGATAGGTGGATTCATGTTTCCATGTTCCAAGTCCAGTACGAGGCTTTGGGGAAACAGAATCTGATGCTACATACAGTACGATATGTAGTACCCAGGTGCAAGGATATATGGCAAAATTCATGCATGTTTGCGTAAGACTATAGCAGCGTCCACACTCAGTGTGGCCACATACAGTACGATATGTGGAGGCCATTTGCCCTGGGATAGTTCATCTCATGCATTCATATAGTTGCATATTTCTTGTGGATGTGTTTGATTATTTGAATGAATTTACTAACCTACTAATAAGTTCGGGATTTAGCTTTGCCTACTGAGAAATTTATTTCTCACAAGATTTGTTTCATGTTTTTCTTAGAAGGCAGCCCTGGACAGGTTCCTTGAAGCTCTGGAGTAGTATTGATATATTGAAGGAGCTATGTACTAAGCTGGATTTTGCAAAGAGTTTTGTATTTGTATAAACTTTTGTAACAGAGACATTGACTAATGAATTAGTCTTTACATATTTTGTAAATTTTAATGACTTAGAATTTTTACAAATACACGTTTCTTGAAAAGTTTTTATTCTTAGAAAAAAAAATACTAGTAGTAAAATCAACTTAGAAATTAGGTCGTTACAGGTCCACCCACGACTTTAGCTAAGACATATCCATGTCTGTAGCTCATGAGGTCTTTACCTTGTATCTGCATACAAGTAGTTAAGCCGTGCTAGTCTTACTCGAAATCACTGATCCCCATTCTCAGTGTCTCTAGACTAGGAACTTAAAATTTAGGAGTAGACATCTGGTATCCTTGAATCCTCATGATCGTGATCCCATCACTGATACTCAAGTGATACCTATTCTATTGCAAGGGTTTTATCCAGTTACTCATATATTAATAATGATATCGAGACAGAATATGAAACAAGATAAAGAGCGCTTATAATTTATTTATGACAATGTTGAAAAGTACATGTATGTCCTAATCTAATGAAAAGATTGTCTCTAGGACATCCATATACTAACACCTTGCCCACTAACGAGGATGAGAAGTGCCCTCATCAGCCCGACTAGAACTCGCCCTCCGCTCAGAGGAAGAAGATGATCTGTCAGAAATTCCTCCATGGGTGTTTTCCTCCAAAGAGCCACCCACGGAGATGACTTCGAGCATAACGTGCTACTCTATCGAGCCACTAGAGTCGCTACCGCCCATGCCTATGTCAGAATTAGAAATGGGTGAGACGGATATTTTGGAAGACTACCTTGAGAGAAAATGGAGACTTAAGAAAGAAGAAGAGTAAAGAAGAAGGAAACTTGAAAAGGCACAAACATAGGAATGGCAAAATGGCAGAAGTCCCATCTATTTAAATACACAGTGAAGCTTGACGGTTACTGGCAGGATTTGAAACGTTCCCCAGAAACTCGTGCCACGATTTGACCATATTCACCCACTATCGCACGTTCTCCAGTACATGTCCACTCCATGAGTGACACATGTGCACGAGTAATGATGCGTGGGCGGCACACGACTACCTCACTTACCTGCCACGCTCAGTCTTGTCTACTAAATTAGTCCACTTTGGATAGCTCAGCAATAACAACATGGACTACCTTATCCTGGTTCAAGTATCAACATAATTTGGGCAACCTTGTCTAGGTTCATGATACTACTTAACAAAACTATTGACCACGACACGCGACATCACTTATCCACCTCGGGGGCTAATAGTACTCATCATATTACTACCATGACATAGGACATTCTTCATCGATGCTCTTTCACCGTCTTTCGCCTATAAATATGCTCAAAGGCTGGGGGGGCTTATGTATAGTCCAAAATGGTAAAGTTACACGTGGCCATCACTGCAAGGTCACTATACACGTGAACACCATCCACGTCAACATCAACTTAGACACACGTGTCCACCCTCCTCGTCAGCCTTGCTACAGGGGTGCGGACATTGACCTTCTACAGGAGCACGAACACCTACTGTGCATATCTCCTTATTAACAACATATCAACTATGCTTAGTTATTCAAATTGGTGTAACCACCTTATCATATCATATCTCCACGAGTTATCTGAAAGCTGTTACTTATCTACAAGTAACAGTATATCAATAAGGTACACATTATCTTATATTTAAATTAGATAACTGCCTACTATTATCTGTTATTATCTTATCAACAGATTATTAACAAACAAAGGCCCAAAGCCCACACTCCATACTATAAATACAGCCGTACAGGTTCTTTCTAAACACACATTCATTCATACTTGAGTATATACTTGAATACTCATACTTATACTCTTCTGATATAACACTCAGTTATTCTTATAATTGATGTACTTACTTAAGTGTCAGAGTGTCTTTCCTTTGTTTTGCAGGTCCCTCCCCTAAACAATGATGACTCCTCATCCGATGTGCAGAATTTTGGATCCACATTGGCCACGCCTAGCTCACACATGGATTTTTCGTATTCTCGTAAGAACAAAATAATTGATTACAGGCATTAAGTGGTTATAATCGATTACGTTGCCAATTTAATCAATTACATTCAGTTACAACAGTTTGTTATAAATAGCTGTTGGGTCTTTTGAAAATAATAACACACTACTCTACGAATTTTTCGTTTTTCTAAAAGCCTTCTGAAAGTGAGAAAGGATATTCTGAGTTCTAAAACACTTACCCCACAAATTCCAAATCTTCGTGTTGCATTGAAATAATTTTTCTTAGGCAAGATATCAAAGAAGTGTTTGGAGAAGAAGCTCTGAAATTGTTCTCAAACTTGATTGGTAAATCATATTCATTCATATTCATTCGATAATCAAGTTGTCTCTCTCCATAAACTTTGCTTGTAAATTCGTTTTAAAATTTTTGGGTGTTTGTAACTATTACAAAAGTTGCTTAAAACTTTTCTAGAGTAGGGTTCTCTAGAGGGAAGAGAAGAGAAGGGCTTCTCTTTGTCTTAGTCACTGGGAGTCTAAAAGGGTTTTAGATTTCAATTCTTAATCTAGGGTTGATTAAGGGTGATTGTTGTAAGCCTGTAAGAACTGAATTTTGTGAATAGTGGAACTCTAATCAAGTTTTGATTGGAAGAAACTGGATGTAGCTTCTCTTGTTGAGAGGTGAACCAATATAAGTTTTTGTGTTGATTACTTTCATTAATCTCTTTTTGCTATCTTAATCTGTGATTCTTTGGTGAAATCTTTATTACTCAACAAGTGAAAGTTTTTGTAATTGTTTTCTTGAGTTGAGTAATTTGATTGATTGAAACATTCTTGATTTAATTGTGATAAAGATCCTATTACTCTGATTCTTTAAAGATTTTAAAAGACCAAGTTTAAACCAATTCACCCCCCTCATGGTTATTGTGTATGTTCATATTGTTTTTCAACTACAACATAAAAGGTTTTCTACATCAGTTGTTGATACTTTCCATGATGGTTTTCAACTGTCTTTGAAATCTTTGTTGGATTCAGGGGGAGCTACTTAAAGAATGCAAAGGAACTTTGATTCAAGCATTGGTTTTGAGCTTTCAACATGCAATGGATGCCTTGAAGATAATTTAGTATGAAATGTGTAAGAGAAAAGAAATTCTGGTGATCCAAGTGCATTGCATTCATTTAATCCATATTTAACTTAATTGGTTTAACAAAAATCACAAGGCTTTGGCAATTTGACTAAGGTTCTAAATTGGATGTAGCTTCTAGTGTTGAAGTGAACCAGTATAAATCTGATTGT
>CM023949.1:17974928-17997389 GCA_013407115.1 Glycine latifolia | reverse complement strand
TCCCCTCTTGGTTTATTAGATTAGATATTCATTGTATTTTCAGAGTGTTTCCATGAATCTCTATAAAGTTCATGTGTCGCTAAAATTTTCTATGAATTTCTCTAAATTCCATGTGTTGTTGAGTATTTTCTATGAATCTCTGTACTTGAATGATATGTTGAGATTCTGTACATGAATATAAAGTTGAGTTCTATACTTTATGTTGAATTTTTGAGTAAAATATATATGAGACAGTGATTGAAGAACTAATATTGAAAATAAATATGAGTTGAAAAGAGTTATGAAATAAGTGAATCAGTTCCATATGTCTCATATGCATATGCCCGGCGGGGGTTAGTCCGCGTTATTTGCCTCAAGAGGAGGTGTGTCAAATAGCTAAACTGAGTCTGTGCGTTTAGACAAAAAGGAGTCTGAGCTGGGGGGTGATTGGCAGTGAGGACCACGCCACCCATGATGATCACATGAAGTGTGGGTGACCTTCCTATTGCAACACTGCAGTACCCTGACTGATCGGATAAGTTCTGTGCCACTGGGATGAGGCTATCTTGACTGTTGGTACCACATGAGAAGAGTTTAAGAGAATCATGCATCATGATAAGAGTATAAGAGAATCATGCATCTTTGAGGATGTTGTTATATCTGCATATTGAATATATTCTGTTGCTTAAATTATGTTTATCATAAACTTACCCTGTGCTTTGTGTCTGTGGTTGACACCTGCCATGACCTCGATTTTATTCGGGCGAGCAGATGAACAGCAAAGAGAGACTATTAGTTGTATACAAGAAGAGGATTTTGTTTGAAGATGATATGTCTGAAGACGTATTCTTTTGTAACAGAAGGTTTTAGTTATTTGTACTATAAAAATCAATATCAGTTTGTACTATAGAATCAATATTAGTTTGTACTCTTATTTTACACTACATCATATTTATAAATATTAATCAGTAATGGAAATATTTTTGATATCAGTTAAATTTTCTTGGAATATCAGTTATTGGCAAAATTTTGTTACATTCAACCTGATACTTTGAAGTAAGTTGAAAAAGATTTTCATTAAAAATCAATAATAATAAGAGAATAAGTTGAGGCGTTACAAAAAATGTCATTCCAATAGGGTTCACATCAACAATGTCAAGTAAAAGGCGTCTTATCTATTTGTTTTGTATGTACTATCCATGAGGAATACCAAATGACATGCATTACTTAATTTTACTTCATCCAAATGTGTCCAAAATATATCACATAGAACATCTTAATCATTTAGTCTATGCCAATGTGTACATATTGCGTTTAAGTAATTTCATTAATTGTTGCATTTAAGTATTACTTCCTCTTATAGAAGAAAAATATCATATCTTGCATTGTAGACTTGCTTCATTGTTGTATAATTATTGGCATTGTGGTCCTTCAAATTGAGAAGAATATTATTTGGTTTGACTATTGACTTTGTCATATCACCAAGAATAATCTTCTCATCCTCAGTTAGTTAACCAACATATGGATGTCCACTCAATGACTTAGCCAATGCATGATTATGAGTCCCACATGTTAAGTTGACCATCCACCCTTGACCTCTCAGGACTAGTTTCACTTGCAGCTTATTCACTGTCCGTACTAAATCTTTCTTATATGCTCTATACTTTTCACTCCTCTCACAACCAATTAAAACAAATGAGGTCCTTCCTCTCTTTCCAGTTGATGTGTCAAACCTCATTATCACATTCACAAAACCAATATCATACGCAATAGTACGAACCCACTGCAATACGTCCTCACGGGTAGGAAACACCTACAAAAAGGACAATACATGTTTAGTCTTGTTAGAACATTCATTTACTTACTTTAACTAAATAGAAAATCATATAAATACTTGAGAAGTATTGAAGACATTAGAACAATCAATATTTTCAACAACAGTAGGTTTCTCTCCCGTGTCTTCATTCATATTAATTTCTTTAGATATAATGCTCTCATATATGCACTCATATTCGTCCATCTTAATAAAACATAAAAAAGAAAAAAAAAATCAATGACAAACTAAGGAAAAGTAATGAAATTCGATATGTATAGCTTATACGAATTGACATATAATAATTGATACTTGTATATACATATAATAATCATTTATCTCTTAATAAAATATATCCATTCTTATTACTTTTAATTAATTCTAATTATTTTAAAATAATCTATATATTTTAAAAAATTCAATGTAGAAATTTATTTTAAAATCTTCTACACTTGAGAAAAACTATCAATGTAACAATGAAATATTATATATATATTTAACCTATAGTGTGACACAATTTTATTATTATTTTTTGCATGAAATCTTATCGTGTATACATACAATTTGTTTTTTTTTTTGCTAGAAATAAATAAAAAAAACTATTCAAATGTATACTACTATAGTAATATATTACATTGAAATTGATAAGCATATATATAATGATTTATATCTTAATTTCCATATTTGATTATTATTTTAAATATATTATAAATGATTGATTAATACTATTATATATTTAAAAATCAATGTAAAAATTTGTTTTGAAATTTTCTATACTTGAAACAATTATTTATATAAATATTTAATGTTATTAATGTAATTATATTTATACAAATATATTAATAAATAACACTTTTCTTATACAATATGACCTATTTTGTTATTTAACTAAATTTTTAAAAAATAGCTTATAATTTTTTTTAAAAGAAGTAAATGCTTATATGGATTGACAATCCATATGAGTAATATGGATTGACAATTAGTATGACTCATACGGATTGGTATTTTGCAGATGTAAAAAACTTACCTTTGGATTGTCGTTGCTACCGCAACATCCACGATGACGACAACGAAGTCAGTGCAGGTTACAAACCACCACCACAATGTAGCTAATAAACCATCATGAGCCAACGGAAGAATGAGTTCAACGAAATAAGAAGAAGAAACTAAATGATGTAAGAAAAAGTTGAAAACGGAAGGAAGGAAATAAGAATAAAAAGTATAAAGGAGTAATCTTGAAATAAATAAAAAATGAATGATGTATTTAAGATTTGTTAGGTGCGGGAAGAAAAATTCTACCTTGGCCAATATCACCCAGGATGGGATTTCATTCGAGGCTTATTTTGCTTATTAGGTAGCACTACATATATACAATGTTCGATATACCTAAAGCAAAGGATCTCTAATACTTAGTCATACCCATGCCAAAAGTTCTATAATTCTAGTAGCTAAATGATTAGACGCTCTACTAGGATTTCCTTATGACTACACTTAAATGCTTTGTTGAAACTTACCAACAGGCAACAGCTCGAGACTTATAAAATGTTACTAAATTAATAAAGACAACTTTCATTTAGTTATTCTATTGGTTAACAAATTGGCTTAATGTTTTTTCACTATTATTTTAAATCAACACATGATATATCATCACTCTCAAATCTAAAATATAGTTGAACTAAGATATCATTAGAAGTTTAACTAAATCAAGAATAATATTCGAGACAAATTTATTTTATAATCTCCTAAATTCTACCCTATTACTTTTTGTTTAGTCAACTTGGTATATGATTATGTGATATTTACAATTACTTCCTCTTTCCATATATAAGATCTAATTATTTAATTCACTAAGATTAAGAAATGTTGTTAATTTAATTTGTAATAATAAATTTATCTTAAATTTATAATATTTTCAAAATTATATTTGACATACTTCTCTCTTTTCTAATTATTTGTTAATATATTTTGTCTTTTCTTTAAATGAGGGATATTTTTGTCTAAGAATAATTAATGCAACAAATATTATGAATTAAGTCTTATAAAAAAATAAAATATATTTCAAATATGAGTTTTATAAATAGGAACAAAGAAAGTATAAAATAAGATTAAACTAAATCTGAAAAACTTATTTAAGTTGACTAAAACTATCACGTGTTTATACATTTTTTTTTATATTTTTTTACGTTATACTATAATACATATTTTAAAAAATAATTATTATTATATCTCATAAAAAGAATAGTAGAAACTATACTAATTCTATATTCCACTTAATAACTTTTCTTAAACGTGCGCACTTCTGAATTCTCACCCGACCTTACTCTTTCCTGGTGCCCCTCCCCTCAAAATATGAAAATCATAACTCCTTTTCCCCAAACTAGGCTAAACATTACTCCTAATTTTACAAAATTCTAAAGCAAAAATTAAAGTACACATACACATGCATACATGCCCATGTTCAATAACACCAATGTGGCCCCTCCCCCTCAAAAATAAAAATACAAGAAAAATACTCATCCATACACATTATCATATTCGTCGTAAATCCCTCTCCAAGTCATGCCCTATATATACTCTCTTCAAGCAACACCTTTCTACTGTGTCAATTCAACCCACACACTTTCTCTCTCCGTGCTGTCTCTGACACTCCCTCACTTCATCCTTCTACACTTTCGCACCTTCTCTGAAACACAAGAAAGTGAGTAATAAGCAGTATCCTAGCAGTAGTAGTACCGTACAGAAAACTAGAACAGCCACCAAAATTCTCCAACTGAAAAAAAAGTAAACAACAAAATCTCATCGACTTTCATCTGTTTCATCTTTTTCTCCAACCGAATCGAACTCATAACTTTTTTATCTCTTTTTATTTTATCATTGAATCAATTTTATAACTCAAAAAATCTGATTCCGGTCCACTAGGCGAGGCGAGATCGATTTATCCAGCTAAGTGAGATTGTCTAACTGAAAAGGAAGGAAGGAAGAAGGAAAAATGATAACGTGGAAAGACCTATACATGGTCTTGACCGCAGTGGTCCCACTCTACGTGGCGATGATCCTGGCGTACGGTTCGGTCCGGTGGTGGAAGATCTTCTCACCGGACCAGTGCTCCGGCATAAACCGTTTTGTCGCGATCTTCGCCGTGCCGCTCCTCTCCTTCCACTTCATCTCCACCAACAACCCCTACGCCATGAACTTCCGGTTCATCGCCGCCGACACACTCCAGAAAATCATCATGCTCTTCGCCCTAGCAATCTGGACCAACCTCACCAAAACTGGTTCGCTAGAGTGGATGATCACCATCTTCTCCCTCTCCACGCTCCCCAACACCCTAGTCATGGGAATCCCTCTCCTAATCGCAATGTACGGCGAATATTCCGGTTCTCTCATGGTTCAAGTAGTGGTTCTTCAGTGCATCATTTGGTACACCTTGTTACTCTTCTTATTCGAATACCGCGCCGCGAAGATCCTGATCATGGAACAGTTCCCTGAAACGGCAGCCTCCATTGTGTCGTTTAAGGTCGACTCCGACGTCGTTTCGCTCGACGGAAGAGACTTCTTGGAAACAGATGCTGAAGTCGGTGATGATGGGAAGCTTCATGTCACCGTTAGAAAATCGAACGCTTCACGGAGGTCGTTTATGATGACGCCGAGGCCGTCTAATCTCTCCGGGGCGGAGATTTACAGCCTCAGCTCGTCTCGTAACCCAACGCCACGTGGCTCCAACTTTAACCATGCTGATTTTTTTTCCATGATGGGGTACCAGCCTCGCCACTCGAATTTCACCGCCAATGATTTGTTCTCTTCGCGTGGACCCACTCCGAGACCTTCGAATTTCGAAGAAAGCTCCATGCCTCAGGCTGCAACTGTAGCTTCTCCTCAGTTTGGATTTTACCCGACCCAGACCGTGCCCGCTTCGTACCCGCCTCCGAACCCAGAGTTTTCTTCCTCTACTAAACATTTGAAGAATCAGAATCAAACTCAGAGCCAGAGCCAGATCTCTCTGGCTCCAGCCAAGGGGGCCCACGATGTGAAGGAGCTCCACATGTTTGTGTGGAGCTCCAGTGCCTCGCCAGTGTCGGAGAACGCTGGACTCAACGTCTTCGGCAACACCGAACTCGGAACCTCCCAACAGCCTGACCAGGGTGGTGCTAAAGAGATTAGGATGTTGGTGGCTGATAATCATGCACACTTGCAAAATGGTGAAGCCAACAACAAAGGTACTAATTAAACCTAAACCTCTTTGTTTCCTTTTCAGGTTTAAATTGTTCTATCTAGTTACTCTAGTGCCAACCGCAACAACATCATAATTGATACAATCTAGCTAGTTACCGTTTGTTAGATGTTTTTTAGTTGTTTATTTTTAAAAAAAATTAGAAATGAAGTTTAACATCATTAGTTTATATATATATATATATATTGTAGAAATTTTTATTAAATATTAGTACATATAGAAAAATTCTGTTTTTTTAATACTAAAACAACTGTGTTAAGTTTTTATTTTATTTACTTTTCAATCGTGTGAAGTATTTTATCGATTTTGCACAAAGTTTTAACATAAAATTTTGTCTAAGAAATCTGAATTTAGTTCTATATTGACAAGGTTTTGCTTTAATTGTAATCATAGTAAATTAGTAATGTTTAACATTTTTTTATAAGTAAATGTGTGACTGTAATTGTATTTTAAAATTTAGATTTTTTAGTTTTCTTTAATTATATTGGTAAAGTGATAATGATGAGATTTGAGGAAATTTTTTGTTTAAACGATGAGGAGGATTGGTTTGGTGTTTTGATTATTGTGTAATGATTGGGTTGAAATTGAAGGTCGTTTGGAGGCCGGACTTGATGTGGAAGAGTTCAAGTTTCCTGTAAATGGGGGAGAACAAGTGGAGGAAGAAAAAGAAAAAGAAGGGCTCAATAATGGGCACAACAAGTTGGGCTCAAGCACCACGGCGGAGCTCCACCCAAAAGCCGCTGAGGCTCCCGCCGGTAAACACATGCCTCCGGCGAGTGTCATGACTCGTCTCATACTCATCATGGTGTGGAGAAAGCTTATCCGCAATCCCAACACCTACTCTAGCCTAATTGGTGTAATATGGTCCCTCATTGCATTCAGGTTGGTAAATCAAAGTCAATAATAATGTCTGAAAAAAGTTGACTATAATAAGATAAAGGAGTGATAATAATATACTGTTTAATACACTTTTCATATATTTTTTATTGATTAACATATATTAAAAATTATAAAATTAAAAAATATTAAATAAGATGTGAGATTCTAAATTTTATAAATTTAAATAAATTTTAATTAATAAAAAATACGTTAAAAACTGTGTTAAAAAAGTATATTATTAACGTTTCTTTAACTGCAAAATCAGCTATACGAGTTTTTCTTTCTCTCTCACTTTTTGTTTATCGGAGTAATGTTAATTATTAACGGTTATTGACACATGGTGTTGTTCATGGTTAATGATGACGTACAGGTGGCACGTGCATATGCCCAAAATAATAGAGAAATCAATTTCGATACTGTCTGATGCTGGTCTTGGAATGGCTATGTTCAGCTTAGGTGAGTGGTCGCAAATCCATTCTTCAAATTCATATTCTCGCGCAATAATTTCACTCTTTTATCCACAAACAACAGCTCTTCACTCTTTCGCATAGACATCGATCATTATTTTATTGTATCCAATTGTTAGTCTAAATGTTGATTTCCTTATACTAAGAAAATAAAATGCATGTGTTATAATTATCTATTTATTAATTTATTTCTGACCTAAATTATATTAATGGATAAAAATATTAAATATTACATTAATAGAATATATTAAAAAGTTATTGTATTATTATTCAATCACAAATTATCATATACAATAAATTTGTTAATTTTTATAATAATTATTTTAAAAATCATATTTAACATAATTTATAATTAATTAATACGGGATAACTTTTTACACTTAAACTCCAATATTAATACAATTCATTGAATCATGTTATTGTTTCTTCTAAAAGTAAATTAAATTAGGCAATCCTACATAATTGAGTAATGGGTGTGTATGAATCAATGGAATTTGGGGTAAAGAAAGTAAATTAGTAAACAATTCACAGGCGTCCATGCTGGTGATGTTTGTTACCAACAAGTAATAATCAAAGTGATCTTGTTCACATGTTGAGCATAATGTCCCCGACACGTGGGACCGGGGTCATAAACTAGATTACTTTACGGAGGACAACCGTTCTGGTGAGGGGTACCATTTTTTTGGATAATTAGGCAATGGTTGTTGAATTAGACGAATCACCAAGTACTAAACAGTTAATTTTTTCTTGGGTTTCTTTTCTTTTTTAAGAATTATGCTATTGGAATATAAACATCCACGATGCCCTTTGTTTTATGTCGGTTTTACCAAGTGAAAGATTGGGCTTGATTTTTGTTTTTAATTATAGGTCTGTTTATGGCACTTCAACCCAAGATAATAGCATGTGGGAACTCTGTGGCTACATTTGCCATGGCTATTAGATTCCTCACTGGTCCAGCAGTTATGGCTGCAGCTTCCATAGCAGTTGGCCTCCGTGGCACCCTCCTACGCGTTGCTATTGTTCAGGTTATTAACTTCAACTTTTTTCTTCGTGCATTTTTGTCTTAACAAAATAGGTGAAACAAAGTGAAATTCGTAACTTTAAAACTAGATCGTGGTATTAAATTAATGGTCACAAATGACCATTGTTTTGATAATCAGACCGGACCGACCGGTTTAATCGGAAACAGACTAAATGACCAGTCCAAACACTTTTAAAAATTAAAACATTTTAGAATCGATAAAAAAATCAATCAAATCGGTCAAAAATTGGTAAAAATTGAAATTGAACTTGCATAGAGAATTGATGTCAAACCGATCTTAATTTATTTTTATTTTATTGTTTAATTTTTTATTTATCTATTTTTAAGATAAATAAATATACATAATTTATATTTCAAATATTGCAATTAGTAAAATTGTGGTAATTTATTTAGGACATAATCAAAGCAGTTACAAATTGTCACGATACTACTTATTGAGACCTAAAAAAAATTAATATAGTTGTTGACCATATTTTAAAACCATGATACAGATGCCGGCTGGATAATTGTTGGTTTCAATATTCCTCTTTGGTTTTTCAACTATTTCTTTAATTATCATAAACATTAGATTCTTATTAACTACCAAAATATTTAGGTGAAAATGACAATCTAAAGACATTCATTTTTTTTTTCCCCAATGATTGAGACGATGGTCTAATTTTTTTATTTTGCTTTTGTCGGTGCCGAAAATATATTTTATTATCTTTATTGGCAAAAATTGGTGACAACAAAGGTTTATTAACTTTTGGAAATGTTCTGGTTGCAATAGGCTGCACTTCCTCAAGGGATTGTTCCATTTGTGTTTGCTAAGGAGTACAATGTCCATCCAGCCATTCTTAGTACAGCGTAAAGAATCAAACCTCTCTTTATTTTCTTTATCACATAAAGAAAAAAATGACATTTTTTATATACTTTGAAATTGACTCTTTATCTAAAATTTAATTTCAGGGTTATATTTGGGATGTTGATAGCCCTTCCAATTACTTTGGTCTACTACATACTCCTTGGTTTATAATATTCCAATACCAAAGTAACCAAGATTCAAGGAAAACTTAAGCAAGTGAATTCAACTTTGATGCTTTTTGAAGTTAGTAAGCATGCGTGGAGACCACAGTTGGAGTACTCTATTGGACGAAAAATATCACTAACTAGTAATTTTCACAACAGAGGATGTCATTCCAAAGTTTCCGAGATTTTGGGGACTTCAGAAAATTTCACCCTTTGGGAGTCCTCGTATAATTCTAACGCCTCCCTATTAAAAAAAAAAAAAAAAAAAGTCCAAGATGATGTAATTTTCAAGAACCTCAAAGAGGAAGGAATAACATTGTACGGGAGACATAACAGAGGAAAGCTAGGGTAAGCAAAATCAATGATATACTAGAAATGGTTCCCTCTCTATTGAGCATTTGTAAATTTTATTTATAAGAAAACTCGATTTGGGTCATCAAGTTAAAAAGACAGTTTAGAATTAAGTGGAGGAAAAAAATGAATAAGATGAGGAAGCCTTTCCTTTTATTTTTCTGCTCTATTTTTGCATTATTATTTTTATTAGGTTAAATTATAATTTTAGTCTCCTTTTAAATTTTTTATTTGTAATTTTACTCCCTCTATTTTTTTTTCGATTTTAATCTCCAAATTTTACAAAATTGAAATTTTAGTCCAACTGTATAAATTTTGTGTATGTGGTATTTCTTTTATTTTGGTTCAATTAAACCTCAAATCTAACAAATTCATATTTTTTTTGATGACCATGTTATTTGTACGAAGTAACTTTCACTTAAAATGATTGTTGGAATAGTTGAGAATCTAAAATGAGGGTTGAATAGATTATTTTCAAAATTTTTACCTAATTATTATTATGTAGTTTCAATTAAAAAATAAATTCCATATGAAATCAAGGTTTTCTCATAAGTCTGGTTGTAAAGATTAACAATACAATAAACCAATGAATTCAAAAATCTTAGAAAACAGAGTTTTATGGTCCACACATCAATTTTAATATCAAAATTGATTCACAAAACTAAGGGTTAGAGAAAGAGAAAATCACACAGAGAATTTATACTGGTTTAGTCTTTAAGAGGATTTATATCCAATTGTTCTAAGATCCCTTAGAATATTTCACTATTAAAGAACCAAAGCACAAATACTATACACAAATAATTCCCCTAACAATCTACTTTTCCATCACTACTAGAAAAAGCAGTTTTAACATCGGTTATTTTCGACATTCAACATCGATTTTGAACCAATGTTGAATCAGGCGACGTTGAATGTCTGGAAGTTAACATCGGTTTTCAAAACCGATGTTAACAAAACACCACAACATCGGTTTTCCATAAATAACCGATGTGGATATATGACAAATTTAAACATTAAGGTCTTATAATGATGGAATATTAACATCGGTTTTCTGGTAAAAACCGATGTTAACTTAGACGACAACATCGATTTTTATCAAAAACCGATGTTGATTTCATGTAACAACATCGATTTTCTTTTGAAAACCGATGTTGTAGTTTAAGTTAACATCGGTTTTCAAGAAAACCGATGTTGTTTCTTTAATTTTTTTTTTAATATACTGTCTGTTTTTTTAATTTTAGCAGTTCTTCAACCTGTAAATTAAAAACCAAATCCAGATCCAGCCAATTTCAGAATACATTAAAATAAATTGTTGAATAATAACAAATAAAATTGAATAGTGTCAATGTACATAAAAGAATAATCTAACCTAATGTTTATACAATTTGAAAATCCAATAAGCTAGCACCTAATATACTAAAATGTCATCTCTAATTTTAAGAAAAAACTTCGCCCATTGAACCCTAATAGCCTTCAAGGTGTCGACTTCCAGTGGTCTTTCATCAGTGAAATACTGCATGACATAAGAAAACATAATTTAATAAGTACACAACAAAAACGGGTAAAAAAGAATCAGTTTTGAATTAGACAATTAATTACCATGTCCCAGTTATCTGAGAAGCCTCCTTGGACTATTGTCCACATCCAGTGCATGACATAATAGCCACACTCAGTGCTTCCTTTTTGCTTATTACACTAAATTGAAAAACATAGTCAAAGTTAACATCGTTGTTAGTGTAAATAGTAATAAAAATATCTTTCAATACATAAACCATGATTTATTAGATGACTTACTTTAAGCGCAATCCATTTAGTAGTAGCCTTTGATTTATTTCCTAGAGTGTCAAGGACTCCCTTCAAAGCACTGCTTAAGAGAAACAAGCATGCATAGTGTAAAATGAACATATTCATCCATAGAAATAAGATAAATGTGTTACAAATTACAACCTACCTGTTAATAATGCCTTTAAGGTAGTTATCAGGCCTATTATGCAACGAACAGAACCAGACCACTACATTGGCCTTAGGACAAATAACCACTAGTTGCCAATGTGCACTGCATTATCCAAAAACAAGTTATTATACTGCATACATTAATTAAATTGTGATATAAATTGATACTTACCCATTCAAATACAGTGCAAGGTAGACATCTTTCTGTGAACTCTGCATCCATTTCTTCATATAGTCCTCGATGTGAAATTGAGATTGGCCAGATCTCTGTATGGACTGTGGCTCGAGGAATCCATACACATGGGCATGATCCGATTGCAGGCTTAATTCATTCATATGCCTATTGTACCGTGAAAATAAAGTCAATTATGGATCAACATAAAACAATTCAACAAGTAATTAATGCTAGTCAATTGAAAGTAACTTACAGAATCCACAATTGTATAATGGATATGTTGAGACATTGACCACCATGGATGATCTCCGAAATATCCTCATGCTTGATGTACAAGGGGAAGTTGTCATTATGCACCCCGAACATCTCCGGGTCCCATGACACCTGAAAGGGTCTGAGGAATAGATCGGGGATAGTCAATACTAACTGGTACAAGGGATCAGAAAAATGTTCCGGCTTATGTACAGGTTTTGCCGGTCCCTTGGGTTGTTCTTTATCCTACACAGTTAACAACCAAAAGAATTAAAGTCAGGTTAAAAATACCACAACACCTTCGCGGGAGGGCCTTTCTTTGAACTCTGATCACTGCCACAGTCGTTATCGTCCTTCACTTTGTATCATGATACCCCACACGTGGGGCATTTATCCATTTGTTCAAATTCATTTCTGTACAATATGCAGTCATTAGGACAGGCATGAATTTTCTTATACTCCATACCCATCAGACAAAGTATCTTCTTCACCAAATAGTAACTGCTTGGCAACGTGTTTTCCTCTAGAAGCATGTCCTTAACTACCTCAAGCAGTGAACTGAAGCTTTTGTCACTCCACCCATATCTGGCCTTGACATTAACCAGATTTAACACTGCGGACAACAATGTCAATGACTCTTTGCACCCTGGATACAACGGCTTCTTCGAATCACTTTCCAACGTATCATACATTGGGGCATATGCTTGCTTAAATGACTCATGTCCCAGATCACGAATCATATAATCTAATCGATCTCCGATGTCAACATCAAGCGGTTCAATTTGCGAGACCCTCTGTGTGTCAGTCAATTCACCATGCCATATCCATGTTCGTATAAGTCTTCTTAATCCCATCGCATAGAAGATGCTCCCGTATGTCGTCCAGTGGTTGGCGTCTTCAATTCAAACAATTGATACAGGGACATAAATATTTTCCATTCCCATCCGGTCGACTTCTTTCGGATGCAAATTGCAAGAATTGTTCAACGCCTTCCTCATACTCAACCGTGATGCGACTTTCATTCATCCAAGTTCGATCCATGTAACTAATAACTCTGTGATACTCACAAAGTTATTCCATGCATGAAAACCTCTCTTTTTTCATTCAAGGTGTGACCCTATCCCATTCAGGAAGACATATTTTTATAGTATATTCATATGTATAGGTTGCATTTCTTATCTTAAATTTCACGAAATTTCGGCAGCATTTCGCTTTGGTCTCTGAGTACACGACATGAAAGCGGTGACATGAGTTCCACCACAGTCAAGTATGCACCCAAAGAACAAAGTGAAATGCATTGTACCGAATTTTCATGAAATTTAAGAAAAGAAATGCAAAATACATATGAATATACTATAAAAAATTGAGTCTTCCCAAACTGTCCAAACGGACAATTCAAGAATCAATACAATGATTAATCCAAACTATCCAGAAGAATCAGTGTAATGAATCTCAAACGGGAAACTAAGGTTCACTCATAATGAACATTATTTGTATAGAAAAAGCAACATGCATACTTGACATACAAAATATTTTAAAGACAGTCATAAGACAAATTGTACGTGATTGCATGAAACACATTCACACCTGTGATGATGATCTATGTGAAATGTCCAACAATGAAGCTCCTGATGACGGGACAAACGGGAAAAAGGTTCACTCTCCTACAACCTACAATGAACATATAGGTTGTTTATCCGATCATGTTGATGGAATGCAAGTGATTTACATAAAGCAAGGGTTAAAAGGGATGTGGACAAAACAAGTTACATAAGCACTCATTACATATTATCTTATAAATTTCAATATGAAACACTTTTGTAATTACCTGAGAGGATGGTCAATCACAATCTCCAACAAGGACGGAGGATGACGATGCAAAGACCCAAATGAGAACTGCATACATATGATACATGTAGTGTCAGATTACAAAAGTTGGTTTCAATCAAGACAAAAACAAAAGAGCACACACCGACCACTTCCCCTTACTTGACCTGTCATTGCTCCCACTTGACCTGTTTTTTCCATTCACTTTCTTTATATATATAACACTATAACTTAGCCCTTTCTATACCATAGTCTACACCATTCTTCCATCCTTCACTACTACTACACCCAAAAAATTAATATATAACATTCTTCTAGCCTAAGAAAATAAACCAATATTATTCCACAAAACAAATTAAAGTTCATGAGAGTTTAATTAATTTGACACACATACCCTTATGGTCAAAGAAGGTCTTGGACTTCAAATCACCAAGCTAAGGTTGGGTCTACCCGATGCGGAGCATGTAACTGTGGTCAATAAGAATAAGAAGAATTGTTGAACCATGACTGAAATTAGCTATTTTTTGACTCAATTATCACACAACAATAACACAACAAGCACTTAGTGGTTTCTTGAAATTGATTCGAGCAATGGGGGGCAATCATGTTCTTATCATTATATACCATAAGCCGTATTTGGTAAAAATATAGTCATTATTACTTTAGAGTGGAATGTTCAAGCCCAAAGTTTCAAAATGGAAAATTGTTTAAATATTCCTTAATTTGGTTGATCACTTACACTTATAGGCTCCTTTAATTTAGAATGAGATAACGATTTGTCCCCCATCTTTATTGTGTGAACATAATCACATAGCCTTAGTCCTGTTTATAGAAGAAATAATCCTTGGCTTGGCTTATTGACTGTGTGAGTGTGAGTGTTAGCCAAAGCAATTATAAGTTGTGTGACAAAGCATCTAGAGCAAGTCACGAAACTACACTTGGTTTAAATGGCAGCTTTGTGTTGCACCATTAAAAGGTTGTAGAAGAGTACCAGCAGCAGTGCTTTAAAAGTGACACAAGAATCCAATTACAAGCAAAATGAGGCATCTCTCTCTCCCTCACCACTCACCATTTCCACACCACATGGCTGCCTTTGATTTCATCTTTTTTAATCTTCTTGTTTACTAGTCTATTAAGTAATGCCTTTCTTCATTATGGAATTTCAACAAACCATTTTACCCTTCAAATATAGGGTATAGGAAAAAAAACAAGTAACAAAATAGCTAACAAGTTTAAACAACATTTTTGCAGAAATTTAAGTATTCGTTTTGTATAGAACCACACTGCTGGATTAGGCATTTTAGATGCTAACAAGTTGACTAGCTAGCTAACAAGTTTACAAAAGAGCTTCTGGATTAGGCATTTTATCGAGCACTTAGTGGGCAACTTTATTCTATTCACAGCAATAACACATTGAACTCATACATGACACGAAAATTGGTAATGCAAAACCAAACCGCATTCAACAGTGACAACAAAATACAACATTAGCATTATTGGGCAACAAGGAAAACAGAGAAATGCGATGAAACTAACCTCGGATGGAGACGCGAGCTGAAGCTTCAACAATGGAAACTGAGAGCTGCTACTGGAAATGGCGACGTACACGACAACAACCACGAGCTCGTAGAAGACGACAATGGTGGACTGGAATGAGAGCTGATGAGGTCGAGGAAGATGCAAAAGAAAAGCGCGCTCAGTGAAGGTAAACGATTTAGGGCCCCAGATTGATTTAAAATAACAAGAACAACATCGATTTTCATTCAAAAACCGATGTTACGTAGTCATCGTTAACATCGGTTTTCATAAAAACACATAAAATCGATGTTAACTATTCCTCCTTAACATCGGTTTTCCTAAAAACACTTGAAAACCGATGTTAACTAGTAGTCGTTAACATCGGTTTTCTGAAAACACTTAAGAACCGATGTTAATTACTCATGTTAACATCGATTTTTAAGTGTTTTCAGAAAACCGATGTTAACTACGACTAGTTAACATCGGTTTTCAGGTGTTTTTAGGAAAACCGATGTTAACTTTGTCCACATAATTACAAAATTGCCACCGCGTTTTCGTTAACATCGATTTTTTCTGAAACCGATGTTAACTTGCCGATGTTAAAACTCCTTTTTCTAGTAGTGCATTGAACCCTACAAGAGAAAATCCAAGAGTTGAAACCTTTTCAAAACTCATTAAGTTACCCTAACCAAGATTAAAACCTTCAGAATTGGATTGAATACACCTTTGATGTGTAAATCAAGACTTCTTCGAGCTCCATTAATGAATATCAACCCATGATGAATCTCTTGAGAAGAAAATGCACAAGATCCTTTTAGTATGTACTCATTTTAGATTGAAGTACCTTGTACATTTCACATTAGGAAGGAGGACTTGAGGAAATAGTTTTGTTATTACAAGAAGAGTCTTTTAAAGCTTTTTCAAGAGCTTCATTTTTCAATTTCAAATTAGATAACTCTTTTCTAATACAAACTATCTTATCCACATGCCACCTTAACTATCCCTTAAGGAAATTTTTGGCAAGAGATAATTTCTGAGCTTCCTCATGCACTTTATTGAAAGCATTAAGAAGTTGATCATAATTTTCACTAGATATAGAGTCAAATTAACTTACAATGCTATCAGCTTCTCCATCGGCCATGAGGCAAAGGTTTGCTTCTTCTTCATTGCTAGATTCACTTAAAGTGTTGGAAGCATTTTCCTCCCAAGCTTTGCATTCTTTCTTCTTCTTGCCTTGACTCTTGGCCTTCTTGTGTCCTCCTTGTTGTTTCTTCAAATAAATAGAACATTTATATTTAATGTGGTCTGGTTTTCCACATTCGAAACTAGTGAAATTTGGAGAGATTGAGTCATTCTTCTTAAAATTATTTTTTTGATGAAAATATCTTCCTTTTAGATTCTTCTTCTTCAAGATTATCTTGAATTTTCTAACAAGAATATTAGATTTTCACTCTTGAAACCTTCTGCATCTTCTTCATCAGTATCATCACTAGATGGCATGGAAGATTTAATTGCTAAGTTGTTCGGGGCATGGCAAGCATACCAAATTGTAACAAGTAGTATAAAATGGAAAATCCGAGTACCATATCCACAAGGACATGTTCTGATAGAGGACTATCCAAAGAGCATGAAGTTTTAGAAGCACTTCATGAATTGAATGGTCCAATGACAAGGTCCAAAACAAGGCTTCTACAAAAAGAGATGACCAAGAGAATCATGGCTGGAATATTTAACAAGGGCAAGGATGGAGGAAGACACAATGAGTTGAATTGGAGCATCTTGAAGATTGTAGGAGAGCTCGCTTAGTGCGAATGTCGCGCTTAGCGCAATTCCTTTTGTAATTTTCATAATTTTTCTAATTTTCGTATTGTCATAGTTTAGTAATTTCTTATTTGCGTAATAGGCCTCAATGTGGACTAAAATAAGCTCAAACTATGCATTTTTAGGTTTTATTAGAGGCTTAACTCTATAAGTACTTAGACATTGTTATTTTTGAAGAACTTTTGATTAATGAATTAAGTATTTACTTGAATTGAGAGCTTAGTCTTTTCTTGGTTCTTGGTTGAATCCAAATTGATTCTTATCAAAGAAGCTTTCCTTTGTGGTGAATCATCCTCAACTTATCATTCCAACACGGATCGTGACGTTATTCATTACCATATTCTTTATCTTCCCCACCTTTTATCTTTATGTTTTAATAACTATCATTGTGATCTTGAAATTAGCCTATAGAAATGATCCAATCCAAGTATTCATTCCTTGGTCGTAATCATGTTCAATATTGGTAATTTCACAAATTTACTATGTAAGATCACAAGAAAGTGGTAAAGACACAAACTTATGGATGATTTTGTGAATAACTAAAATAGATCAAGGGCATAAACAAAGTTAAAATGATGTTTTTGTGATTTTATAATAAAAGCAAAGTTGTAAAAGAGGTTAAAAATAGATAACAAAGCCATTTTCTAGGTTAGAGTTCCTCAAATTTACTTGCTTCTTGCATTAAACACATAATACATCATTCATTCATGTTATGTCTGAAAACACAATGAATATAATGCAAATAAACCAAGAAGGGGGGGTGAATTGGTTCAAAACTGATATTTAAAATTTTCTAAAACAAATTGCGGAATTAAAATCTTGGATCGTATCACTTGTTCACCTTTTGAAAATCCAGAAATCTTTCTTCAATCAAGATCAATCCTTGATATGCATGCAATGACAGAAATAGTTTCTTTGATGATAATATTTTGATTTCACAAAGACAACCAATGAAATATAGAAAATTAAAAATAAGAGACAAGAAGGCAATATATACTGGTTCACCTCTCAACCTTGGAGGCTACATCCAGTTACTTCCAACCCACACTAGGTTAGAGTTTTCACTATATCAAAGAATCTTTACAAGCAGTTTACAATGATGACCTTTATCCACACTAGACAAAGAAACAGAAATCTAAACACTATAGACTTCAAGTGATCAAGACCCAGAGAACCCTACTCTATTTTTCTAGAGAACCCTACTCTAGAAAACAGCTTTAAAGAATCAAAGATATACACTAACAGAATTTTTCATACACAGAAAAATTCTAAAGAAAAATTCAAGAGATACAACCTGTGATCCTTTAAATGTATGAATGATGTTACCAATCAGTCAGGTTGAATGCAATTCAAAGCTCAGAAGAAAAACTCTTGAAATCTCTTCTTTTCTTTAAAACCTTATCTCAAAGACTCAACTCTCTTGATCTCATGAGAGGTTTTTTACTCTTAGAACAAATCAGTAAAAGCTTTCTATCTTTTTAGTGATTCACACAAATGCTCAAGTTCGCTCAGAACAATTCGTTTCAAGTCTATTTATAAAGACAAGTTATTTAAAGCTTTTAAAAAACTGATTTAACTGACAATAATCAATTAAAACGACAAGGTAATCGATTATTTAATCATATATAATCGATTAAAATATAACATAATCGATTAATATGTTCTTAAGCTTCCTGGAAATGTTTTCATGAACAAGATAATCGATTAAACCGAAACGTAATTGATTAAAACAGTCTTAGTATATTTGAAGCATGAAGAAATAATCGATTACATACTACTGATAATCGATTAAACCAGTAAAGCTCAAAACACGAAAATGGTATGTGTAATCGATTACAAAAAATGGTAATTAATCGATTATACCAGTAATGCATCATGACTAATGAATTAAAATAATCGATTACATAACAAGATAATCGATTATTCTAGTGATGCATGATTTTCATATAGCACTATGTAGTCGATTACAAGAAGCTAGTAATCGATTAAACTATTCTTCAAGGCTTTTGCAGAACTAGTATGAATGTCTTTAATCGATTAAAATGCTTGTGTAATCGATTAAAATCAACTTCTTATGAAATCATTGGATTACTTTGAGATTTTATCCAAAAACATGTATGCATGAGAATGAGAATGCAAATGCAAATAAAAGATCACAATGCACTTGAACTACTTAGACAAATTACACATGCCTTCAAATGATTGGGCATGTAAAAAGCTAAAACATCAAGCCTTCATCCTTGCTTCAATTTTCTTACAGCTTCCCTTAAAATCAACAATGTCAAAATCAACCAATATGAGTTTCTTAGTCCTAATCCCTTATGTCAAAAATGTCTAAGTAACCTTCCGTAAACCAAGATCCCTCTACAACTTAATGAAGACACCAGCATAAGAATTGTGACTAAAATATTACCAACAAACTCGACAAAAAAAGCTTATAGATAGCACTTATTTTTCTATTAGATAACGTTTTTTAAGCGCTACCAAAGCCTGGGATACTATTTATAGATGGCACTTCAGAAAAAAATCATTGTCTATGATAGACATAGATTATGCTTCATTAAATAATCGATATCTATATTCAAAATCGTAGATGACACTTCAAAAAAAATCATTGTCTATGATAGACATAGATTATGCTTCATTAAATAATCGATATCTATATTAAAAAAAAATCATTGTCTATGATGTGCTTTTATTTTTTGAACTTGCAAACATGAACAACTAGCTACTGTAAATAAGTAATGACAAAATAAGTAGAAATGACACCCAAATCAGTTTTCAAACTATCCACAATATTTTGGGACTCTACAAAACCTCAAAATATATAGAGCCCTTCAAATTGCATACTAATAACTACAATAAATATATAACTAGGTAAAGAAAGACAAAAATTACATCCTCTTCTTTTAGTGCCAATGTAACCTAAAATTCGTTGTTATAGATCACAATGCAAAAAAAAAAAATCACATTTGAATAGGAAAAAAAGAAGAAGAAAGAATATGAGCTTCAACTATAGGGATCCATGGCCAAGTATCCCGTGCATCTATATTGATTCAATTCAAAGCTCTAACAAAATCATGAAGCTTACAAGGAAGGAAAAAATAATGTTATTCCAAAAGGAGTAAGTAAATAATCATATATTAACAAGAAGTTAGAGATCAAATGTGAAAATCCCGAATCAACTCAATGGAAAATCTATGGCAACCAAGAACACATTTTTATGTCATTATTTCTAATATGCCATTAAATGTAAGTATATCAAATATTATTTCCACAATATAATGCATATTATACTGTTAGTTTAAATTTACAAATTAACAGTTTTTGTTTCTTCTGAGCATTAATTATATCGATAATTACAATCACAATATTTACCATTTTTCCTTAATAAATGAAATTTTATAGTAATTATAATATTTATGTTAATTACATGAGAAAAGACTACAAATATTTCTTTTTCGTAATTACATCATAAATAATCAATCTTTCACCAGACCCAAAAGGTGGATTAATTACAATATACACAAGTTGGTGAAAACACGAATGAGATTACTAAAAAAAATTAGGCATTCCCATCCCAAGGTTTAAATCCAATACATAAACGGATATGATCCCAATCCTATATGTTTCCAAAAATATTGTTTAAAAAGTCTGTTTTAATTTCAAAATGATAATAATTGTATTGAAATATGTTTAATATACATTTATAATAATAAAAAATATGTTTACTATTTATGCAATACATGCTGAAAAATAAAATTAAATAAAGTATATGATAGTAATAATAATTTAATCGCCACAACAAACTCTCCCGGCTTTAATTAATTACTTGTTTGATAGTCAGGGAACACACGCACAACAAAATAGCTTTGAAGTTCTCTGTTTATCATCTCCATAAATTGAGAATAACCCTTCCTCCTTTACCTCTTCCTTTCCCACCAAAAAAGATTAATTAAATTCAATGAACTTAAATATATTTTTTATATTTACAGTTTAACTTTTTTATTTTATTTTATTCTAATTAAAAAATGTATTTCAGTAATTACAAAATCTATTTTTTTTTCGTATTTAAAGTGTTTTAAATAATAATAAAATCATTGTTTTAAAAAAAGTTTACAATGTAAAATATTTTAAAAATAGAAAATAAAATAAATATATTTTATAAAAATTACAAAATATAATTTTAAAGAAATAAAAAGAAAAATAAATACTAAATTACATAAAAAAAAAAAAAGTAAACTCGATCCAACGTCACATTCATTGTGTGGTTGGAAGTCAGAACTTTTTAATTCTAGGATTTTTTGATCCATTCCCACGACCAAATTCACATGAAACAAGTGTACTCCATCGAGGGGTTTTGGGTACTTGTAGTTTGTCCAATATATGACTCCATGGGTTAGACAACAGCCACTAAATCACGCTAAATCACGCAAAGACCAACATGCTCTCAACCGTGAAAGCGTTGGGTGATCGTTAATTACGACACCTCAAGATGCCGTGGATGGCTAATATAGAGAATGCCTTACACCCCTCACATGGCTTTGTTTCGAGGACATAAACAACAACTATTTGGAGTGCCTCACCACGTGTGGTTCTGCTTCTCACCAAGTTTTTTTATGCGTCTCACTTACCCATATTTTTGGCTGATTTTTAAATTAAATACAAATTAATTATTTAATTAGCAAAAAGGGGCAAAGTTAAAGCAAATTGGGAATTTGGGGTTGCCAAACACGTCTAGCTTGGGCGTGTTTAAACACGCCCCATTTGGGCGTGTTTGGCCCCCTTTTCCCCTATAAAAAGCCCCACAATCTTACCTTGTCACCATTCGTACCATTTAACGTTTTGTCTAGAAATTGCCCTACCTTCTCTCTAGAGCGTGGAAGGATATTTTCTAAAGCAAAGCCCTACCAAATTTTCTGAAGCGAAGCGCTGTCAACAAGTTTCTTTGCCTTTTTTATATTATTTAAGTTGTTATATTTTATAATTAGATAAATGTTAGGATCATATGAATTTGTTAGCAACATTTATGTTAGATTCATAGGAAGTTGTTAGTGCTCGGGTTAAAGATTTATGGTTGAGGTATTGCGGTTTAGTGTTAGGGTTTAGGGGGTTAGTGTTTAGTGGGTTAGGGTTTGGGGTGTT
>CM023949.1:17918517-17956513 GCA_013407115.1 Glycine latifolia | reverse complement strand
TTACTCATAGTAATTGTCTATAATCCCTAAATTTTTGGGGTGTTACACAAAGAAATTCAAAAGAATACACAACCAAGTTGTATGGAAAGAAACCACCTTATGATCCAGTAATGATGTATGCAAAAGATTACCAGACTTGAATCAACGGTGAAAGAAAAAACTTCATAACTTCCTTCTAACACTTCTTTTGAAACTTTGTCCAAAAAGAAATCCTCTTTAGAAATCTTGAAGCTTTAGGATTTGTGGGACTTAACAGAGTATAGCACTTGGAATCTTTTCTTACTTCAGAAAGCTTATGAAAATACTTTAATAATTTGTCGTTGTTTTTTTCAACACACTCAACAACTATTTATAGAAACACCATCCATGCTTGCCTTGGCACAAGTATAGAATACTTTTACCAATTCAGGGTAAAAGATACCTTTTATTTCTAGTAGCTTTGTTAGGCCTTGTGCTTGCAGCATCTTAGGGAATATGAATCCCTCAGATACAAATCAATCATGTTCCATGTATTTTGGAGGCATCACAAGCTTTGTTACATTGAACTGCATATAGTTGTTGAAAAATAGTATGAACACACACAATAATCAAGAAGGGGGGTGAATTGGTTTAAACTTGTTCTTTTAATATCTTTAAAACAATCAGAGGATTAAGGATCATATAAAAAAAACACCCTTTTAAATCTTTCAGTCAATCAAGTGCCAATCTTCAAAGAAAGCAATAGCTGAAAATATATTTCTGTTGATCTTGAAAAGATTATCTAAATGAATGACAATCAATGACAGCAAGAAGAGATAAAGAGAAATTCTTCAACACCAATAACTATATTGGTTCACTCCTCAACATGAGAAGCTACATCCAGTTTCTTCTAACCAAAACTTAGTTAGAGTTCCACTATTCACAAAATTATGCTTTTACAAGCTTACAACAATCACCCTTAATCAACCCTAGATTATGATCAGAAATCTAATACCCTTTAGACTCCTGGTGATCAAGACATAGAGAAACCCTTCTCTACTCTTCCCGCTAGAGAAACCTCTCTAGACAAGCTTTAAGAAATATTTTTAATAGCAAAAAACAATCTGAAATTCTAAAATGAATTACAAACAAAGTTTAATGGAAAGACAACCTGATGATCCAATGTATATGAATGCATATGTTTTACCAATCTTGATCCAAGTTGAATGAAAACAAGTTTCAGACCAAACTCTCAAGGAACTTCTTTAGAATCTTGCCCAAGAAGAAATCTTTCAATGAAATATGAAGATTTAGAATTTGTGGGGCAAGAGCTTTGTGACTCAGAATATCTGTTCTCACTTCAGAAGGCTTTTGAAAAATCTATGAAAATTTCGTAGTGTAATGATTGTTTATTTCAAAAGACCCAACAACTTTTTATAGAAAACTGTTGTAACTGAATATAATTGATTAATTACATATTTAATCGATTAAAGTGTTCTTAAGCTTTCTGGAAAAGATATATGAACAAAGTAATCGATTAATCTGCCATGTAATCGATTAACATAGGGATTCTTGTTTCAGAAACATGCTTCGTAATCGATTATTGATAAATGGTTGTTGGCTATAGGGGGAGCAAGAAGAAGATGAAGCTAATGAAGAAGCTTGTGCCTTAGAAAATATTTTAGCTTTTCACCTTAGAAAATATTTTAGCTTTTCACATGCCAAGGAAAATTGTAATTTGATTAAGTGTATGAGAGGAAAATCTTATGATCATTGCATTGCATGAACATGATCACTAACATGCACACAAGATTTCAGCAAAGCATTAAAGCTATTCATGGTTTTAAAAGAAACTAATTTCTCATGGTTAAGTTTTTGGAAAAATGAAATCTCACTGCTTTAATCGATTCCACAACGTTTTAATCGATTACAGGCTCTGTTTTAAATCTAGAAAAGCCATGAAGAACATATTAATCGATTATAGGCTTCTTGTAATCAATTACATAGTACAAAATGAAAAGCATGTCTCATTGTCTTAATCGATTACCATGATATCGTAATCGATTACTTAAGTTCATTGTTAAATATGCATGACTGCTTTAATCGATTACCACAATCCATAATCGATTTGTGGTAATCGATTACACAAGCTTGTTTTCAAAACTGAACATGACTACTTTAATCGATTACGACTTTGATTAATCGATTATTTTGCTCGTTGCAGTTCCAGATTGTGCTAAGAACATTTTAATTGATTATTTGGCAATTTAATCGATTACATAAGATAATTTAATTGTTTACTTGGCGCCCTAATCGATTACATTCTATTATAAACATTTGTTATAAATAGATTGAAGGCTTCTCTGATCTTACAACTTACATACTTTGATATTTCTGAGAATATATACAAGCCTTCTCAAAGTTAGAAAGGATTTTCTGAGTAAACAAAGCTCTTGTCCCACTTTTTAATCTTCATGGTGTATTGAAAGATTTCTTGGGCACGATTTTCAAGGAAGTTTTGGAGAGAATGTTCTAAAATTGATTTCTGCATTTCAACTCTGATTGGTAAGCCATATGCATTCATATTCATTGGATCATCAGGTTGTCTCTCTCCATTATCTCTTATTGTAATTTCATTTTTGTATTTTTGTTAGTTTGAAACTATTGTAAAGGGTTCTTTAAGCTTTTTCTAGAGTGGGTTTCTCTAAATGGAAGAGTAGAGAAGGGTTCTCTATGTCTTAATCATTAGGAATCTAATAGGGTTTTAGGTTTATTTTCTTTGTCTAGGGTTGATAAAGAGTGGTTGTTGTAAAGCTTGTAAGAACTGAAATTTTTAATAGTGAAACTCTAACCTAGTGTTGATTAGAAGAACTGGATGTAGCTTCTCTTGAGAAGTGAACCAGTATAAATTCTTGTGTTGGTTTTCTATTCCTTAAACTCTTCTTGTTATCTTGATCATTAATTCTTGGTATTATTTTCATTACTTAACAAGTTCTGTTTTTGAAGAAATTATTTTGGGCTGAGTGGTATGATTGATTTGAAGCATTCTTGGTTTAATAGTGATTAAGATCCTATAACTCTAATTTTTTAAATAATTTTAAAGAGACCAAGTTTAAACCAATTCACCCCCCTCTTGGTTATTGTGGGTATTCCTATTGTTTTCCAATTGGTATCAAGAGCAGGTTCTTGAGTGTTATTCAAGATCACTATCTTTCTTTAAAAAGAAAATGAATGCCACACAAATTACCTTCAAGGAGGGTGCCTCCCTCAATCGTCCTCCAATGTTTGAAGGAAAGCATTTCAGTTTTTGGAAAAATAGAATGCAAATCTTCATTCAATCAAATGACCCAGGTGCTTGGAATGCAATAGAAAAAGGTCCCTTGATTCCTATTAAAACTATTGGTAATGATATGATTCCCAAAGAATGGGATGAAATGACAGATGTTGAAAAGAGAGTTGTCCAATATAATTTCAAAGCTAAGAACATGATTACTTCTGCACTTTCTTCTGATGAATTCTTTAGAATTGTTAGGTGCAAAAGTGCAAAGGAGATGTGGGAGATGTTGGAGATAACTCATGAAGGTACAAATGAAGTTAGAAGATCAAGGAAACATGCCTTAATCCATGAGTATGAAATGTTCAAGATGAACTCCGCAAAAAACATATCTCAGCTTCAAACAAGATTCACTCACATAGTAAATCATCTTCTTGGTCTTGGATAGATTTTTTATGCTAAAGAGTTGAACATCAAAATCTTGAAGTGTCTCACAATACCATGGCAACCAAAGGTGACAGCAATCAAAGAATCAAAAGATCTATCTAAAATGTCCATGGCTGCACTTTTTGGTAAGCTTCTTGAGTACGAACTTGAAATGTCACAACTAACCAATGCAGAAGATGCAGATAAGAAACATAAAAGCATAGTCTTGAAAGCTGCATCCTCAAAAGTGGAAAGGGAAGAAGACTCGAGTGAAGAAGATGATGATGACAACATGAATCTTATTGTCAAAAAATTCAACAAGTTTATGAGAAGAAACAAGAACAGAAAGTTCACAAAGTTCAACAACAACAACAACAACAAAAAGAGTGACAACAACAAGAACACAAACTTCAATTGCTTTGAATGTGGTAAGCCTGGCCACATTAAATCTAAATGTTCTATCTTTTTGAAAAAGCAACAGGTGAAAAAAAGACAAAGAAAGAAGGAAAGTCTAAGAAAGCCTATATAGCATGGGAAGACAATGAGGCAACAACTTCTGAATCATCAAGTGAGAATGAAGAAGCAAATGTATGTTTCACTTCCATAATAAGTGAAGATGATGATTTCTCAAGTGTTGAAACATAGGTAAATTCTGAATTTGATCAAGTTGTTGATGCTTTCCATGAAATGCATGAAGGGCTTGCATTCTAGCTTTTGTCATAGGTCCTCTAAGGCCAACCAAAGTAAGCTCTTCTAGTTCTCTTTCTTGGCCTTGAGCTTGTAATGGACCTTTATCATCAGGCCTTTTGCACTCAAAGTAGATGATGTCATTGCTTTCCTCCTTGTTCTTCTTTTTGAATCTGAAATCTTTATGTCTGGAGGAGTGTTGAACTTTCTTTTCTTTTTCATCATCTTTGGATCCATCAGAGTTGTCTGATCCATCATATTCCTACATCTACACTTTTAGAGCTTTGGATAAGTTCCTTTTTACTTCTCTTCTGAAGGTTGTCTCTTCAGACTTGAGGGCAATGGAATTCATTTTTTGCAGATGCTTTCTATTTTGAAGGTGGACTTCATGGACTCACAAGATGCCTAACAACTCATCCCATGCAATATTTTGTGATCGTGGGTTCTCACACCTTGGGAAAGTTGTCCAACACCTTCAAGTTTATCTTAGCCTTGGAGTACGCCTGTCCAAGAGCTTCAAGATTGTTTAGAAGAACTTGAAGTCTTCCGAACATGTTGCTCATAAACTCTCCATCCTTCACCATGAACCTTTCATAATGTCTGGTCAGAGTTGCAACTTTTCTCAATCTGACATCTTTAGTGCCTTCATAGTTTATGCTTAATGAGTCATAGATCTTTTTAACAATTCTCAATTTGCAGATCTTGTTGTACTCATTCTTTGATAAGTGATAACCGATGTCATATCGCTTCAAAATAATTAAACTATGCTCATGTTGTAGCACAGGATTAACCTAGGTCGACTCAGAGACACAATCAATATGGTTGCAACTTCAATTCACTAGTAAATAATAGGGGGATTTTTATCGAACAGTTTGCATGCGATAAACAAAAATTGCAAAAACACAAACTACAATTAAAGAAACTAACAAAATTGATTAAAGGTAATGTAAAATAGATTAAAGAAAATCAATCAAATTCACCAAACCAAGCAATGTGAATTATCATAGTTCTCAGATAATGATCTTGTTATGAAAGTTCATTCAATTTCATTAGAAGAAGTTCAATCGAATTAACCTCTAAATTAATTGAAACCACAAGCCTAATTGAAATATCATCCAAATAATCTGTGATTAAAATTTGAAATTAGGAAATGAATCCATAAACCTAATCCATTTTCAATCCTAAGCACATTCATAATCATGAAAATCGAATAGAGGATTGAAGAGGAAAGTGAACATTCATACAGAAATCGAAATACCAAACCAAAACTCAAATTCTCTATGCTTGGGCTGGATCCTTGAATTGATTGATTGTTTGGCCTTCCATGATCCTCATTAATGGAATCCCCATGAAATTAGTGCAAGAAAATGAAAGAACAGAAATGAAAATAAAGAACAGTGAAGAACAATGAAGAACAGTTGAGAGAAAATAAGAGAAAGGGTTTTAATTCTAAAAACTTCCAAAAGTCACTACCAAATATGTTTGTGCTAAAATGAAGTGTGTCAATCCAAATAACTAAAATTACTAAAATATAGTCACTGAGTCAGTAGGAAAGGATGGGCCATAATTAAGCCCAATTAATCTAACTAATTACTAATTACACCAATTTCGCATCTCAAAATTCAAGTGCAGTGGTTCTAACTTCCAAGCCTAAAATGACCCTCAAAATGATAGAATTGGTCTCGGCTTATCTTTGACAAAATTGTAGATCTTTTCTTTATCTTTCAAGGGACTACTCATATGTGCCATTTGGAGTTTTATAGAGCTCTCTAGGTTCTGTACAAGAAAGATAGGTCAAGTAAGCAAAAAATCCAAAAATAAGCAACAATTATCAATTAAGCCCACTTGCTTGCCTAATGCAAAAACTGAATTAGAATGGGAAAATAAAAGCCCAAGAGAAGTCAAATGAGCTAAGAAGAATAGAAAAATATTAAACTAAAAATACTCAATCAATAAGGCACATGTCAAAGTATATATGGTTTTATTGTTGAGCTTCATAATGTCTAGATCGTCATCTGTCCATTAAACTTTAATTCTGGTAATGGGAATATCACCATTGGTGATGATGAGTTAGAGTCTATATTGAGTGGACTTGATGTACATCTCTATCCCGTCCTTCCACTAGGGGTAGTCTTCTTTAGCAAAGCCCGGTGGTCTTATGAGAGATGCTCCCTCAGTGATGAAATGACGTTGGTTATCTATCATCTGGATATATTCCTCTACACATTATTAAGTGCTCAACCCTTAAAGGCTGAGCTCTGATACCAAATTTTAGAAGCAAATAACACAAGAAGGGGGGTTGAATTATGTTTTTATAGATTTAAAACTTTTTATACAGTTGAAAACATGTTTATCGTCTGATATAAAAGACCTAAAGCACTTAGAGATCAAACTCTATTAGACAATGATAAAAATAGTTTCCTTTGTAAAAAAAAAAAAAAGATATAAAATCTAAAAGCAAATTCAAACCCTTTGTCAATTAAAACAAAAGAGAGAAGCACACAAAGAATTATGTTGGTTTGTCTTAAACCCAAGACTAAAACCAATTCTTGGCAACCCACCAAGTTTTCACTAACTAATCAAAGTTACAAGTATTATTCATTGTCACTTTTGGCTTTTACACTTGCGAGTTCTACCTCAAGCTTGACTTAAAACCAATATTCTTTGTTCTACCAAGCCAGTGTTGGCTCTAAGCAAATCAACAAGATTTGTCAAAAGTTACACTGACTAAACTATGTGATTGTCTTACAGATTGATATACCATTCAACACTTTTTAGTCTTTTCTCTTAAGGTATACAATGTGTTTTGAGAGCTTTGTATCTTTAGAAGAGTTTACATAAAGCTTTACAAGAAAGAATTAAAAAATGATTATTGTCTTATTTCTTCAAATCTTCTTCTATATATAGTCTTCATCTCCAAGTATTTATTGTCTCTCATTGGTTGGATTCTTCACTTTGTTCTTCATCTGAGGTCTTGAGTCATTGAAGCATTTAATGCTTGCATTAAATGCACGTACCTTCTTCATGCAAAGTCCATGTTGCTAGGATAATGTGTCTTGTACTTCATCAGGGAAGTCACTTCTTTCATCATAGCAAGTTTGCAACAGTAGAGCACACCTTTTGATGAGGATCAACATCTTTCAAACTGTGGGCTTCTTTTATTCTTCATAGGACTTTGATAGATAATAGGAGAATGTTTTCTACATGAAAGATTCTTAGATATAGTGTATTAAATGAAGATCTTAGATACACTACTTAAATGCTATATCAGTCTATCTTATGAGTGCATCGTCTGAAAACATTGGACGCATGGAGACCGATCATGATCTGATAGCATATCAGACACAACTTTTATCATTTGCATTTATTTACATCTAATCAACATAATTATGAGTCCTGATTTGTCTTTTAAGACATAAATGTCTTTTGACTTAACACAATGGTATCTCCCATAGTCTATCATGTTATGTACATTGCATTCTCTTTGGCTTCATATCTCATACCCATTTGTTTCTTGATTGTGACCTTATTTATCACAAGTAGCTGATAGATAAACAATGTGGCAAGAAACATTCCCAGATCTAGAAGACAAAAAGCTGGAGGTGACTAAAATGATATATCTCTTGTGAAGACACTTCTCATCAAGATACTCTTACGACTTGGATATGAGAGGAATAAATCTAGGATAATCACCTTAGTTATTATTGTTGGATACAAGGGAGTTGGAAAGAAGATCAAGACAAAGATGAAGCCCTTTGCTTAAAAACATTTTAGCTTTTCACATGTCATTCAATTGAAGGCATTTGTAATTTGTTAAGTTGTTCAAGAGGCTTATCTTGTTATCCTTGCATTGCATAAACAAAATCATAAACATGCATACATGATTTAAGAAAAACATATAAGGTTACATGGTTGCATATAGAAAGAAATTTCTCATGGTTTAAGATTTGGAAAATACAATTGTGCACTGTTGTAGTCAATTACTAGCATGTGTAATCTATTACTAAGCCATAAAGAACATTTTAATCGATTACTCAGCACAAAAACTCAAAATATGTCTGACTGCCTTAATCGATTACCACTCAATCGTAATTGATTACAGAGGCTTGTTTCAAATCTAAGATTGATTGCTTAATCGATTACCACTCAATCGTAATCGATTACACATGCTTATTTCAAATCTAAGACTGACTGCTTTAATCGATTACAGGTCGTTTATTGTTCTCAAATATTTTCCATATTGTGCCAAGAACACTTTAATCGATTATTTTGGATATTAATCGATTACATTAGTTAAAATAATTCATTACATGGACGATTTAATCAATTACATGCAATTAAATCTATTTTCTATAAAAAAACTGTAGGGTCTATACATTTGCAATAATCTTGAGAATTTGTTTTTACGAATTACCCATCACTCCCAAAGCTTTCAAAGTCTGAGAGAAATATTTTCTGAGTTTCATACATCTTGTTTCAAATTCCAAGACTCAAGCATCATTGATCATGTTTTTATGAACAAAATTCATTAAGAATTTTTTTAAGAGAGCTATTTTCAACAATAGCATTCATTCAACCTGAGTTTGTTTGGTAATATTCATTCACTCATCTTCTGAGGATCATAAGGTTGTTTCTCTCTTGAACTCTTACTGTGAATTGATGTGTTTCTTTTAAATTGTTTAAGTACTAAGATCAAAGAGTTTTTTTAGAGCTTTTTCTTGTGTAGTGTCTCTAGAGGAAAGAATAGAGTAGTGTTCTCTGCTTCTTTGTGATTAGAAGTTTTTAGATTTCAATTTTTTTATCTAAGGTTGATAAAGGTAATCACTTGTAAAGCTTGTAAAGACAGATTTTGATTTAGTGGAACTCTAGCAATGTTTTGTTAAAAGACACTGGATATAGCTTCTCTTTTGAGGGGTGAACTGAAAGTTCAAAAAACGCAGCACCTTTACCAACTGCGATGTGCTCACATAAGGGTAAAAACAAAATTTTTATCGATGCAAAAACATAGACCATCTATGCACCTCATCTGTGTGTGCTTAGGAATTACTCATTGAAACATGTTGGGGTTTTAGAAATACCTTTATCACTTGAAGGCACAAAGAAGATGACACCCTCCAATGGTGATCCACATGGTTATCTCCTTCTTGCAAGTGAGAACTTTTTCTCCTTGATTCTTCCTTCTCCTTGGTGGCTTGCTAGGCGCATGCAAGGTGTGAGGTTTTCAAGTATTTGGTTTCTTTTCTCAAGACTATAATGGTGCCTTGAGGTCAGGTGAAGGTGCAGCAAAAGAGGAGAGAAGATGGGGGAGAGGAAAAGCTAGAACTTGATTCAGAATCAAGAAAGGAGGTGGACGAAATTTTCTGATTCCAAATCCTCCCCACATAGGCATCAATTTAAGGTGAGATAAGCACTCTAAATCAGCCCCAGTTTGTTGGGAATTTTGAAATTCAAGATGTTACTGGAACATCCTTGAGTTTGTTCCACTCTTGCAAGACTTGAATTCAAAATGAAAGTGAATGAATCCTATCCATTTGTTGCAGAAAAATTGAAAAAGAATCTATCAAGATTCTCTCATCAAAATGGCTTATTCTCTCTCTCATCCCTCCAAAGTTTGTTGCAATAAAACTCATTTTAATTATGAATTCAAATGATAATGTTGTTGAGAGAATCTTCATCCAATCTTTATTGAATAATTCATTTAGATAATTTAAATTATCCTCAACAACCAATGTTGTTGAAAGAATCTTCATCCAATCTTTATTGGATAATTCATTTAGATAATTAAATTATCCTCAACAACCTGACCTCATAGAATTTAAAATTCAATTTCAAATTTCAAATTTCAAATTTAAACTCAAATATAAATTCAATCTTATCCAGTTCATAATTTGAATTTGAATTCAAAATTCAAAATTTCAAATTTCAAATTCAAATTTTGAATTTGCCCAAAACTTATTTTGGTCAAGTCAACTCCTTGACTTACTAGGATTCATTGCCTGAGGTCCATTGTGCCTGTCAACACATTTGGGTCCATTAGTGGAGAAACCAATTTCCTCACTAATGCACCAAATAGGGCGTATGATTCAAGTGGGCTTGAAGTCCAACTCTAACCCAATTTAACCCATAGTCTTGATAAAGCCCAATAACTAATTATTGGCCCAAACTCCCTATAACTTGCAACAAAGAATAACCTTTGTGTGTGACCGATTAGGCCCAATTCATTTAATGACCACATAAGACACTAGCAATGCTCTGCGGCCCCAGAACTAATTGAGTTGATCAAGTGATATACCTTTCTAATTTGGATATTGTGTCTCCATCATCCCTCACATCGTCATTCACATTTAGTCGAGAGCAAGGATAAAGTATCATCTCTCTTTATTGACTAAATATAGCTTTTTCACAGGAACTATGAATCTTCTTCTATTGACTCTAAGACTCATCATGACTCCTCGTGATCTCTTACTATGCATAGATTCTCGAGTCAACTAGAAGTCATCCAAGCCCTACCGGTCTTGTGAACGACTAATCCCTCGTAAGGGATTGTGAGTCCTTTTGGCATGTCCATCTATACTCATGTATTCAGGTTATACCCAAGAGTACACTGTTCTCCCCATTTTCAGACTGATAGAGTCGTACAGTCAAAGTATAACCGTAGGACACAGTATTCGATGACATCCTCAAGTCTAGGATGATCCGCACTACCAAATGATGAGAGACTTTACAAATCCAATGATATTTTAAAGAATCCTTGTGGAGTCTCTCGGCGGGTTAGTTCAGTGCCATTTGTTCCCCAACAAATCCACCCATGACATCAACTAAGGCATCACCATGCCTACATTCCATAAGGTCCCTTCCTTGTATCTCTATTCAAGTAGATGATGTTTTACTAGTCTTATTGAAATCATCAATGCCCTTTCTTGATGATTCAAGACTAGGAACAAGCTTTAGGCAATAGACATGTAATGTCCTCGAATCCTCATCATCATGATCCCTATCATAGATCCTCGAGTGTACACTTGTTCTATTCCTAGGGGGCCTTTATCTTTAAACACATATTGCTATAAATATAGGTGAGATATAAATATGATAAAGATAAAGTTTGCTCTTATTAATCATGAAATAATAAATAGTACAAGGTGTTCAACTGATAAATCAGATTGTCTCTAGGACACCTACATACTAACATGAACCAGTATAGATTTGGTGTTCTCTTGTTTCTTAGTCTTGCTACCTTAAAATTTCTTATCTTATGCTTAATCTCTTTCAAGATCAACTAAAATATTTTCTACAATTGTTTGATGTGAAGGGTGAATCTTGATTGATTGAAAGTTTCGTTATTAACAAGGGAAAACTTGTGATACAATCTTTACTCCGCTGCTATTTTTCAAAGAAATTTTTAAAAATCCTTATTTTAACCAATTCACCCCCCCCCCTTTGGTTAATTGTGTGTGTTCATCTTTGTTTTCAATTGCTATCAAGAGCTGGTTCTTGAAAGTTATTCAAGATCACTATCTCTTTTAAAAGAAAATGAATACCACACAGATTACCTTCAAGGAGGGTGCCTCCCTTAATCTTCCTCTAATGTTTGAAGGAGAGCATTTCAGTTTTTGGAAAAATAGAATGCAGATTTTCATTCAATCAAATGACTCTAGTGCTTGGAATGCAATTGAAAAAGGTCATTTAATTCCTACAAAAATGATTGTTACTGAAAGGATTCCCAAGGAGTGGGAGGAGATGACAAATGCAGAAAAAGAGTTGTTCAGTATTATTTTAAAGCTAAGAACATGATTACTTCTACACTTTCTTCTGATGAATTTTTTAGAACTATTAGGTGTAAAAGCGCAAAGGAAATGTGGGAGATGTTGGAAGTTACTCATGAAGGAATAGATGAAGTAAGAAGATCAAGGAAGCATTCCTTGATTCATGAATATGAAATGTTCAAAATGAGCACCACAGAAAAGATTTTTCAGCTCCAAACACAGTTCACTCACATTGTCAATCATCTTCTTGGTCTTGGGAAGATTTTTGATGCTGAAGAATTGAACATCAAAATCTTGAAGTGTCTCACAAGACCTTGGCAACCAAAAGTTACAACAATCAAGGAATCAAAAGATCTATCCAAGATGTCCATGGCTGCACTTTTTGGTAAGCTTCTTGAGTATGAACTTGAAATGTCACAGCTAACACATTCAGAGGATGCAAAGAAGAAACACAAGAGTATAGCCTTGAAAACTGCATCATCTAATGTGGAAAAGGAGGAAGACTCAAGTGAAGATGAAAGTGACGAACATATGAACCTAATAGTGAATAAATTCAGCAAGTTCATGAGAAGGAACAAAAACAAAAAGCTGTCAAAGTTTATCAGGAAAAATGACAGCAGTAGCAGCAACAACAACAACAACAACACCAACTTCACTTGCTTCGAATGTGGTAAGTGATTGAGTGTTTTTAGTTTAATATTTTTCTATTCTTCTTAGCTTATTTGACTTGTCTTGGACTCTTATTTTCTCATTCTAACTCAGTTTTTGTCTTAGACAAACAAGTGGACTTAATTAATAATTGTTGCTTATTTTCAGATTTTTTTGCTTACTTGACCTATCTTCCTTTTCTAGAACCTAGAGAGCTCTTCAAAACTCCAAATGGTGCATATGAGTATTCCTTGGAAAGATAAGAAAAATATATACAATTTTGTCGAAGATAAGCCGACGCCAATTCTATCATTTTGAGAGTCATTTTAGGCTTGGAAGTCAAAATCCCTGCACTTGAGTTTTGGGTTGCGAATTTGTGTAATTAGCAATTAGTTAGGTTAGATAGGCCTAATCATTGTAACACCCTGAAATTTTGAGTTTCTAAGATTGGTGTTTGATGTGTGTTATGATGCTTGATTGTTTGATTTATTTTATAATTGTTGTTTTGTGTGTTTTTTTTTCTTGGTATGGGTGTTTGGTGAACGTAGGGTAAGTCAACTCTGTTCAATCTGTGATTGTTGTTCCTACACGCAAAGTGGACATGTCCTGTCAGCAATGTATATAAGCAGCAGAGTGGTGCTGCAAAAGTGTGTTTACTTCTTTCTTTCTTCTTTGCGCTTTTCTCTCCCTTTCTCTCTAAACTTACCCACACCCTGAAACCACTCCTTTCGACCACTCTGAAATACCTTCAACCACCTAGGACCACCGTAGCTGCCATGGAACCCCTATGCCAAGGGGAACCTCGTGACTGGAGAGGAAGTCTTAGACAACCCTTTATGAAGTTTGAAGAGAATGGAGCCCGACTCTTTCTTTCTTGGCTTTCGTGAGAACGTAGCGTTCAAAAAAGCTCACGCTTAAGAGGATAGTGTTACTGCAGCATGAGACTGTAAGAGAAGAACTCCTGGTTAGGTAAGGGGAGTTTACTATGTTGATGAAAGTTTTAGATACCATAGTTGGGGGCCAACGAGTCCAACTATGAAGATAACTGCATGTCCCTGTTGTGTGCTGTTTTTCCAGAAAAACTATGTCTTTTAATGAATAGGATGTGGAATGTTGATGTTTGATGGTGTTCTTGTGTGAAGAGTTTGATGATGTAAGAACTCACTATTTATGAAGTTGGTGTTTATTGTTGTAAACTCCCAAAACACCTTTTTAGCAGTGTTTGTGGAGGTTCCGGCTACCAGGTTTGGTATCTCGAGTTGAGCTTATTATGTAGTATATACATGCGGGATGTGACTCTTAGTTGTCCTTTGTTGGAAGACGCCAATGTCCCGGGTTCGAGGACTCCTTCTAACAGCCAAGGGAGGGGTCTACTGAGTTGTAGAATCTAGTGTGGCTCATCTTCTTCTTCGAGCTGCTGGACTCATTTCTATCTTTTATTTAAGAGAGCCATCGGGTTTTTCCTACTCGGATGAGCTCATGTCTTTTCTTTAAGAGAGCCATCAGGTTTTTCCTACTCGGATGAGCTCATGTCTTTTCTTTAAGAGATCCATCGGGTTTTCCCTACTTGGATGAGCTCATGTCCTTCTGTTGAAAGCTGCTAAGCTCGTTCCTTTTCTTCCTTTAAAGAGCTGTTGGGTTAGTGACCCCCGACTCGTTTATTTTCTCTAGTGCTATATTTTAATCGATTACAAACGCTTATGTAATCGATTGTATAGTGTTCGGTCTATCCTCAGCACTATATAAAATCCAATGTCCACCCTTGTTTGACCTTATCCAACCTTGTTCGGGTTCTTACCTCCTAATCATAAAATTATTATTATATCTAAGTGCCAACCCGGACACCCAATACTTTACGCTGGCTCACTAGTTATGTTGTGTCTATGATTGGTATGTAGGTCTTGAACGTATGTGACTATGTCGTAAACAAATGAGGTCAGTATATGTGATTATGTTGAGATGATGATTTTGCATTGATACCATGGGGGAGTGTATGACAGGTCACCCTTGCGAGGAAGGATTTGTTCCTGGCCGGGTCATACGTTGATGATGCCCATGGTCATCGAATGCGGGTGGATATGCATAGATACCTACGAGGATGTATGATGGGTCACCCTTACGAGGAAGGATTTGTTCCTGGCCGGGTCATACATTGAGGCGCCTGTGGTCGTATGCTACGTATATACACGGATGGTGTAACGATCGGCTGGTTACCCTTGCAAGGGAGGATTTGTTCATAGCCACGGTCATTTCATCGGTGAGCCCATGTTGGGGTGGTATGTATGTACATGGGGGTGCATGGCGGGTCACCCTTGCGAGGAAGGATTTGTTCCTGGCTGGATCATGCATTGATGATGCCCATGTGACATACTTCATTTGCACGACTAAAATAGGATGATTGGCTTCAAAGTATGGAAGTACTAGGGGGGCACATCTATTTGGAACTCTTTCACTGAGACCCATGGCTGATCACCAGTGGGGGGGAGCGGCCTGTGCACGACAGAGTGACCCTGACATCCTGTTGCATCATCTACCTGTGATGGTCTATTTTCGGGATGGTACCACATTGCATGCTGAAAGATGTGTCAGGAGCATGCATCATATAAGTATTATAGGTTGACTTGTGGAATGTATTTGGATGGTTGCCCATGTTGGTTGCGTGATGAAATGCTTGGGTGTTGTGATGACGTCGTGATGTTTGGATTGCCTTCTCTGACTATTGTTATCCATTATTGTTGTTTTACATGATAGCTCACCTTTGCTTTGTTTGTACCATGTGGATTGGTATCTGTGATGATCACGGACTTTCGTTCGTGTGAACAGATGGATAGCATTAGGTGATTTGGAGGGAGATCTCTTTGGTCGGAGTCGCCGGGATGTGTAACGACTCGCCTCGTCGCTACGATATCACAAACTCTTAATCGTACATATCTCAATTTTAATAAAAACTTCATTAATTTGATTATGAAACTGGTAGTAAATTTTTCACGATAATACAATTATCATACACATATTACAATTACATAATTAAACACATATGTACATATATATATTAAATCAGTACATGTCATCCACATGTTACAGCTTTCTTTAGTTTTACATGTATATACACCTGAAATTACATATTTAACAAAAAGTCAAAGAACCAACTAAGAAAGAGTTGATTAACAAAACATAACTCTTTCCCAAAAAGAAATCCAACATCATCACGTCAGCTTGGCAGCTCTAACCAAAAAGAAGATCTCCCTCCAAGGTCACCTACTGCTGCTCATCTGCTCACACGAATGAAAGTTCACGATCATCATAGGTACCAACCACACGTACAACAAATGCAAGGGTGAGTTTATTATATAAAACCAACAAACATCAAATAGCAGTAATTGGGAAGGAAACAACATTACCCATCACATTCATTAACAAAAATTCATGATTCCAATACACACTCAATAAACCAATCATCCAATGCATTTCACAACTCAAACATTCATGTATAGAATGATGCATGCACCTCACTCATCTATCAGCATGCAATGTGGTACCATATCCTGGAAACAACCTCTCACAGGAAAAATGATTCACCACCTATCAGGGCCACCCTATCGTGCACTGGCTATTCCCCCACCCGGTGATCAGCCAACGTCGCAAGGGAATTCCAAACCTGATGACCCCTTAGTACCTGTGTTTTCAGCCCACTGAAACCCACAAGTACGCGCGTGCCTTCATTCTATTTCCACATATACAAATGAACTATGAAACATGGGCATCATCAATGCATGACCCGGCTAGGAACAAATCCTTCCTTGCAAGGGTAACCCATCATGCACCCCCTATATACATACGTAACACACCAATGTGGGCTAACCGATGCATTGACCATGGCTAGGAACAAATCCATCCTCGCAAGGGTAACCAACAGGTCATTGCATCCCACTTGTACATACATAGCCTATAACCATGGGCACCATCAATGTATGACCTGGCTAGGAACAAATCCTTCCTCGTAAGGGTAACCCGTCATTCACCCCACCATGGGTATCCATGTATATCCACACACAATGACATTATTCACATCAACATTATCTCTCATCAATGTCATTATCAACCTCAGCATCATATCATCTCAATATCATCATCATGCATATCAATATCATCTTATTTGAACATCATTAACTACCTCAATGGCATCTCAATTTCAATATCATCAACGACATCACAAGCAATCACATTTCACATCTATAGATAATACATATGCCTGAGATTCACATTCCCCAGGTCTTCAGACAACCCAAATTTCATACATTCACAATTCATCATATCACAAGACTGATATTTTTAGGAAAATTCTAAATTAAAAAGGAGGACTACAATATATAAAACACACTTTTATGCCCATTTAAAAATTTAATAAAGAATTAAATAGGAAAACATATTATAAAATTTTGGGCTAAGTCTTCTCTGTAATTAAGACTTTTCCCAAAAATTCAATCATTACAACAACAATATCATTAACCCAATAAACATATATCTCATTTAAACATTATTTCATTCAGACATCACCAATCACATAAGCATTACCTCATCTAAATCATCACAAATCACGTAAACATCATCAATCTTTTCCATAGTATCTCAATTTCACTGTCATCTACAACATCAATAATAAATACACCGCATCCCATTAGTTAAAAACATCATTTGCTTTGGAAATGAGCACACACAAGTATCATCACCCATTAATCATAAAAGCTTTGCATCCCATTACTTAAAAACTTAGTTTTATTTGAAAACGAGCACACAGCAGGGACAGGCAGATATCCTCATAGTTGGACTCCCTGGCCCCCAACTATGGTACCAAAATAATAACTAAATAATATACTCCCCTTACCTATCTATATTTCTCTGTTAGCTCCTTGATATGTCATTTTGGGATCTCTCAAAGTTCACGTGCTTTGGCTCAAACACAGAGCTCTATATACCAAATTGAAGATAATTTAGTATAGATTTCAAAAAGAAGGCTAACGTTAGCATTCGGGGTCAAATACCCACTCAAATTTAAAAAAAGGCTAAAATGGTGGTTTGAGAGTCCACATCAAAATACATCATTTTGAAATTCCGATCACACAAATGTGACCAGGGTTCAACAAGGATCACAGAAATGATATCAATTTCATAAAAAGGAGACTTTTACAACATCTCATTTTCAAAGGGTTTTTCAAAGGAAGTATATAAACAACCAATAACGGTACCCAAATCACAAGAGATATCAAGAGAGGCTTAAACTAGCTAGAAGAAGACAAAAGAAACTAAGATTACCTCAAGGAAGTCAAGAAAAGAGGATTGGGAGCTCTGTTCTCTACCAAAACTTCGAGAAGAGTTTTGAAGATTCCATTCCGATTAAAGGGTTCCTCTCCGTGCAGCGGTCTCGTGGCAAGCAACGGCGGTCCGTGGTGGTCACCGGTGGTCTTGGGTGGTGGAGGATGATGGTGGGAGGTTGGGGGAAGGTTTGGGTAAGGAATAAAGCTTCATTTTCATGATTATGGCTACTGGTACATTTTTATCACCGCCTTCACTCGCCCAAGCGAGCAAAAGTGCCTGCAAAATTCGCCTGGGCGAGCTGACCAGATTCTAGAATTTTCTGCTTCAGTAAAAAATTAATTTCAAAAGTTACATATATGCGTTATAAAACTATATTTAAAATTGGAAGGAGATCCAACGATTAACCTATCCAGAATGGTGATTTTACGGAAATAGGTTTTCGGGTCAAACTCGAAATCACTCAATTACAATGCAGCTCGAACAAACTTCACATACTTGACATTTACACCAAACAATGGCACATGGATAATTCACATAACATTTCAACTAACCCTAATTAATAAATTAATCAAATCATACAAGGAATACATCACACATATATTTTAAGTTACCGAAATTTCAAGGTGTTACAAGATGACGATGGATCAGATCCCGGAAAAGAGTTGTGTTTTGATAGTCAACTCTTCCGTAGATTAGTCTCTTGTTCTCTTTCGAAAAACTTGCACTGTTGGATTTATTTTTTGTAAACACAATTAAATCATGTTTCTACTTGTGAATGAATTTTAATGCTTTAAAATGTACTTTACCTATGTAATTGCTTCGTGGTGATGATCATCTTATTTGCGAAAAAAATTTACTACCACTTTCATAATCAAACGTAATGGATTTTCATTAAAACATGCTATTAGAGTAATTAAGATTTAATGATACAGTAGCGACGAGGCGGGTCGTTACAATCATGACCCATCCTTTCCTATTGACTCAACTACTATAAATTAGTGAAATTAGTAAGTGAGAAAAGAATTTACTTTTTAGCACAAACAATTTTTGTATTCTCTTTTAGAAGTTTGCAAAATTAAAAAGTTCTCTCTCTTTTTCTCTCAATCGTTCTTCATTGTTCTTTATTTTTCTTCTTCCTTTCATCTCTGTTCTTTTATTTTTCTCATAAAAATTTTGTAGCTTTTACATTGATGATGATCATGGAAGGCTAAATAATCAATCAATCCAAGGATCCAGTCCAAGCAAGAAGAATTTGAGTTCTGTTTTGGTATTTTAATTTCTGTGTGAATGTTCATCTTCTTCTTCAATCCTCTTTTCAATTTTCATGATTATGAATATGTTTAGGATTGAAAACAATTTGGGGTATAGATTTATTTCCTAATTTTGAATTTTAATCATAGATTGGTTGGATGATATTTCAATCCGATTTGTGATTTCAATTGATTTAGGAGTTAATTCAATTGAACTATTTTTAATGATATTGAATGAACCTTCATAATACGGTCATTATATGAGAACTATGATAATTTGGATTGCTTAGTTTGGTGAATTGGATTGATATTCTTGAATCTATTTTGCAACACCTTTTATCAATTCTGTTAGTTTCTGCATTTTTCTTCAATTCTTGTTTGTGTTTCTGCAATTTTTATTCATTGCCTACAAACTGTTCGATTAAAATCCCCCTATTTTTTATTAGTGAATTGAAGTTTGAACCAAATTGATTGTGTCTCTAAGTCGACCTAGGTTAATCATGTGCTACAGAATTAGAGTAGTTTTATTTGTTTTGTAGGGATTCGACAGTCTTTATCAGTAAGCTTGACCGCATTAAATTTGAATGTCCAATCTTTTTGAAGAAGCAATTAGGTGAGAAGAAGAAAAAAAAAAGAAGGGAAGCCAAGGAAGGCATACATAGCATGAGAAGACAATGATTCAACAACTTCTGAATCAACAAGTGAGAATGAAGAACAAATGTATGCTTCACTTCCACAATAAGTGATGATGAAGATTTCTCAAGTGTTGAATCAGAGGTAAATTCTGAGTATGATAATGTTGTTGATGCTTTCCATGAGATGCATAAAGAGGCCCAAAAACTTGCACAATCCAATAATAGGCTAAAAAGTAATCTTAAATGTCATGTTACTAAAATTGCTGAATTGCAATTTGAACTTTGCAATTTGAAAGAAGCAAATGGATAGCTTGTTTCAAGTTACAAAGCTAATGGATGTGTTTGTACCTCCTCTTCATCAAGTGTAGATAAATGCAATGCTTTACAAAAAGAATTTGATGATTACAAAAAGAGTCTCTTGAAAAGACTCTATAAAGGAAAATGTAGTTTAAATCAAAAGCCAAGTGTACAACAATATGCTGGAGATACTTCTGGATTGGGTTACAAACATGGAACAAAATATTTTGGAAAAACAAAGTTTGTACCACCAAAACAGAAAAATCAAATAGGCTTTTCAAAAACTAAGTATCATCAATTGACTCATTTTGAAAGAGCATCAAAATCTGTAACTTGCAATTATTGCATGAAGAAAGGTCATACATCCCATAGGTGCTATGCTAGAAGATACCATGTGCCTAATGGTGAATGCATTTGGGTGCCTAAGAGAAAAAGAAAATCAACTAACCCCTATGGACCCAACCCACAATGGGTACCTTTCTTTGACACTTAAATTGATTTTTGCAGGTGTGTCTAAGAGCAAAATCAGCATTGTGGTACCTTGATAATGGATGCTTTAGACACATGACAGGTGACATGTCCATGCTCACAACTTGACTCTCAAAGATTGAGGATATGTCACTTATGGTGATAATAATAAAGGAAAAATCATTGGAGAAGGAAATATAGGAGACAACTTCAAAACAAAGATAAGAAATGTGCTTTATGTGGAAGGTTTGAAGCATAACCTCCTAAGCATAAGCCAACTATATGACAAAGGACTTAAGGTTCCCTTCAATGACAATTGTTGTTTAATTTGTGATGGTCAAACCGATGAGGTTATCCATGTTGGTAAGAGAAAGGGTAACATATATATCCTCTCTATTGAACATGCATTCATTCACAACACTAGCTGCCTAGTAAGCAAAGTTAATGACATATGGATACGGCATAGAAGAGCTAGTCACATAAACATGCATCATATGAACAAGCTTATTAGAAAGGACCTAGTCATTGGCTTGCCTCGGCTTAAGTTTGATAAGGACAAAATATGTGATACTTGTTAAAAGGGGAAACAATCTAAGATTTCTTTTCAAAGTAAAAATGTTGTTTCCACCTCTAGACCCCTTGAATTGCTTCATATGGATTTATTTGGTCCTTTTAGAACTATAAGTTTAGGGGGTAATTTCTATGGGCTTGTTATTGTTGATGATTACTCTAAATTCACGTGGACTTTGTTTATAAGATCCAAGAGTGATGCTTTCATGGCATTTAGAAAATTAGCCAAGGCCATTCAAAATGAAAAAGCATGCAATATTATCTAAATAAGAAGATCATGGTGGTGAATTCCAAAATGAGTATTTTGAAAAGTTTTGTGAAGAAAATGGAATCAACCACAATTTTTCAGCTCCAAGAACACCCCAACAAAATGGTATCATGGAGAGGAAAAATAGATCTCTTAAAGAAATAGCAAGAACTCTTCTTAATGAGACAAGTTTTCCTAAACATTTTTGGCCTAATGTTGTAAGTACAGTTTGCTACACTTTGAATAGATTACTCATAAGGCCTATTTTAAAGAAAACCCCTTATTAACTCTACAAAGGTAGAAAACCAAACATTTCTCACTTAAGAGCATTTGGCTGCAAGTGTTTTGTTTTAAAAAATGGTAAAGATTCACTTGGAAAATTTGATGCTAAAGCTGATGAAGCAATCTTTCTTGGTTACTATTTACAAAGTAAAGCTTATAGACTCTTTAACAAAAGAACATTGTGCATGGAGGAATTTGTTCATGTTATCTGTGATGAGTCTAACTCCTCCAAAGAGGAAAAGATGTTTGATGTTGATGCAGGTCCAATGAAAGAATATATACAACTCAATGAATTAAATGAAAAGGAAAACGCAGAATCAACTATTGATATGGAACAGTCTACACTGATTTAAAAGCCCAAGGATTGGAAAACTACAAGAGACATTTCCCTTGACAACATAATTGGGGAAGTTTCCAAGGGAGTTTCTACTAGATCTTCACTAAGAAATCTTTGTTGTGATATGCTTTTTGCTTCACAAATTAAACCAAAGAGCATTGACCAAGCTTTGCTTGATGAACATTGGATTATTTCCATGCATAATGAACTGAATCAGCTCAAGAGAATTGAAGTTTGGGAACTTGTTCCTAGACCTTCTTCTCATAAACCTATTGGCACCAAGTGGGTTTTCAGAAACAAACTTGATGAGAGTGGTATCATAGTTAGTAATAAAGCTAGATTGGTTGCAAAAGGTTACAACCAAGAGGAAGGCATAGACTATGATGAAACCTATGCTCCAGTAGCAAGGTTAGAGGCCATTAGATTGCTGCTTGCATATGCATGTTTAATGGATTTTAAACTATTTCAAATGGATGTTAAAAGTTCTTTTCTAAATGGATATATTGAGGAGGACATCTATGTGGATCAACCTCTTGGTTTTATTAATTACAAATATCCAAACCATGTCTTAAAACTAAGAAAAACTCTTTATGGTTTAAAACAAGCTCCAAGGTCATGGTATGAGAGATTGAGCAACTTCTTGCTTAGCCAGTCTTTCATAAGAGGACAAGTGGACAAAACCTTGTTCATCAAGAAAAGTGGAAATGATATCATGTTGGTTCAAATTTATGTTGATGATATAATATTTGGTTCAACTAATCAATCTTTGTGCAAGGAATTTTCTATCTCAATGCAAAATGAGTTTGAAATGTCTATGATGGGAGAGCTAACATTCTTCCTTGGACTTCAAGTCAAGCAAATGAAGCATGGGACATTTCTTAGTCAAACTAAGTACTGCCTGGAAATGATCAAGAAGTGTGAAATGGAGAAAAGCAAGGATGCTGCAACTCCAATGGCTACATTAACCTATCTTGAATCAGATGAAAAAGGAAAGAGTGCTTATGAGTCAAAATACAGAGGAATGATTAGATCCTTGTTGTATTTGACTACTAGTAGACCCGACATAATGCTGAGTGTGTGCTTGTGTGCTAGATATCAAGTAAATCCCAAAGAATCATACCTCACTACAGTCAAAAGGATCTTCAAATATCTCAAGTCAACACCAAGAGTGGGACTTTGGTATCCTAAAGGTGCATCTCTCAACTTAATTGGATATTCTGACTCTGATTTTGCAGGGTGCAAATTGGATAAGAGTACTAGTGGAACTTGCCACCTATTAGGCATTTTACTAATCTCTTGGCATTATAAGAAGCAATCTTGTGTTGCTCTATCAACTTCTGAAGCTAAGTACATATCTGCTGGAAGCTGTTGTGCTCAAAGCCTATGGTTGAAGCAATAACTACAAGATTTTTGGTGGAGGTCCATTGTAAGCTAAAGGTCTAGAAGGAGAGCTTGAAGCACTTCCTTTGGTGAGCTTTAAAGGACCAATGACAAGAGCTAGAACTCAAGCACTTCAAGACCACATCCAACCCAATTTGGACAAGCATGAAGAAGCACGCCAACTCAAGGATAACAAGGTTGGATTTTGATGTCTCAAATTCAATTTAATTCAATAAATTCCAGCACTTGTTAGTAGCAAAAATAATTACAAATAAAAGGCATTTAGTGCATTTGTTTAAAGCTTTGTAGGTACACTTGTGTGTAAATTTTATAGCACCTAGAAGCTAAAAACTGCACTTAGAAGCTAAAATACTGCACCTTTAGACATGTTGGTTCAGCCAATAAGTCACTTAGGAGAAGCTTGCATTTCAAGTTTCATTTAGCTTGCATTAGGCTTCTTTAGATTGCATTACTAGTTTCATTTCATTGTAATTTTCCTTGCATTTAGCTTGTAATTTTGTGGGCTATATAAGCTGCCCAAAAACTAAATGATATCTTTACAAAAGGGTAATTGTACAATTGAGTTTGTAGATACACTTAATGAATTGGCTGATATCTTTACAAAACCCTTGGCAAAAGATAGGTTTTATGCACTTAGAAACATGCTAGGTATACTTGATGAATCCAACATATGTTAGCATGCTATTAAATTACCTTTCTAAATTATGATTCACTAAATGATTGTCCATATATCAAAACTGCATAAAAATGAAAATCATGTTGCATAATCACTGTAGATTCTGCATAATTTATTGTAATAATCGATTACTAAGTGAAATAGTCGATTATTTGATGTTTGAATGCTTTTTTAGAAACAATTTCATGCTTAAGTAATCGATTACCAAGAAGAATTAATTGATTACTTGTTGTCTAAACTGAATCCAGAAATTTGAATACTTTGGAGTAATCGATTACCAAGTCGAATTAATCGATTACTTATCACACGAAGCTATTTCTGAACCAAAATCACTCTGGAATAATCAATTACACTATATGGTAATTGATTACAGTGTGTTACTCTATTTTGAGATCTCACTGGAGTAATCGATTACGTTGTGGTTTAATCGATTACGCTTTGTAGAAGAGACTCTGTTTACTTCTGAAATAATCGATAACAAGCTTTGGTAATCAATTACCTATGGTGTTGCTACTAAAAACTACAGATTTCTTGGAAATCTAAACTACCAATCTCATCACAAATTCAAAATTCAAACCTGCCATTATGCATTTAATCTTCTGGGTGCACGAAATAGTTGTTACACACATTCAAAATTCAAAAATCAAGCCACAAAATCCTTATAAATACAACTTTTCATGAGAGAAAAATTCACACCTTCAATTCTCTCTCCCTACTTTGAGCAATCTTAACTTTCTTCTTCTCTTTCTCATTCTTAATTTCTGCCCATTCATCCTTTCTATCTAGAACATTCATGTCAGCCCCTAAGAAAGCAAAATCAAGCAAAAGGAAGGCTGGTGAATCTTCCAATCCCTTTGTGAACAGATTGAATTCTTGGTTCACAAATGAAAGAGAAAGGTTGAACTATATGCAGTTCAATGCCACAAAATTAATATGTGTTCCTAAATATCTTGACCTAGATTGGTTTGTATCTGAGGGATTTCAGTTCCCTGCAATGATTGAGGCTCAGGGTTTAAAAAATTTTGTGGAGCTGAAGGGTACTTCTTACCCTGAATTAGTAAAGGTGTTCTACGCATGTGCTAAGATTAGCATGGATGACACCATCTTCTCTCAGGTAAATGGGGTGGCCATGGAGATCACTCCTAAAGTTTGGCATGAGGTAGCTGGTATTTCCTTTGAAGGTGAAAGGAAATTTGAAGAAGAGGCTGAGGGCTACAACAAAATTGACACATACAGAGGGATGCTTCAAGACCCTCAAATAAGGCTGAAGCTAAGGCTTGGTACAGGCTCAATGAATGGTGAAGACAGGCTCCTTCACTATATAATCACTTACATCTTAACTCTAATATCATCCAACCATGCTCAAGCAATAGATGATTGCAGCTTGTCTATGGAATGAAGACTACCACACAAATGAACTGGATCCTCATCATTGAGGAGATCATGTTGAAGGCTAAGAGATTGATAAGCTATCAATTTCCTTATATTGTGTTGATATCCAGATTCATTGACTACTTCAAGGTTGTTGTCTCAAATGAGATTGTTGATAACACTACAAACATCATCAACCTCATCAAAGAAAGGCATCTGAATAAGCTTGGTTTGGTGAAGACTCCTAATGGATGGCAGATGGCTGGACAACCACCTCCACCTGCAGATGCTGGAGAAAGAGATGATGAAGAAGGAGAAGCTGAAGAAGGCCCTACTCAACAACAATACAACCCTTTTAAATCACTTATGATTCAGAAGATGGATGCTTTTTTGTCCTTACACCATGAACATAGAGTTAAGACCAACTCATCCATGGAGGAACTTAAGTCTAGGCTAGAAAATATTAAGTCTAGGATGGCTCAAGATGAATTTGATAAGCTAGCTTAGTTAGTTTATGTCTAATTTCTTGTTGCCTGTGATTTGCTTTTATGCTTTGATTATTGATTAATGTTCTGTTTTTAAATTTCAATATTGTACTCTTTGCCATAATTGAATAAAAAGTTATGTTTATTGTTCATTTCTTCCTTGCTTATCCTGTTTTTACAATGATATGTTTTTGACTTTGATAAGCCAAATCGGGGGAAAAATAATATGAAATAATATGAATTAGTTGGGGAAATATTATATGAACGTTGTAAATTTGACTAAAAAAATGAATTCTTATTGGTCTGAAATTATTTATCTAAACTCTACGACAGATTATCTAAAATAGGGGGAGCAATTAAAGAAATTATTTTTGTTTATGCAAGGTTACTTAACACTTGATCTTGGCAAAAGGCTGAGTTAATTTCAGGTTAAGTATAAAGCTTCCATCATTCATCTCTCTCATGCACGTAAAGGAACAACAAATGTTCAATTGATATTAGGCATGATCAAAGCCAAAAAGGGGGAGATTGTTGGATACAAGGGGAGTTGGAAAGAAGATCAAGACAAAGATGAAGCCTTTTGCTTAAAAAGATTTTAGCTTTTTACATGCCATTCAATTGAAGGCATTTGTAATTTGTTAAATTGTTCAAGAGGCTTATCTTGTGATCCTGGCATTGCATAAATGTAATCATAAACATGCATACATGATTTAAGAAAAGCATATAAGGTTACATGGTTGCATATAGAAAGAGATTTCTCATGGTTTAAGATTTGGAAAATCCAATTGTGCATTGTTTTAATCGATTACCAACATGTGTAATCTATTACTAAGCCATGAAGAACATCTTAATTGATTACCATTCACTCATAATCGATTACTCAACACAAAAACTCAAAACATGTCTGACTACCTTAATCGGTTACCACTTAATCATAATCGATTACATAGGCTTATTTCAAATCTAAGACTGACTGCTTTAATCGATTACAGGTTGTTTATTGTTCTTAAATCTTTTCTAGATTGTGCCAAAAGCACTTTAATTTATTATTTTGGATATTAATCGATTACATTAGTTAAAATAATCGATTATATGGACGATTTACTCAATTACATGCAGTTAAATCTGTTTTCTATAAAAAGCTATTGGGTCTGTACATTTGCAATAATCTTGAGAATTTGTTTTTACGAATTCCCATCACTCCCAAAGCTTTCAAAGTCTGAGAGAAAGATTTTCTAGTTTCATACATCTTGTTTCAATTCCAAGACTCATACATCATTGATCATGTTGTTATGAACAAGATTCATCAAGAATTTTTCAAGAGAGCTGTTTTCAATAATAGCATTCATTCAACCTGAGTTTGTTTGGTAAAATTCATTCACTCATCTTCTGAGAATCATAAGGTTGTATCTCTCTTGAACTCTTACTGTGAATTGATTTGTTTCTTCTAATTTGTGTAAGTACTAAGATCAAAGATTTTCTTTAGAGCTTTTTTCTGGTATAGTGTTCTCTAAAGGAAAGAACCGAGTAGTGTTCTCTGGTTCTTTGTGATTAGAAGTCTAATAGGGTTTTAGATTTCAGTTTCTTTATCTAGGGTAGGGTTGATAAAGGTAATCACTTGTAAAGCTTGTAAAGACAGGTTTTGCTTTAGTGGAACTCTAGCCAAGGTTTGGTTGGAAGACACTGGATATAGCTATTCTTTTGAGGGGTGAACCAGTATAGATTTGGTGTTCTCTTGTTTCTTAGTCTTGCTATTTTAAACTTGCTTATCTTGTGGTTAATCTCTTTCAAGATCAACTGAAATATTTTTTGCAATTGTTTGAAGTGGAGGGTGAATCTTGATTGATTGAAAGTTTTGTTATTAACAAGGGAAAACTTGTAATACGATCTTTACTCCGCTGCTAGTTTCCAAAGAAATTTTTAAAACTCTCTATTTTAACCAATTCACCCCCCTCTTAGTTAATTGTATGTGTTCATCTTTGTTTTTAATTATATTTATGTTGCTTTTGTTAAGTGACTGGGATTGGGTGAAGTTTGTTATTAGTGTTGGCATGTTGGGTTGGAACTAGTTAGTTCATTTAAAGGAATGTATATTTAATATGTTCATTCAAATACTTATTTTTACAAACTCATCATATTTATTTTCTTACTTATGATCATGTATGGGATCCTCTATTTTAATGCATGCATAAATTTATATATCTCTCCTCCCACCATCTCATATACATTTTTTTATTAGGTACCATTAATTATGGCTTCAACCTCAAGTTTTACTTAAATTTCATTTAATTATAGCAATATTTGTATTTGCTTATATTTCCAATACATTTCAAGAAAATATTGGAATGTATTAGTTGTTCATCAAATATTTGTGGACAAGGTTGCTATCAGTCATTAATCTTTTGTATTTTTTATTTATTTATTGTGCACATATATGCATGTACACTTTTTCCCCATGTTTCATAGTTTATAAATTATAAATTAAACTACAAGTTTTCAAACATTGTGAAAATTTTACTCATAATTTTATCAACTTTAGTAGGACAAAGATCACTTTGCTATTTCCAAACTTAACTATCTAAGTTCCAATCCCAACAAGTTAAGTCTTTAGATAAATACCCTTAGTTACTTTACAATAAATGTTATGTATTAAAAAAACACATTATCTGTCTTATAATAATTAGATAAGAAGATTAGCACATATTAATTAATTAGGTGAAAAAGTAATTAAGTAGAAAGAGAGGAATTACGCGTCCCAATAATTTTAAGGGTAATTTTTGCAAATTAATATAAATTTTTAACAAATTTAATATTATTAACTATATTAAATAACTTTCTTAAATGATATGAATTAATTAAAAAATCTTATATTTAGAGCATAGTTGTGAAAACAGGTCTGGCCCGGCCGGTCGAACCGGTCAGATCGAAAAACGGTGCTATCACCGAGCCGGGTTGGGGATTGGACCGACCATGCATCTGGCCCAGCTTTGCCCGATGAAACCCGATTGATTTTAGGAGGACCCGACAACCCGATCAGTTTTGGGAACCCGGACCGATGAAACCACTACAAAAAAACACCGTTGTCGTCGCGCCTTTGCTTGCCGCCGTCAAGCCTTCACGCCGTCGTCATTGCCGTCGCGCCTTCACTCCACTGTTGTCGTGCCATTAATTACAATTTGTGCACAAAGAACCGTATATGTCGAAGAATGAGTATGGATAAAGAAACATGGAAGAAGAAACGATGTATTTTTCATCCCCAAACCAAAGAACCACATATGTTTGAAGATAATGGATGAAGAAGCATAGAAGAAGAAGAAACGCTATATTAAAATAAGAAAGCGCAAGTAGCTGCGCAATAGCCATCAGCAAGGGAAAATAGAGTATATATAGTGGATTACTGGATATTAGGGTAAAGCATATTTGAGCCTACTATAGGCCAGATACACAATATTACTCTCTGCACCCCTTTTATTGCTTTCTGCAATTTCTATTTTGCATTTCAAAATAGACTTTTTGCTTATTTTGTTTATTAGAAATTGGACTTGTTTTAATTTAAGTACTTGTTATTTACACTCTTTTTTATTATTAATAAACTTTACTTGTGTTATCAATTTTAATACTTTAATTCTTAATCAAATAATGTTAGTTATATACGTATATATAATATAATTTTGAATTTTTTAATATAGATCGGGTCAAATCAGACCAATTACTAACCTATCGATTTGATCACTGACCTAATGATCCACTATCTCAACCGACTCAATGATTGGATCAGTTTTCACAACTATGGCTGAGAGTGACATGTGTAATAGACCCTCTTTCAAAATACCAAAGGCATGCACATCGTTCATCGTGCCCTTTACGCTCCACGTTAATTGACATTAATATAAAAGTATGAATGATCCATTAGTTTTCAGAACAGTGACCAAAGTGCCACTTTTTCCAAAATTTAATCCCTGAATGCCACGCGTGAGAAACTAATTCCCAATGTGCCACGTCGCCAAATTCGCTGGCCCAATTAGCGAAATCAGGAAGCTGAGTTGGTGTCTCCCGGTTGGCCACGTAATTTGCTTCCCAGACTAGCGAATTACGTGTGTCAATCCCCCTCTCCTAGTTCGCTAAGTGCCTCTACGGATTAGGTGGAAGTGCCACGTGTCATATCCCTATTAAGTCGCTGTGGGCCAGAGCGAATTTAGTAGCTTATTTTGCTGGATGACCCAGCGAATTTGGGCCTATATATACACCCCATTTTTCCTTTTGGCACAAGTTGTTTTGAATGCTTTGTTAGTTTTCAATTCGAAATACGATTTCGTAAAAGCTCGATTATTTTTTAATTGAATTTGTCCTTCCAAACACATTATCATAAAAGTTCTATTACTTTTTAGTTGAATTTTCAATTACAAACACATTATCGTAAAAGCTCTGTCTATTATTTTTTAGTTGAATTTTGAATTCGAAACACATTATTGTAAAAGCTCAATTTTTTTTAGTTGAATTTTCAATTCCGAACACATTATCGCAAAAGCTGTGTTATTTTTTAGTTGAATTTTCAATTTGAAACACATTATCGGAAAAGCTCTGTTATTTTTTAGTTGATTTTTCAATTCAAAAAACTTTATCGTAAAAGGTCAATTATTTTTTAGTTGAATTTTGAATTCCGAACACATTATCGTAAAAGCTGTGTTATTTTTTAGTTTAATTTTTCGAAAATGAGTGGTAATGGAAATGGTTTGGAAATGGTTTAATAACCATTGTCTATTATATTGGGAGTAGATATGTTGGACCTAATGGTCAAGTTTTTGAAGGAGAAAGTAAAATGTTTCGTATGCCCGCAGGATGCAGTCACCGTGATTTGATGAAAATGATTTACAAAAAATTGAGATTACAATGCGGACAATTTGTATCTCGATTGATTGCTAGATGTGCATCGGGCAACCCGGTTCAGTGGGTTGCTGTGGATATTGTAGATGATGACGACATAGTGTTAGTTACAGACGCATGCATATCGGACGGAGGAAACCCCAGATTTATCGAATTGTATGCGAAATTAAATTGTTGTGCACAATCAAGCAGTCAACATTATGTCAAACCCATTCGCTCCATTGACATTAATAAAGAGCCGCTAGTTAGTCCCGAAGACAGAGATGTATCCCCATCAGTACCACCACTTTCGCAACCAACCCAACAAATGGGTTCTGAAGATGGAGATATACCGCTGGAGAATGAAATGGTGCCAGCCTACGACCCAGCTTGGCCTATGGACAGTTCTGAGGATGAGGTGGACAAACGTGTTGTTCCAGACAGTGACTCATCGGATACGGACGTAGACGATTTCGATCGTGGTTTTCCAATTCCTTCTCCGGGCATTGTCGGAATGCAAGACCCGCCTCTGGTTCCAGGTATGCATGCACATTGTTTTGTTAGTTAGTTGTGTTAAAATTATTGGAGGTTTAATCACTTGAATGTCTCATTATATAGTAAGTAATAAGCATCAATGTCAAATTTCTTACTTAACTTCCCTTATAGTGATGACTTAACACCAACTAACTAGGTTGCCTTGCCTATGCAAATGCATCTTCCTTCTTTAATGGATCATTTTGAAAAACATTATATTATTTTCAAAGTTCAATGGTTTATTAATTTGATTATTTATGATTTTCAATCAAATGTGTGCCTATATGTTTCTCCAGTATAATCACTTGAATGTCTCATTATATAGGAGAGGGCAACGTTCCATTTTGGTCTGACATAGGCCATTACACAAATATTAATTGGGCATACCCAAATCAGGAGTCTGATGACATGCAAGGAGTGCAAATACCTAACTGGCAGATGGGTCAACAGCTATATAAGGACCATGTGTTTGAGAGCATGCATGATGTTCAATTGGCAATAAAGCAATACTGTATGGCCGAGCATCGTACAACCGTAGTAAAAAAAAGTGATACAAAAAGGCTTATAATGGTTTGTGAAAATCATTATGACGGTTGTCCATGGAGGATGAGGGCATACGAAAAAAAGGGTGGCACTGAATGGGTTGTAGGCATATGGAACAACCAATACACATGTGTCGGTCAAAATCTTTCTCAAGATCATAAACAGCTTGACTCAAATTTGATATGTTCATTGATCCTAGATGCGTAAAATATATTTAATTGAACTCCAAAATTTTTGCTGAAACTGTATTAATGTAGTATTGTTTGACGAAATGCAGAAATGATAAGGGAGGACCCCAGTGTTAAAATTGGGTTAATTCAAGAAAGGATAGCAACAATTGTCAGATTTCATATATCATACAAAAAGGCATGGAAGGCAAAGCAAAAGGCCATTGTGAAGGTTTTCGGGGTTGGGATGAGTCGTATGCGTTCCTGCCAAGGTGGTTGAGTTACATGTTGATTTGTTCTCCCGGTTCTGCCTACAAGCTGGATTTGAACGACCATTTCATTGATGGACCACTCGATGGAAGTGCTAAGGTGTTCAAGAGAGTGTTTTGGACATTTAAACAATGTTGTGATGCATTCAATTATTGCAAACCAATTATAAGCATCGACGGAACCCATTTATATGGGAAATATCAGGGAACGTTGCTCATTGCAACGACAGTTGACAGCAACAATTATGTCCTTCCACTTGCATTTGCAGTTGTTAACGGGGAGAATATCGACAACTGGTCGTGGTTTTTGGCACTAATTAGGATACACATTTCGCAGAAAATACGGAATTTGTCTTATTTCAGATCGGCATGCGGGCATACTCGCCACGTTGAACAATGTTGAACTAGGATGGCAACCACCCAAGGCATACCATGTTTATTGCATTCGCTATTTGGCTAGTAATTTTAATCACAAGTTCAGCAATGTCATGTTGAAGAAACAATTGAAGAAATTAGGTATGTCTTTCCATTAGAAGATAATGTTTTTACATGCAGTTACTCTATTGATCTGATGTGTTGATTTTTACATGGTGTTTCCATATGCAGCTTATACAACCTCACAATTAGATTTCAATGCCGGATTAGAAACATTTAAAGAATCAAGCCCTCAAATAGCAGCATGGGTTGATAATATCCCAAAGGAGAAGTGGAGTATAGCCTATGATGATCAGGGAAGAAGGTTTGGTCACATGACGACCAATCTTTCAGAGTGCTTTAACAAGGTACTTAAAGGAGCCAGAAGTCTTCCTATTACATCCCTTGTGCGGTTCACGTACGCTCGATTAGTAGCATACTTTGTCCAACATGGTCAGGAGGCCCATGAGGAAATGGCGAGAGAAAATCATTTCTCCAGATTAGCATGGCAAAAATATATGACGATGGTTGATAAATCGACAACACACTACGTCACTTGTTTTGACTCACTTAAGACAAGATTTGAGGTTCAAGAGACATACAACATATGAACTCATACGGGCGGTAAAAAATGGTCGGTCTCGTTAGCTGAACGAAATTGTCAATGTGGTGAGTTCACTGCCTATAGGTTCCCGTGTAGTCATGTCATTGCAGCATGTCGATCCACACACCACGATCCCAGACAATATGTTGACCCTATATACAGTGTCGCATATCAATCTCAAGTGTATTCACCGCAGTGGTATCCAATTGGAAATGAGGATCACGTTGTCAATACACATAAAAAACAATTTAACTAAGCTAATTCTGCAGCGCAGGGTTAACCTAGGTCGACTCAGAGACACGATCAATATGGTTCTAGTTTCAAATCATTGGTAATAATAAGGGGGGAATTTTGTCGAATAGTTGGTATGCGCAAAGTAAAACATGCAAGAACACAAACTAAAATTAAAGAACAATGCAGAAATTAACAAGATTATCAAGGAGTAAAGTAAAATAGATTAGAAAGCATCAATCCAATTCACTAACTCAAGCTATTCGAATCACCATCATTCTCGTAAGTTGATTCTATCATGAACATTCATTCAATCTCAATAGAAGCAGTTCAATCGATTCTACTCCTAAATTAATTGAAACCACAACCCTAACTGAACTATCATTCAATTAATCTTGTGATTATCATTTGAAATTAGGACATGAATCCATAATCCTAACTCACTTTCAATCCTAAATGCATTCATAATCATGAAAACATAATAGAAATTGAAGAAGAAGGTGAATATTCAAGTAGAATTTGAAATACCGAACCAGAACTCCAATTCTTCTCTTGCTTGAGTTAGATCCTTGGATTGATTAATGATTTAGCCTTCCATGATGATCACCAAGGAAAGCCCCATGAAGTAAGTGCAGAAAAATGGAAGAATAGCAAAATGGAAATGAAGAAGATGAAGAACAATGAAGAACAAATGAGAGAAAATGAAGAACAAGCTTTTGATTCTAAAAACTAAAGAAAAGAAATAATAAACTTGTTTATTGAATTGTAAAGTGCTCTCCAAGTTTCACTAAAGTCACTAATATGTAGTGACTAAGTCTGAAGAAAAGTCAGGGCCATGAACAAAACCCATCAATTCTAATTATTTGCTATTTACAACCATAAAATCAAATTCGTAGCCCAAAATTACAAATGCAGAGATTCTGATTTCGAAGCTTAAAATGACCCTCTAAATGACAGAATTGGCATTGGGCTATTTCTATAAAACTTGTAGATTTTTTTGTTATCTTTCCAGGGACTCCTAGAACGCTCCATTCGGAGTTTTGTAGCACTCTGTAGGCCCTGTACAATTCAGATATGTCAAGTGAGCAAAAATCCGAAAATACGCAACAATTAGCAATTAAGCCCACTTACTTGCCTAAGACAAAAACTGAATTAGAATAGGAAAATAAAGGTCCAAGAGAAGTCAAATTAGCTAATAATGATATAAAAAATATTTAACTAAAGGCATTCCATCATATTCACCACAGTGGTATCCAATTGGAAATGAGGACTTCATACCACCAGCTGGACCACCGATTGTTATACTAGATGTGTCGCTGAGATGTAAAAAAGGAAGGCCAAAGAGTACGCGCATACGAAATGAGATGGATTCGCATGAAGGGTCAACAACTCATACAAGATGTGGTTATTGTAAAGTTGTGGGTCACAATAGGCGTAACTGCCCTTCACGCAGGCAGGACCATTGATGTACTACGTGGATATGATTATTTACTACGCTTTAATTAAATAACAAACAAACAAAATCAAAGATAACTTGTGTCCATTGTCCTGCATAATACATGAAACTAAAATAATGTTCGATACAGTCTAGCATCATCATGCGTAAAACATCAAATTAAAATACAATTAAAGTGTATCGTACATCAATAAAAAAAAATAAGTCAGTCATCATGTCCGTGGTGTTCATGGTACCCTCCACAACAGCTAATGTTATGCTCGTACGGTGACAGATTACATCGAAACCGTGCTTCCCTAACCGGATTTCTCCGAATGATGTGGTCAGGGTCATCATCACCATGGTCACCGTTGTCTCCGTCTTGTATAGCTGCCAATATGTCATCCGTTGAATACGATGCAAAACTGGGAGAATATAGTAATCCAGTCAAATGTGCCGTAGGAGTGGCCATACCTCGATCCTCAGCTGAACTGGGACCACTGGGCCTATAACAATCCGCAAATGTATCCGATCTGCCTGCGACCTGACTCCCAGCGGAACTACGCCCAGCTGCATACATAGGATATGGATATGGATATGGGAATTCGGAGTGCAGCATCAATGGTGTAGAAAACCAGGGGGGTACTGTGACCCAGGAACTTGATGTGGTAGCCACCAATACTGCTGAGATAGGCCCGTCAGGTACCTTGGTGTGTAGAACATGCCAGCAGGACGTGGAGGAAGAGGTGGTACAAGCACAGGTGTGTCTGCAACTATCGAAGTAGAGTGGTGTAGGGGTAACCCATCGTGATGCGCACGACAGTTTCTCTGAACAACTGCAGGAGGGGCCTCGGTCTGACGAACCACGGGTGGGGGTGCAACATCTCCAGGATCTGTTAGTCTGTCTAAATCATCGCATGCGGACAACATGTGAATCGCCTCCTGGTAAATCTACCTCATATCAAATGCTCCCTGTGCCTCAGGTGAAAGCATGTGCACAACTGTCTCGCATCGATCCGTCTGCCCATAAGGTTTTATTAGGGAATAAAAAATCTATATTAACTTGCAAAATAGACCATAATATGTAAATTGCGTACCACATGTGCATTTAACGCGGCTTTGTGGGTCATCCACCGACGCGTAACAGAGTAATACCACTGCATGTATTCACTGTTCACAGAAAGGTAACTGTCTCTTCGCATAGGGTGAATGTTCTGCAGCACACTGGATTCTTTTTCTACCCATTGGACAATGAAGAATGTGTGTCGCTCAGTCCAATCAACTTCTGTCTTCCCCGTTATGGTGATCGTCAGCAGCTCACTTCAATTAATTGGGTCCTCTGGAATAGGTTGATCAAACCCAAACTGACGTAGTACTCTATCTGGCTGCTGGTACACAACAATCTCATAACAAATAAGCGGACAAACCACCATCCATCTCCGAGGCATTTCAACCTCCGGTGGATGGACAATGTCTACCAGGTCGTACGGCCTCCAACGAATGTGTCTCTGGCGCATGACATCAATATGATGCCGAAATCTGCGAATGTTTGTGTACACAGTTTGTCCCGTCTCTTATACATTAAACCTGTAACAACAAAATTAGACCATTATGAACATATAGTCCCAATACAAATAAATGGTATAATACTAACATACAAAACACAATACCTATGACCATAGATCTCGCGGTCTAAGTCATCCTGATCTTCCACCCTGGGAAGGTTAGGAGAGATGGTAGGGAATCGCGTCCAAACCCACAACTGCAACAACAAAGCACATCCGCCCATCTGACGAAGTGATGCACAGGTAGCTTTGCACAACTCCCTATATAAGGATGCAAGAACCGCAGAGCCCCAACTAAATGTACCCGTGCGTTGGAAATCATCAACATATAACAAGTACCGAACAGGCACAAAGCTAGAAGCGGTGTCAACAAACAACATACCGCCTAAGATGCGTAATATCAATGCACGAGTGAATCTTCGGCATCCTAATTCTGTGCCGACGTGGACCGCATAATCATCAAACTGCTCCCGTAAAAAGTTAAGGCCTAACAAACCGACGTGCAAATCCCGACCAACAGCCGGCTCAACCCCTAACAAATCACCAATAATAGCCCGGAAGTTATGTCCTCCGTGATGGCCAGAAACAACATGACCATCGGTCGGCAACCCGAGTAGATGATGTACATCCTCCAGGGTGATTGTAACCTCACCCATCGTCATATGGAACGTACGTGTCTCTGGCCGCCATCGCTCGACAACCACTGACACAAGGTGGTGGTCGATCTAAAAAATTAAATTTATATAACAGTAACGTATACATTACAATACAATGAAAACAACAAATTGAAACTTAACACAACACTTAATATGCTTACCTCGTGATTGCGCAAACGCGCAACGTGATAAAAACCTGCTTGTCTAAGCCGCGGCGGGATCTCCTCAGGTATAGCCCGATGATCGTGTGTCACGGCATGCCTAACATTAATAACACGATCCCGCATGGTCAGATCACCCTGGGAATTCCACACATAAGTGGATATATGTTTCTCCTGTAGTGTAAGGAGACTCCGTATGGATGGACCGGGTCGATGACGCTCAACACAGACTCAGGCGATGGTGTCAGTGGAACATGTTCATCGTGATCCATTACTCTAAATCGAAATTTTTTAACAAAAATTCAATACATTACTACATTAAAAAATTATAACATATACCTATTTTATAAATTATAAAATCACTATATGCACAACACACATGTTACTAAGCTACTAAATATTCCTATATGTCTATAATATATCTTAAAAACTTAACAATTATAAAAAAAAAAAAAAAAAAAAA
>CM023949.1:17902944-17918417 GCA_013407115.1 Glycine latifolia | reverse complement strand
AAAAAAAAAAAAACACAAAATATCCTCTAACCTAATGTTTTAAAACATCCTCTAACCTAAATTTTTAAATCTCCAACCTAAACATCATTTAATCACTAAAACTATATAAATAATAAATATATTCAACAATTCAAATACAAAAAAATAGAAAAATAGTACAAACTAATTAATTAGTACAAAATTATCATTTAATTACTAAAAGACATTGTTTACATAGATTTATTATGTTCATTATGCATAAACTCTTCCTTGAAGCAATATTTTTATATAATTTTAATTACCTTTAAGTTACTCAATACGTCCCTAAAATCTTTAAAATACTTAAATTGGATTTTTAATCAATTTTTTGTATTACATATTTATACTTTGGTATTTATCTTATTTTTAATTGAACCTGTACAGATAATTTTCCTTAACAGAGTCAAGGATAGAAACCTAGTTAAAAAATAAGTTTCTGAACCTAATTAAAAATAGTAGATAAATTTAATTAAAAATTATCAAATAATTCAAAAACTTAAATATTATTAATACTAAATTAATTTGTTATAACATTTTGTTAATTTGATACATCAAATTTTATTTTTTGTCAACCTTAGCTTATTATTTACTACTGTAATTATGACATACAAACTAAATTAAATATAGAAATAGAAACTAACTTCACGAATAACATTCATAATAGAATTTTTTTAGACATTCAAATTATTCAATTATAAATAATGCATGTATATATGGGAAGTTAGTTAATTTCTTATCATAAAAATTATCCTCTAATCTAATGTTTTAAATCATCTTCTAACCTAATGTTTTAAATCATCCTCTAACCTAATGTTTTAAATCATCCAACCTAAACATCATTGGAGTGATGTTGAGAAAAAAAAAGTGTGAGTAAGAGTGAAATTTAGGAAGGAAAGAGATTGAAAATGATAGAAAGAAGGTGGGGTAGGGATAAGGGGGGTATTTATAGTGGGCCAGCTGTACGTATTTCGCTGGACCCACACACAAAATACTCCAGGAATCGCCATGTGGCAACCGAATCCACCCCTCTCTCCAGTGAACTCCCCCGACACGTGACACGTTATGCCAAAAGCCATGTAATTTGCTACTTACACCTGCGAATTACGTCAGTGGCGCCACGTGTGCAGCCTGCCCAACCACGCGCCACCATGTCGCCTTACCTACTTCGCTACCTTGGACGGCGAAATACGCCATGTGGCATTTGGAAAAAATATTTCTCTAACGTGACATTCTAGCCATTTTTTTGGATTTTTGTGGCATTCTGGCCACTATTCCTTAGTTTTCACTAGTATTCAACGGGTGAAGGCAGAATTATAAAGAAAAAGAAATGTAAGAACAATTTCACATGTCAATAATCAGACCAACAATTCAGAAAAAAATAAACCAAAAATTAGATCAACGGTTATTTTCACATTATGATTACCATTTACCAGAGACAAGAAGATCTTACGCAACAAAGTACAACCACCCAAAATCTTTCTCTCTCCACAGGCCAAAAATTCAACTATATATATGGCTCAACATGTTTCTCTATTGCCACTTGCCACTTGAAGACAAGGAGCATCAAACATAAAATAATTAAAGTTTTAATTTTAAATTTATTAATATTTATTATTAATATTTAAAGTAAGAAAATTAAATTTATTGACAAAATTTCACTTATCACTTTTTTTTAAGTAAGTTTTTTAATTTTTTTAATTTTTACTATGCATATCAGATTCTGTTGGACCAACTGAGGATAGGATCAGAGAACTAAAGTTGGTCAAGTTCTTCAACTTGGGTAGAAGCCTCTTTTGCCTTTTGGGAAGATTGATTCAAAAGTCTAAGATATGGGGCAGATGTTGACAACTGAAATCAAGTAAAATGTCGGCGGCTTAGACTTTAATTTCATCATGTCATTTTCTTTTTTTCTTCTTCTCCTTCTTTTTCTCTCCGCTCCTTCCGTCTCTTCCCACACCAAAAATCCTAAATGAACCCAAAACAGCTCCTCCTCCTCTTCTTTTCCCTCTTGCCCACAATCACTTTCTCGTTGGACGAAAGATTTGAAGCCTGCGATGACAAGACATGTGGGAACGGGCAGAACATAAGCTACCCATTCTACATCCAAGGCAAGCAAAAACCCTTTTGTGGGCAGCCAGGCTTCGAGCTAACGTGCGGCCACAACGGTTTCCCAGTTCTGACTCTCATGTACACCCCATACACAATCCATCAAATTTTCTACGACAACCAATCTCTCCGAGTGTCCAATCCCGTCTTTTCACAAGCAAATCTTTCTTCTTGTATTGCCCCCACTCAGAACCTCACGGTCGGAAGGTACAGGTTCCGAGTCGCTCCGAACCAGAGGGATCTGTTCGTGCTGTACGGCTGCGACTCAGCGGCGCTTCAGAAAACGGTGCGGGAGCGGAGGATCGGGTGTTATGCGGCGGGAAACGAAACGACGTCGGTTGTGGGGTTGGATAAGGGGGATCGGGATTTGGTTTCGGCGCGGGAGAGTTGTAAGGGTGGTGCGGTGAATGCGACTGTGGATGATTTGAAAGGAGGGGTTAGAGAGGCGCTGCAGAAAGGGTTTTTGTTGCTTTGGAATGCGTCTAGCTGCAGCGAGTGCAAGAGCAGTGGAGGGAGGTGCGGCTTCGACATCAACCCTCACGTCTATGCTTTTAGGTGTTACTGTCCTGATAGGCCTCATGCTGTCAAATGTACTAATACAGGTTAGTCACTCTCTCAGTACAATTTTTTTTTTTTTCCAGAAATTTATTACACTCGAACCTGTTCAACACTCAGAGGGAGGTAGACTCACTTGATTTTCTCAACACAATTTACATTTTTATTTTGTGATGGAAATAATGATCAACCTTCATTTTATCAAAAAATAAATATCTAGCTTTTATTAGGGGAAATTAATTTTGTCTTAAATTTTAGTTTCACCAGATGCATTGCATGTTAGCCTCATTCAATTTATCATTTTTTTTTACTTTTGGACGTGTGTTTTGTTTTGTGGGAAAAATAATGAGAATTATCAAGTGGGTTGGATTATTTAATGGAAGGGATTAGACCCTCGGAATATGATAATTTACTTCGAATCCTTATTGAGAATTATTCATGTTTATTGTTCAACCCGGTTAAAAGATGTATATGCATTAGTGTCGAACATGATTGCTTTTGAGAACAAAAAATACTCGTAGGAACTAAAAAATAATAAGAACTGATTTTTATTTCGGTCAAATTTGATTTCGTAAAAGTGTAGATGTTTAATAAAAATAATTTTGTAATAAAATTTTAGTTTAACTAGAAACGATAAAATATTTCTTGTTTTGTGATTAAAAAAATTTATACTAAAACACTTTTAAAATAAAAACATCCAAAATTAAATTACATCTCTACAATATTAATTTTACAAATCAATTCAATTTACAATCAATTTTGTACATATTGATCTAAATACACCATTACTTATTGATAAAATAAAAACACCATTACTTGCTGAGATAAAGGTTAGCGATATAAGAGTCAAATAGCATAAGCATGATTTCGTTGTGTTATATAAAGAGTGAAGTTATAGCACAACAAAATTATTTCATTGTGCAACAAAAACTGCAACACAATAAAATCTTGCCAAAACCCCGAAAGAAAACGGAACCATGCCTTAGTTATGTTTACAAATACGAAAAAAAATAATTTTCAATAGCGTGAGTGGAGAGAGTGCAGAGAGAGAAAAGAAATGAATGAATAAAGAGAAATAGGAAAGGGTTAAAGGAATTAAGAAAGGGTGGGATTATTATGCTCCGAGAGTATTTTGACCTTTATTCTTGGCTGGTAGGAGCTAAGAGTAATTTATAGGGGTCAATAATAATTCTCTAAATACACATGTAAAGTTGGATTGAGTGTCTTAATTTATTATCCAACTAAAGGAAAAAAAAATTGGTATAAAGTAAGGCTATAAGTAACGTGTACAAGTATATTATAGTTTTTTCATTAAAAAAAAAGTATATAATAAATTTATTTTTATTTTTTATATTTTAATTTATCTGTTTTAGTTCTTTTCATCATCTTTTCTCCCTTTTCCTTTCCATCCTTATTATATTTTAACTTATTTTTTCTCTCTTTTGTCTTTTTTTCGATTTATCATTGGGTTTATCTACCACTGATCCTAATTAACTTAGATTAAAAGTGATGCTGATGTTGATATTTTAATTTATATGTGAGTTTGATTATTTTTGTTATATGTGTTTCCATTATTTAAATATTCTCATAGTTTCTTAATTATTAAAATTAAGTCTTTTACTTTAAATTTGATGAATAATTAATTTTGCAACAAAGGTGTGATGATATTGATTTTTTTATGGGAAACATCTTTACCCACGAAAATTTTGTAGGTAGATATTGTTTAAATCTTTATAGATTTTTTTTCTCACTTACATAATAAGAGAATAAGACAAAATAAATTAAACTTCTCTCTTAACTATCCAATTTCTTTTATATAAATTTCACGTTGATAAAAAAAATCTCTCTCAAGTCAAAATTAACATATGCACTTTTATTTTTAGAGTTAGATGAAAAAACTTTTATTAAGCTTGATGCATAAATTTATTTTAGCTTATGTGAGAATTTTAATTTATTTTACTTTCTTATTTTTTATCTTAAAAATATTTATTATACAGTTTATCCAACGGATGACATCATTTTTTCAACATTATATCCAGTAGTTAACATTTTTCTTTTCAGAGAAAAATACATATTTCTTATCATGAATCAAATGATCTCACCCCCTTATTTAAGTCATATTTCCAATCATATTTTCTTTTGAAAACAAAAATAAAGAAATAGAGACGCAATGACGGTGGCATCTTGGTTTCTCTTTCAAGGGTGGTCTTGTGTTTGATTTTTCAAAACTTCAAAATCGTACTTCTAATAAATGCACGAGTCATATAGGTCACAACTGTTAATTTGATAGCAGCGCATGCTGAATTTATACGTGGCTGGTTGTCAAATAAAATTGTTCAAATATTCTTTAGACTCTTTCAACCATTTGCCTTTCCATAAATAAAAGAATACAATATAAAGATTTTTCTATTGAAAAAAGTACAGTTGAATTTATATGTATGGTCTGTAAAACATTATTATATAGATATTTAATAAAATTGATTATTTTATTATGTCATTTTACTTAATTATTAGTATAATGTGATGATTCCTTTAAAAAAAGTATGATGTTTTAATGAATGTATATGTAAAAAGTTATATTCATATAATGAATATGAGTATAAATTAAATTCAAAATAGAAATAGGAGCCCTTTTTTTAATAATAGTTATAGTTAATGATAAATAGTTTGCAGAACTGTATAATTAGCATATGCTCCTCATAATAATTTATAAAAATGAGTCTTTTGCATTTTTTTGTTTGTTTTAGTCAATAAATAAATAAATAAATAAATAAATATATATATATATATATATATATATATATATATTATCGATAAATGTTAATTTTTTAATTATTAGTTGTTTTAGTGAAGAGATTGGGACTCACAAAATTTTCTCTATTCCTTCTCTCTTTAGCATGAAGTTAATCTTATAACCCCTAATCTCTGTTTAGTCAAAATAATAAACAAAAATGTCAAATAGATTGAGAAATGGCATTTATGACACGGTATTAAAATAGCTTTTCTAAAGTATTATATTTTGCATGAGAAATAATTTTTTTCTTAAGCACGTGTGTCTGGTTTACGTGTATGGAAAAAATATTTAGTTTGTGTGCATGGGAAAAATCTATTGAAAGATTCTATTACTAATTAATCTCCTACGACTAGGCAATCGACCCCAACAGTTTTGATTATAAATTAAATGAATGATCTAAAATAAATAATTCTATTAAGAGCATGAGAGTTGTTTAATGAATTGCATAACAAGAAAAATATTATTTTGGTGAGTAACATTATTTTAAGTTGTTTAAAATTGAAGAAAGTTGCTTATATAAACAAGTATTGTTCATGAGTTACTCAACTTTGTATTAAAGATAGAAGAGAGAAATAAAATATTTGTGAATTAAATAATTTATTAATAAAAATATCCCATTAATCAAAAGAGTTGACGCGATGATATAAGATCTCGCTGCATTTACATGAGTGAGAAAAGTCTATTTAAAGTCTATTTAACATGAGAATCCATGTTTGATTCTCCGGCATCACGAGTGAGATTAGTCTCTAACTCAGTGGATAGGTTGAAATCCATGGTCTTTGACCTAAGACAAAAAAATAAAAATATCCATTGGAGAAAAAATTAATTGAAAAGATTGATGTGACATAAATTGGATTGCTTATATCAACATTATTATAGATGGTAATTTAACCAAATTGAATCTAAAAAATAGATTAGAGAGAAAAAAAACTAATTTAACTGATAAGCATTCCTGATTGAAGGACTAAATTTCTATAAACTACTCCCATCGTAACTTATAAAACTATCTCCACTAATACTCACAGTCCATATGCTAATAGTTGAAGGAATAAACATATATTCTATATTTCTATCTAGCCATTGCCAACTGAATCGGACTTTGAAGAACCACATAGGCCTACAATAAACTTTAGTACGTACATACTGGATAAGAGTAAAGTTGTGAAAAATAAATTCTCAACTGATATCAAGTATGCATGTAAAAGTTTGGTGAATCCATGTACCTTATTAATTTGGAGGATATATGCATGTTGATGTTAGACATAACCTAATACTAGGTTGGTGTTGAACCTTAATTCTCATGTAAGGTACTAAGGTGTATCTATACACCAACCTTTTATATATAGCCCTTCATAAGTCATTTATTTTCATTAATTGATTTAATTTTTAGGCAAATGGTTAAAAAACTTGAAAATAGAAAGTTTTTTATTGGAAGCGTAAAATTACCCTACACTCCAAACTTATTGTGTGTTCTCTTATAATTTTCAGAATAAATACTTTTTCTTTATAATTTTTTTAACTACTACCCTAAGGTACCAATTAACAAGACCCTAATCTTTAACATAACCAATGCTTGTAAAAAACGGAGGGATGTTAGACATTACTAACTGCTACTCCTAACATTACTTGTTGGGGGGAAAAACACATACCTCTAACAAGCATTGAATTGTTTCCCAACATTACTTGGGTGGTGTCTGACAAGCTTTTTTTTCAGTTAAGGTGCATCCACACACGCGTCAACCTCTTACAGTGTTTTTATAATTCATGACTTTTAGTCATTGATCTATCTTTTAACGCTTAATTTTAATGGTTGTAAAATGTTGGTGCATCCATGCGGGTACATGTCTGACACCACTTGAGTTTTTACTTTTTAGCCAATAGTCGAAGAAAATGATTGATTCTCAGTTTTCACTCTTGTCAACTCCCACTGTTTTTATTTATTTATTTATCATTAGTACACTTTTTCAATTAGAAGAAGTTGACCAATCACACATAAGCAGTAGCTCAAGTTTCTCTCTTGGAGTTGCTGGTTCTTGAAATTTTGGGATGGACGGGTTCTCTGCTCTCAAACCCGTTGATTAGTCCACCTAAACTGACACTAATCAACCAGTGTGTGAACTAACAGCCTAAAACTACGAACTTGTCCTTCTCCTTAGTCTCTTCTCATTCCTTAACTTTATTATCTTCAAACTAGTGCTAATTTTGTCTATTAATTTCACTATTTTCTACACAGCAGCACCATATCCACTAGGAATTGGTTTCTCTGCAGTTGAAATTTCAACTGCACAAATCTCCACCTTCTAAAAGACTTTGCATACAATAAATAATAATAGAAATGCGAATTTGAACTTTTTGAATGGTCAAAGATAAAACTGCACGACTCTGCAATTCTGGTAGTTCATGAATCTTGACCTTTCATCGGTATATTCTTTTCGTTTCTTTCTTTCTTTTTTAATTAAAGAGGGTTGTGCATACACCGGAATCACCACTTCAGTTGCATTAAACATAGAAACAGTTTTTTAGAATAGAGTCCAAAAAGTCAAATTCTTTCAGTTGGTAGAAAATGGATTTGGGTCCTCTTATGTTAGTAACTAACATGACAAATTCATGTTAGAGACAGAAAGACAAATAAAATTAATGGACCCTACACAAAATAATGGTGGCTCCTACTATAACTGTTTTATGTTTTTTTCTCTTAGAACATGAGATTATCATGTTAGTTACTAATATGAGAGGATCTTGGTATCTTAATCTGTAGTCAATATGCAAAAATTGAGCTACAAATTCTTTCATGTTCATTTCAACAAATCTTCCTTAGTCATATTCAATGTCAAATGGCATATAAAACAGTTTGAGATGGTGTTCTCCAACTGTAATTCACATGAGCAACATATCTCAGATAAGCTTCCGAAATCCATGGGTATCAGTACTCTGAGAAGTAATACAGATACATTTGCTTGACATTGTCACGTCATAGAGTTCAAAATAGAACAAAGAAGTTCCAAAGATATACAAAACCATTGCATTGGATATTGAATAAGATGAATTGATACAATAGGGATGGCATGGAAACTACTAGAATGAGATCTATAAGAGCCTAACTGAATGATACATATACAGATCTTACGGTTATAGAGAATAGAAAAGCTTAACTAACCAACTGTCTAACTGAATACTACCAACTGTGATAAAACTATTTCTGCGTTAATAAGTTGTGTAGCATTCTATTATATTATACAACCACCCAGTTTTGGCTTTGCTTTTCTACATCTCAAATTCAATTCAACCGTGTTTAAGTGCAAATGCACCTTCCATGTCAAGCCCCCAAAAGATTTTTTTAGTACTTATACTGCTTACCATGATTTTGGTTTTTACTATGGTTGGACCCTTCCGGAGATATAAAGTTGGTTGGGTGATTAAGAAGGGAAGGAGGGAAAGGTCGTGGGTTCAATCCCTCATGCTAACAAATTAACAAGTAACATTTGTCGATCAAAAATGGTTGTACCCTTCCATCACTGATACTATGACAGCATACCCAATGATCCACCTTTCAATAAAAGACACTCCTGATTCTATTGATCAATTTATATTTGTAACTGCTGATATTTTCACTAAAATAAAAATTGTCAGATGAATGTGAAAGTTGTCACCATAAGATAGAAGGCCAGTGTCAACTTTTTGGGAAAAAAAATGCTACCAATCTTTCCTTCTAAATTTATTGGAGTGGCTGCTTTTTGTAGAATGCTACAAATCCAGTTCTTGTGTATATACAAATCCAGTTTTTGAAGAATTAGACTTATCTTTGAATGACTGTGCCTAATTTAAGTTACTAATCTGCTATCTTAGCATTTACTTGCTCCTTGGGTGACTTTCTTATCATCTCGAATAAAGCTATGGCTTGTTTATTAACTATTCCACACTCAATTAAAACACCAATTTTTTTTCCCTGTATAACTTTGTCATCATACTTATATTTCTCTATCGCTCAATCTGATTTTATTGTTTCTTAAAACTCCTGCTGCAGGTACAAAGGGGTTGAGTAAGGCAGGAAAACTAGTAATAGGTAATAATATGCCTTGAACACAATGTTTAAAGTGTGTGCCTTGAAATTTATTTGTCTTGTACAACATATTTCATTAGCTTGAAAAACCAAGCATTTTTCTGAATTTTTCTTCTAAACCCCCATATAGGGATTCTTTATCTTAAAAGTGTGAAAACTGAAAATGCCTTAAAAGATATTCAATTGATTCTATCAATGCTATATCCCATATATTATTTTCCCGAGTCTGCACTTTAATAGGAAATAATATATGCTTTAAAAGTATAGCATCTTCAAATCTATGATTGCATCTGTGAATGTTTCCATATAATATTAATATTTCCTTTTGGCCTCCTCCCTTAGGTTTAAGTGTTGTAATCCTATGCATGTTGATGATTGGGTTGCTCCTACACTGCAAAAGAAAACACAGTTCCTCAAGTGGTCAATTCCAAACAACAAATACTTATTCTACTCCCTCCTCTGCGAATGCAGAAGTCGAAGGTGGCAGTGTGTACTTTGGAGTTCCTCTCTTCTCCTACAAGGAGCTTGCAGAAGCAACAAACGGTTTTGACCTTAATAAACAAATTGGAGATGGAGGCTTTGGGACTGTCTACTATGGTAAGCACTCAAACTCCACCCAGTTAAATTTTTAATTGATGCATTGAAATAGTACTCCATCCTGTTGTATAATTTATGCTTATTAGATATTTGAAACCCAGGGAAACTCAAAGATGGAAGGGAAGTTGCAGTGAAGCACTTGTATAATCATAACTACAGGCGAGTAGAACAGTTCATGAATGAAATTCAGATCCTCACACGTTTGCGCCACAGAAATCTTGTGTCACTCTTTGGCTGCACTTCACGTCAGAGCCGTGAACTGCTGCTTGTGTATGAATACATTCCAAATGGCACAGTTGCCAGCCATCTCCATGGGGAATTAGCAAAGCCAGGCTTACTAACGTGGTCCTTACGAATCAAAATTGCACTAGAGACTGCTAGTGCATTGTCTTATCTTCATGCTTCTAAAATCATTCACCGCGATGTCAAAACTAACAACATTCTTCTTGACAACAGTTTCTGTGTTAAAGTTGCAGATTTTGGCCTTTCAAGACTATTCCCCAATGACATGACTCATGTCTCCACAGCACCACAAGGGACCCCGGGTTACGTTGACCCGGAATATCACCAATGCTACCAGCTAACTAGCAAGAGTGATGTGTATAGCTTTGGAGTTGTGCTCATTGAGCTAGTATCATCTATGCCAGCTGTTGACATGAACAGGCATAAGGATGAAATTAACTTGTCAAATCTAGCCATAAAGAAGATCCAAGAAAGGGCATTGAGTGAACTAGTCGACCCTTATCTGGGTTTTGATTCAGACAAAGAGGTGAAGAGGATGATAGTTGAGGTGGCAGAGTTGGCCTTTCAGTGTTTGCAACAGGACAGGGAATTGAGACCTTCCATGGATGAAGTCCTTGAGGTATTGAAGAGAATTGAAAGTGGGAAGGATGAGCTAAAGCATCTAGAAGAAGCAGTTCACAGTGGTTTTGGTTCTGGGGTTTCACATAATGTAACAACCTCATCATTGGATGAAGTTGGATTGTTGAAGAATAGGAAGCCACCTTCTTCACCAATATCCGTTACTGATAGTTGGGAAAGTCAATCCACTACGCCTAATGTCAGTTCTTAATTACTCGACTTATTATAAGATAGTGATACATAATCCAGTCTCGCCTTACAAGCTTTTAGCACTCATTGTTAGTTGAAAATAAGTGAATCTGAGCATCATTTATCATGTCATCCACTTGTATAGTTATAGGATGATTATATTAAGCGGAATATCATAGTGAAGCCAGGAGTTCAGAGAATATAAATTTGAATGTTCAAAATAAAAGAAAATATAGTTGTTGTTTCTAGAAACTGTGCTGTCCCTTTTAAGCTATAAAGCATGCACAATTTTTAGGTGTTAGATTGTCAGACACTCCACTCCAACAATGACACTTCCTTAAAATTCAATTAAAAATAATTTATAATGTCATGGATATACCTATATTAAGTAGACACCTTCATGATTACGACACTAGTTTATAAAAGAATATCAATTTTGTTAAACATTTAATTATGCTTTAAAAATATCTCAGGTCACATATGATAAGCGTAAAACCCAAGGAGGACAAACCACCCAACAGACACGATCCACCCAAGGGTGCAAGGTCAAGGGATGCGAATCAAGGGGACATGACCCTTGGTGCAACAGACACGATCCACCCAAGGGGTGCATGGTCAATAGATGCGAATCAAGGGGACATGACCCTTGGTGCATAGACGCACCCTTTGGGGCCAGGAAGTGCGACTCAGGAAGGTGCAACTGGTGGAGAAAACACGTAACTCTTGGAGACAAACAACATCAGATCTGGAGCAGTTACAAATGAGAACAAGCATAACCATTCTGAACAATTGTGTCTATTAGGAATAGATGTTAGATGCAGTATAAATGGAAGTAAACCAAATTAAGAAGGGAGGGAAAACAAAGAAGGATAAGTCTGAATTGTGGAGAGGCAGGCTCTCGAAAACCTATGTTATAAAAAATATCTCAATTTACTTATATAAAATTTCTATGTCATCTTTTATATTCTATTCCATCTTCTCTGTTCCTATCAACGACTCTGGTTTTTATTTTCTCTATAGGCCCTACAAATGGTTCAAACTCAGACAAACATTTAAAGGGAGAACCAAAACTATCAAAGAAAGATGTCTCAATTAAATCTATGTTGAAGGCTTTAGAACAGGGAGAAGGGTTCTTATCGACTATCATCACATTCAAACAGAAATAGATTGGAAGGATTCAATTCCGTCAGAATTAAAAGATGCGCTACATGATTTCCCTTCCATTTTTGAACCCCCAGAAGGACTTCCTCCTCGATGGAATTAGAACCATGCCATTTACCTCAAAGAAGGAGCCCAAATACCGAATATCAGACCATACAGGTATCCTCACTATAAAGAAATAGAAATTGAAACATTGGTTGCTGAAATGTTAAAAGCAGGAAACATCCGACCATCTACAAGTCCTTATTCCAGTCCTGTGATACTAGTAAAAAAAAAAAGGCGACAGTTGGCAGCTCTATGTGGATTATAGGGCCTTGAATAAAATTACCATTCCCGACAAATTTCCCATCCCAGTAATTGAGGAATTGTTGGACGAGATAGGAGGGGCCAATGTCTTTTCAAAAATAGATTTAAGATCCAGATACCACCAAATCAAAATAAAGGAAGATGACATTGAAAAACTGTTTTCCGTACACATGAAGGTCACTATGAATTTATGGAATTACAAGTTTATCCATACCCAGTTTTAGATATACTTGAATTACAACCTGGCAACATGGAAGTCTTAATTCAATGGCAGAATCTCCCTACAAGTGGAAATAGTTGGGAATCTATGGCTACATTATAAGAGGCTTTTCCAACTTATCACCTTGAGGACAAAGTGAGTGAGAAGCAACAGTTCTAAACCACCCAAGGAGGGAAAACCACCCAACAGACACGATCCACCCAATGGGCACAAGGTCAAGGGATGTGAATCAAAGGGACATGACCCTTGGTGCAACAGACACGATCCACCCAAGGGGCGCATGGTCAATAGATGCGAATCAAGGGGACATGACCCTTGGTGCAGAGACGCACCCTTTGGGGCCAGGAAGTGCAACTCAGGAAGGTGCAACTGGTGGAGAAAGCGTGTAACTCTTGGAGCCAAACAACATTAGATCTGAAGCAGTTACAAATGAGAACAGACACAACCATTCTAAACAATTGTGTCTATTAGGAATAGATGTTAGACGCAGTATAAATAGTAGTAAACAAGATTAAGAAGAGGGAGGGAAAACAAAGAAGGATAAGTTTGAATTGTGGAGAGGCAGACTCTCGAAAACCTGTATTATAAAAAATATCTCAATTTACTTATATAAAATTTCTATTTCATCTTTTCTATTCTATTCCATCTTCTTTGTTCCTATCATCGACTCTGGTTTTTATTTTCTCTATAGGCCCTACAAATGGTTCAAACTCAGACAAACATTCACATAACGGTGGAGGAACAAGATCACAACCATTATCCTTCAAGGATATGTGTCTCAAGAAAAAAGGAATAGAAGTATGCTCAAAAGTTGATTTGCTGAAACAAAAACTTGCAACCATAGAGTACGAAGATGGCAACCCTTTGAAGCCAAAGGTCCATATACCATAATTGGGATTCGAAGGCCTATATGTACCAGGAAAGGACGCGCTAGTGGGGAAGTTGCTTGGAAAGTGAGACTAACTAGAATTTGAAAGCTTTCTACAAGCTTCAACATGTTAGACATAGGCAATGGGTATTTTATGATTAGTTTTGACATAGACATTGATCGCGCGAAAGTCACGGGAGGGTCCATGGATGATTTTTGACCACTATCTCATAGTGCAACTTTGGTCACCAAATTTTATTTCAGCAGCAACCAAGATAAAAAATAACCTTGGTTTGGATTCGCTTCCTCGACCTTAATCTAATTAACTATGACAAGTGTATCTTGTTAGCACTAGCTTCTATAAAGGACGTGAGAAGAGGAAGATTCACAAGAGTTTCTATCGAGTTTGACTTGACAAAATCCGTAGTAGGGGTGTTTGGATGAAAGATTATTGGTACCAAGTCCAATACTAAGGCCTAGATCAAATTTATGGCACATGCAGCTACTACAACCATCTCTCACAGGAGTGCATGAAAACTGTTGAAACATCACCGGTATAGGCTAACCATAGCAATGGCCAAACTCCCCCTACAAGGTGGTCGCAAACACAACAAATAAGGGAACGCCACAATCTGATGCAGTTATGAATAAAGAGGATATTTCATTGATTAATAATAATATCCCTACTCATGGTGATTGAATGATAGTTTGCAACACAAAGTCCCATCAATCTAGAAAAATAGAAAGAGATCAAATCCAATAATGCTCACTCCCAAGATATCTCGAACATAAAAGAAAGGAATATGCCAAAGTCAAATACAACTTACATACCAACAACCATAGTACGTCCAAAATCCTATGCCCTAGCCATGCTAAATAAAACCCATCATATGCCAACATGCTAGCCAAGCACAAGAGGCCAAAGAAAAGATCATGAAACCCCCATATGACAACTAGTGAAAAATGCAAAGACCATCCCTTTTAAACACTAACCTAGCGTCCCACACACTGCCCCAAATACCAACTTCCCTCATCTATAAACCTTAACCTAAACACCCACCCCCCTGGCGAAACTGACCTTAGCAGCAATATCCAGTCAACAGTTGACCCCAACCTTGAGCATTGTTCCCATGCCCCTATGCAAGATGATCACATGGACATTGGTATCAACCTTGGCCTCCATGTTCCTCAAGATGAGCCTATTGAACAACATGTTGGTCAAGACCATGCAATGGTCACGTAAGGGGTTCCTACTACTCTCTCTCTCCTTTCAACATGTATGATGAATATGTTTAAAGATTTCTCATTTATTTCATGGAATATTATAGGAGCTATTGGGCACACCAACAAACGTCATGTTCAGGATATTATTAAAAAGTGTCATCCTTATCTTTTCTTGATCTTTGAGACTTATGTTCGTTTTACTAAAGTGAAGCAGTTCTAGAAGTTGATAACCAATGTTGTATCGCTTCAAAACAATTAAACTACGCTAATTCTGTAGAACAGGATTAACCTAGGTCGACTTAGAGACACAATCAATATGGTTCCAACTTCAATTCACTAGTAAATAATGGGGGGATTTTTATCAAATAGTTTGCATGCGTGAATAAAAATTACAGAAAAACGTAACAAAATAGAAACTAACAGAATTGATAAAAGGTATTCTAAAACAAATTTAAAAGCATCAATCCAATTCACCAAACCAAGCAATACAAATTATCATAGTTTTCAGATAATG
>CM023949.1:17841512-17893675 GCA_013407115.1 Glycine latifolia | reverse complement strand
ATTTGAATTATGGTACCTTGTGGTGATTAGCTGAGATCTCAGTCATGCATCATTTAATAAAGAGAGCATGCATTACTCATCATATATCTGTCTACAAGAATTATTTATATTTCTGAAGAATTATTTAGGGTTCTGCATATTTGTTATACCTATTTCATTTTCTACTAATTATCTAATCATGTTTATTAAATACTTACCCTGTTTGTGTCTGTGGTTGACACCTGTGATGACCCCAATCTATTTGGGCGAGCAGAGGAACAGTGAAATGCTTAGTTATGGAGGAGCTTGATGAATTATGTGATGTGTTTTGGCTTGTTATCTGGATGATATCACTTGCTGTTGCTACTTTTGGGAGTTATGTACTATGTTGGTTGACTAGTACTATATTTTGATAGTCTGTATTATATTTTGGATGACTGTATCATGGACTATTATAATTCCCTATGAGAGAATATCTCTGACTATGAATCCTGTTGAAATTATTTTACCATAAACAAACCGACTAGAATAGTATGTTATATAATTAAATTCCGTAGAAAAAGAATTTTTCGTAACATAATAGCGTAAACGATTAAATACGAACAACGTAATTATTAAGAATAGTTAAATAAACGGAGTCGTTATACTGGGGGAGGTTGGGAAGGTGGTGGAGAGGATGAAGGTGGTGGTGGTATTGAAGCCAAGGGTTGTGGTGGAAGTTCAAGAGAGGCAGGTGTGGAGGGTGGTTGAGGTACAGATGCAGGTGCAGGTGCAACACTAGCTCCAAGCATTGATATTTAAGCTTTTTGGATGTTCTGTAAAAAGACAACACCAAGCTTTGGAGAACTGGGTCGTAATGGAATTCTGTACAGAGAGGTGAAATTACTTATTCTCTTGTCTTTGACGTTCTACAAAGGACTCAATTGCTTGGCTGATCATATCTTGAGCCTGATCCCGAGAGATGGTGGCAGGTTGTCCATAGTTGAGGGAAGTGGGGCCAGAACTTGTTGAATATTCAATAACAACATTATGGTCTCGTTTATCCTAAGAAGTGGCTTCATTTGATGTTGTAGACTGTTTGGACACAAGATCTTGAATGTGTGGTTTAACTTCATCAACCATAGTTGCATTAGACGCTTCACCAGTCTCATCCATGACCCTAACGTTTGTAAGATCCATGATGACCCCATACATAATGGTGTCATCCACAGCTTAATAGACGCTTCAGCTTGGACGGTGGCAATAACTTCTTTCTTAGCAATGGCAACAATAGCTTCTTCAACCCTTTTCTTCTGTTAAGTCTCATGGAGCTTAGTCACATGAGTTATCATTTGGCTCCTGTTATCTTCTTTAAGTTGTAAGTTCCTATGTACTGAACTGTGGAAAACTTGAAAAGATGTTGTATGAAGGAGTAGTTCTCATCATCTTTGGTAAAACAGACGCAAGGATCATCAAACTGATACTTCCTAGTTGGTCGTAACACTTGAACAACATCGTGGTGCTCAACATTATCACTTCCATTGGATCATCCTTTCATATTAGCACATCATTTATCACTTTTCTCACCTTTTCACAACAAAACAATTTATTGCATTTAATTTTTGGCGCATACTAACATACCAAGAGTTCACAAAGTCTACAAACCAACAAAATTAATTACCTAATGAAAAAATTTAACCAAACTGAACACTTTTAAGAAAATTAGGTACCTTATGGGAGGTAGGAATGCTAGTGAGAATCGTACGAAGCATGACGACTACCTTGTAGTGAGCGTGGGCCTCTTCAAGGATGCCTTCAGTGACAAAAAAGGCATGGTGGTTAGATTTGTCGAAAGTTGCATTGTAACGACCTGCCACGTCGCTACTGTATTACTAACTCATGACCATGATATAAATTCATTTTTAATAAAAAGAACACCTATTTAGTTGATTGTGAAAACGATGATATTTTTTTTTTTCACAAGCATATAACGACCATCCCCTAAGAAAATAACGTAGTTAAAGGCACTTATAAGACATTTCAAATATATGTGTGCACATACCAGAACTGATTTAATTACAAATACAAAAGATTATATCTCAAAATATACATCAAGTGTTTTACAAATAGAAAGAGGAATAGAAGTCAGGGGGTGTAAGTAGCAAAACAAGGAGTGCATCCATTAAAAGCAAGGGGTGCATCTAACAAAGTGCAACTCCTTCTCGGGATCATGTCCATTGACATCCCGGCAAAACACGGCAGCTCTAAACAACCCGGTCTTCCCCCAAAAGCACCTACTGTTACCCATCTTCTCACACAAACCCGGTTCGCGATCATCACAGGTACCAAACCACAAGGTACAACAAAGCGAAGGTGAGTTCATCGAATTAAATAACAACAATAAATACAACAGAAAAGGAACACAACCCAGTCAAGAAGCAACACGGTGATCAACATATCAATACGAACATTCCAAGCATCCATCAAACACTAGCATCCACGAACATCCAGAAACATCTCATAAATCGACCTGCAATATCTAGCATGATGCATGCTCCTGACTCAATTCTCATTATGCAATGTGGTACCATCCCGAAAATAGGCCAAAATTGATGATACAAATGATTATTGTAATACGTTAGGATCATTCTGTTGTGCACAGGACTCACCCCCCTATGGTGATCAGCCAAAATAAGTGTCATAAGGATCTCCCTACAGACGTGGCCCCCCAGTACTTCTCGTACTATGCAGTCAACCATCCTATTTTTGTCATGCAAATATCATATGTTACGTAGGCACCATCAATGTATGACCCGGCTAGGAACACAATCCTTCCTCGCAAGGGTAACCCATCATACACCCCCTATGTAACATACTGCCACACAAGGGCCCAACGATGCACTGACCATGGTCCTCGCAAGGTTTACCACCCGGTCCCGACATCTCACGTCTATATATAGAATATCACCACGACACCACCAATGTATGACCCGAAACCAGGCTCAACTCGACCTAGCTAGGATAATGCCATATGCTCCCGTGGGTATTTATGTATATCCAAATGCATTCTTCATCTCAAGCCATCACATAGGCCGAGTTCAAATGCCACCAACATAATAATATGCGTCACTCACAAACACATACAAACAAGTGAACCGGTGTGAAGTACGAGGTGTCCGGGTTGGCACTAGATATACTATCTCAAGGTAAGAATCCGAACAAGGTCGGACGAAGGTGGACAAGGTCGATCGGGGTCAGTCAGAGGGATAAAGTTTGGACAAGGAAAGACAAGGGTATCATCCGAGTAGAAGACCCGGTATACCTTATAGAAAGGGAAGCGAGTCTTCACGACTCTAAGGGAATGACCTCGGGTAGGGAACCCAGTCTACTGACATCCGCCAACAAGGATTAAGTTACGTCCTGCATGCATGCATTCCACGTAACCCGCTCAACTCGGCCTACCCATCCTGGTACTCATCACCTTTACGAATACTTCCGCAAGTGTCTTAGAAGCCTTTCAGCATTAAAATGCCAACTTCACACATGCACGAGGAGTTCTTAAAACATCTACTCCCCCACAAGAACACCAAACATCAACACAAAACAACCTTCAACAAATATAAGGCATACCATATCTCATTCATAAAAGACGTAGCTTTTCTGGGAAAAACATTACACACACCAGGGACATGTAGTTATCATCACGGTTGGACTCCCTGACCCCCAAACTGTGGTACCTAAAGCTGTTAAGAAACACGAGAAACTCCCCTTACCTAACCAGGAGTTCGTTCACGAGCTTCACAGTGTGTTTGTCTTAAGCTTCAGTTCCAACCACAAAGTTCCTCTCAGCGTCGGGATTTTCACAGCAGCTACTGTGGCTCTCGTAGGTTTGGAGATAACAAAGGAGGGATCGAGAAAGAGAAGTTTCTGGGTGAGTTTTAGAGAGAAAACAAAGGAAACACAAAGGTAAAAGAAGGAAGAGTGAACTTGTTGTTGTGCCAGTCTGTTGCTTATAAACACGGCTGACACAGTTCATCCATTTAACGTGCACAGCCAGCAACCACAACACAGCAGAGTTGACTTATGTCCAATACCCATCAAGCACATATACCAAGACAAAAGCACTCAAACAGCAAGTTATAATAAAACAATTAATCAATCAACATAACACATGTAATATAATTAATATAATACACACATCAAGCATCCAAATTAGCAACTTATAATCTGGGTCGTTACAACTCTCCCACCATTTTAGGAATTTCATCCCCGAAATTACCTGATGTAAACAAAGCCTGGTAGGCTTCTTGCATCTGGTTCTCTAGTTCTCATGTAGCATCTTCTCCAGATATGCCTCCCCAGATAACCTTGACTAGGGGAATTTCTTTTCCTCTTAGATGTTTTATCCGTCGATCCTCAATCCTTAAAGGTAGTGTTTCATACGTTATGTTTTCCTTTACTTGAATATCATCCAATCCGACCACATGAGATGGATCATGAATGTACTTACGAAGTTGAGACACATGGAATACATTATGGAGATTGGAAAGGGATGGAGGTAAGGCAATTTGGTAGGTCACGGGACCAACTCTTTTTAAGATTTGGAAAGGACCAACAAACCGGGGTGTGAGTTTCCAGGATTTCAATGCTCGGCCTACCCCGATCCATGGGGTGACCTTCAAGAATACATGATCACTGTCCTCAAACTCTAAGTCCTTCCTCATTTTGTCATGATAACTCTTTTGCCTACTCTGGGCCGTTTTCATCCTATCCCGGATCAACCTGACCTTTTCGATCGTTTGTTGTACCAACTCGGGCCCTAGTACAAGGCTTTTGCCGGGTTCCAACCAACATAGGGGTGTCCTACACCTTCTACCATATAGGGCTTCGTAGGAAGCCATGCCAATGGTAGAGTGAAAACTATTGTTGTAGGTAAACTCTATCAAGGGTAGAAAACTATCCCAGCGACCCCCTTGTTCTAGAACACACACCCTCAAAAGGTCTTCAAGTGGCTGAATGGTTCGTTCAGTCTGCCCGTCAGTTTGAGGGTGATAGGCCGAGCTCATCCGAAGCCGGGTTCCTAAGGCCTTGTTCAAACTCTCCCAGAATCTAGATGTGAACCTCGGATCCTGGTCGGACACTACACTAGAGGGTACACCATGCAACCGAATAATCTCAAGTCAAGCACGCATACCAAGACAAAATCATTCAAACAACAATTTATAATAAAACAATTAATCAATCAACATAACACATGTAATATAATTAATATAATACACACATCAAGCATCCAGATTAGCAACTTATAATCCGGGTCATTACATGCATCATCGTTGGGGGAGGCAGAGTGACACATGCACAACAAAATGAGGTTGTAAAGCTCGTTGTTCATGGAAGAGAGGATCTAGAAAGCGTTCTCTATGGTTTCTTCCAAGTACTTATGCCCTTGCATCGCCAACTCCTGCATCGTTTTAGACCCAGACATCGTGTCATTCAAGGATTATTCTTCTTCCATTCTCAGTGCCAAAATGTCTTTGAAATTCAAAAATCATAAAACCCTAAACCTTTTTAAGATTGAAAATACTACCAAAGAGGCTAGTGACAGATAGAACACGAGCTCAAAACAAAGAACGATGACAAAAAAATAAACAAAAACATCAATAGTAGGATTCGAACCTGCGCTAGCGAAACCCACTTGATTTCAAGTCTACCTCCTTAACCACTCGGAAATATCGACTTGAATTTTTGCCCATACAAAATTCTCAATTTGGGGTGCAACGAGAATGTAACTGTGTCGCAATGTGGAGGCATGGCACGAGTGAGCTTGTGTACAGTGTTGTTGGGACTTGGGAAGGAGATATAGAGAGAGGGCTCGAGAGAGAGAAATGTGAGAGTGGAAAAGATTGAGGGTGAGAGAAAGTTTAAAAAAAATGATGTAATATTCATGGACGATTTTCAAAAAAATGTTGTAAAATTGTCCATTTCAACATCAATTATTAATCAAAGCAATGTTGAATTAATTTTAGCTGATGGATGCTCTGATAGCTCTGGATCATGAACATTCAACAGATATCATTCCTTTCTTGAAGACATTACCACTAGACTAAGCCACATAGAGACTAGGATGAGTCTCAAGGACTTTGATGATCTTTAGCTTAGTGGTTGTCTTGTTTAGTTTTTGGTTGTTTTCTCATTTTCAGTCATGATCTTTGATGTTTAACCTTCATGTATGCACCTTGAATCATTAATAAAATTACTTGTATGTTGTTTTAAATATTCCTTTTCTTATTTCACTATTGTTGGGATATTTTGTCTTTGATAAGCCAAAAGGGAGAGAAAAATGAACATATGCACGGTGCAAGGAGAGTAAGAGAAAATAAGGGGAGAAAAATAAATGAACTTTTGCTCTGATTAAACTGAACATAAACATTGATCTTAATATGAAATGATATGAAATTACATAAGAAAAAGGGAGCAATAAAAATGATTTTGATATATATAGTTTATGCAAAGAATACTTGATGTAACAACCTGAAATTTTGAGTTTCTGAGATAGATATTTGATGGGTGTTGTGTTGCTTGATTGTTTAATTTACTTCATAATTTGTTGTTTTGTTATGCTTTTGTCTTGGTATGAGTGTTTGGTGAATGTTAGGTTAAGTCAACTTTGTTTAGTCTGTGGTTGCTGTATGTACATGCTAAGTGAGCTTGTCAAGTCATCTATATATAAGTATCAGAATGGCGCAGTGGAAGCGTGTTCTTTCTTCTTTTGTGTTTTTCTCTCCCTTTTCTTTCCAACTCCCCACACCCTAAACCACTCCCTTCAACCACTCTGAACCACCAAGGACCACCGTAGCTTGCCACGGAACCCCTACACCAAGAGGAACCTCGTGACCGGAGCAGAAGTCTTCGAAAACCCTTCTTGAAGTTCGAACGAGAACGGAGCCCCAACCTTTCTTTTCTTGGATTCCTTGAGAGACCTGTGTTTGGACAAGCTCACGCTTCAAATGATAGTGTTATAACATCACTAGACTATGATAGAAGGACTCCTGGTTAGGTAAGGGGAGTTTATTATGTTGATAATCAGTTTTAGATACCATAGTTAGGGGCCAGGGAGCCCAACTATGAAGATAACTGCATGTCCCTGTTGTGTGCTGATTTTCAAGAAAATCTATGTCTTTTTAACGAATGGGATGCAGAATGTTATGATTGATGGTGTTTTTGTGTGAAGATATTGATGTTGTAAGAATCCTTTGTTTGTGAAGTTGATGTCTGTTGCTGTGAACTCCCAAAACACCTTTTTAACGTTGTGTTTGTGGAGGTGCCGGCTACCGGGTTCCTTTCCCGGACTCGTTTCTTCTCTTTAGAGCTGTTGAACTTATTTCCTTTTCTCTAGAGATACCGGGTTCCTTTCCTGGACTCATTTCTTCTCTTTAGAACTATTGAGCTCGTTTCCTTTTCTCTAGAGATACCGGGTTCCTTTCTCGGACTCGTTCTTCTCTTTAGAGTTATTGACTTCGTTTCCTTTTCTCTAGAGATACCGGGTTCCTTTCTCGAACTCGTTTCTTTTCTTTAGATCTGTTGAGCTCGTTTCTTTCTTTAGAGCTGCCGGGCTAGTGCTGCCTGGTTAGGGAACCATCTCGGCTCACTACTTTACGTTGTGTTTACGATTGATGTGTAAGTAATGATTGTATATGATAATGTTGGAATAGTGAAGGTTGGTATATGAGGTGATAATATTGATGATGTTGTGGTTGTATGCTATGTATATACTTGGATGGTGCAATGATCAGTTGGTTACCCTTACAAGGAAGGATTTGTTCCTAGCCACGGTCATTGCATCGGTGAGCCCATGTTGGGGTGGTATGTATGTACATAGGGGGTGCATGGCGGGTCACCTTTGCGAGAAAGGATTTGTTCCTGGCCAGGTCATGCATCGATGATGCCCATGTGACATACTTCATTTGTTTTACGGAAATAGGATGATTGGTTGCAGAGTACAGAGGTACTGGGGGGCACAACTGTTTGGAACTCCTTTACTGAGACCATGGCTGATCACCAGTGGAGGGGAGCGGCCTGTGCACGACAGAGTGACCTTGACATCCTGCTGCATCATCTCCCTGTGTTGGACTATTTCTGGGATGGTACCACATTGCATGCTGAGAGATGAGTCAGGAGCATGCATCATTCTAAGCATTAGAGGTTGACTGTGGAATGTATTTGGATGACTGTCTTTGTTGGTTGTGTGATGAAATGATTGGGTTGATATTTGTGATGTTTTGAATTGCCTTCTCTTACTACTGTTATTTATTACTTGTAGTTTTTACATGATAAACTCACCTTTGCTTTGTTTGTACCGTGTGGATTGGTACCTGTGATGATCGTGAACCTTCGTTCATGTGAGCAGACGGACAACATTAGGTGACTTGTAGGAAGATCTCTTTTTGGTTTGAGCCGTCGAGCCGTCGTGATGGCGATGAATCAGATTTTGGAAAAGAGTTGTGTTTTGATAGTTAGCTCTTCCATAGATTGGTCTCTTGTTTTGTTTTGAAGAACTTGTACATTTCAGATGTGGATACTTGTAAATACAACTAAATTATGTTCTTACATGTGAATGAATTGCGATGTTTAAATGTACTTTTATCTACATATTTGCTTTATGGCGATGATTATTTATTTTCGTAAAACTTACTACCATTTTCATAATCAAATATAAGGATTCTTCATTAAAATATATTATTAGAGTAATTAAGAGTTAGTGATACAGTAACGACGAGGCGGGTCGTTGCACTTGACACTTAGTCTTGGCTAGAAGCTGATTCTTTTTCAGGTTTCAAGTAAAAAGCTCTTGAAAACTCTCTCCTAAAAGATCACTAAGGATCAAGATGTTCAATTGAAGTTTGGCATGATCAAGAAGCCAAAAAGGGGGAGTTAAAGAGGATCAAGAAGCTAAGGTTCTTAGACTATGAAATGTTTAGGCTTTTACATGCCAATGATCCATTGCATAAAACTCACACATTTTTGCATTCATGTTTTCATAAAAAGCTTTTTCTGAAACACAAGGTTTTCATGAATGCATAAAAATCCAAGTGTTCAATGTTTCAAGTTTTGGAAAAATATTCTCTCACTGGTTTAATCGATTACCAGTCATTGGTAATCTATTACTTAAAAACATTTTAATCAATTACGACTTTGTGGTAATCAATTACACAGTTCATAATCATAGAATTGACTTTCTGTGATAATCGATTACAACATGGTGGTAATCGATTACTTGGCATAATTTTTGAATAACACTTCCTGTGATAATCAATTACATTGCGATTTAATCAATTACATTGTTCATAAGTCTCTTCCAGAAAGCTCAAGAACACTTTAATCAATTATATAAGTGATTTAATCGATTACATAAGTGATATAATCGATTACTGATAGTTAAAATTTTTTTATAAATAGATATTGATTGTTTTAACAAATTACAACAACGAAATATCAATGAATTTCATAACCTTTCTGAATAGAGAAAAGATACTTTGAGCTAATCTGTGTTAGACCCTCAAATCCTCAAGATTTCTTGAGAGGATTTCTATTTGGGCAACATTCTAAAGAACATGGAGAGAATGTTCTGAGATTTGTCTTTCAACCTTGATTCAAGTTTGTGGATCATCAGGTTGTTTCTCTCCATACTACTTTGGTTTAATTCTTTTTAGAATTTTTGGTTTGTGTAACTATAGCAATAGTCTTTCTTAAAGCTTGTCTGGAATAAGTGTTTCTAGAGGGAAGAGTAGAGAAGGGTGTTCTCTATGTCTTGATCACAGAGACTCCAAGGGAGTTAGATTCTTGTTCTTGATCTAGGTCTGATTGAGAGTGATTGAATTAAGCTTGTAAGAAACAATTTTCTATTAGTGGAATTTCTAACTAGTTGGTTAGGAGAACTGAATGTAGCTTCTCTAGGTTGAGAAGTGAACCAGTATAAATCTTGGTGTTGACTACTTCTTTATCTTTTATTGTGGTTATTAATTGTCATTCGTTGGAGTAACTTTTCATAATCAACTAAAATATTTTGTTGTCATTGCATTCTTTAAAGATTTGAGTTTGATTGATTGAAAGTGTTCAGCGGTTGTTTTATGATACGATCCTTTTTAACTTTGATTGTTTAAGAAATTTTAATTGATCAAGAACAACCAATTCATCCCCCATCTTGGTTCTTGTGTGCTGTTCATACTATTTTTAGTTTTTTCCTAAACAGTCATGGATCCAATGACATAGAAAACACTATTTTTAGTAGTGCTGGGAGTTATTTGGTTTGGAATCTTTGTGTGGCTCATGCTAATTCCATGAGATGGAGTATCCTTGCAAGATAAAGTGACCCTTTTGTGCCACTAGCAATCTCATCTCAGTGAAAGTGTGTTATTGGGTTTCCCATGGTGTGGAAATCTAGCAATTTCATGTTCTCCTAGGCTTCTTTCACAGGTGTTTTATTGGTCTCACATGCATATAGAGTCTTAAGTGGAATTTGCATCATAATGCATTTGTGTATATGAGAATGTAAATGATTTGTGACAATGATACATTACTTTTAATTGTTTAAAATACTTACTATGTTATATGTGGTAAGATGTATCTCACTTCCTTATCTTTCTGTGTTTGTGTTTGGGCTGATTGCCATTTGCAAGTGAGACTGAGTACCATGCGAAGGATTATTCTTGAGGGACTTAAACTTTAATTTTAGAACCTATTTATTTCATATTTTCTTATGAGTTGTAATGCTCTAATAGGTCGTGACATCGGGGCTAGACTTATGTTTATTTTCTCTTTGAATTTATGTTTTAAATTGTAAAATATAGTTAATTTTTAAATGGCCTTTGGAGAGCCAATACTGCGCTGTTTGTGTAAAGATTAAAAGTTTTGTGATACCTTTAATCTTATAAGAAAGTTTTTTTTTGTAAATCTTAAATATTATATTATATTTCGCTTACTCTATTTCTATAAATAAATTTATATGGTAAAGGGTGTCACCACAACACCAACTCATTCAAAAGATTGAAAGTCATCTTGACAGGGTCCTGAATGTGCATCTCATAACTCTATCAATATTTTCTTTCTTCCTCAAAAGTTTTCATCTTACTTGAATGCAATTAAAGTAAAGGTAATAACTCATCCACATGAAGTAAACGATTCCCAAAAGAATTGAAGACAATAACTGCTCAAAACACATTCAATCAATTTATTTGCACAAAAGATATAGGGACTCGAAGCAGTCCATGTAACCATATGATTTGAGAAGAAACATTGTATGTAAGATACTCATTCACACAAAATCAGAGGATACTTATGATAACTAAGACACTTTATTCACATGAATAGTGCACTACTCAAAAGTAGACTATTGAAATGCCTCTGATTGACTCATATTCACAAGATAAATAACAATAGGGAACATCCTACATCACCATATGGTTTGAAAATGGAAGAAAAACATACAAAAGGTATTTGTTCATGTACTAGGGATTGAGACAAAATCATATCAGAAAAGAATAACTTCCTTTTTAGTGATAACAATATTTCAGGTGATTATAAAAAAGAACTTGCTACAGCTTAGAAAATAGTAGCGAGTTTAGAATAGAAATTCAAGTAGCTCATACTAGAAATGCAACAATTATGGAAAAATAGTTTCTATGAAAATAAGTACTCTAGTTTCAAAGTGGAGTATACAAAAAAACCTTTTAATCAAAACTTTATTATTATGCTGGTTAAGATGTACGTGAATAGATTTAATGTTCTCAATTAAAATCTGATTTCAAACTCATATAAAAACATAGTAAAGGAGATAGAGAAGAGGAGTGCACAAATATTTTTATACTGGTTCACCTTGACCTAGGACTACTGTAAAAGATAGGAACACTTCACACTTAACCAAGAGGGGGGGTGAATTGGTTAGGCTTGGTAAATTAAAAATTCTTTTAACAAAATCAGAGTTTCCCTTAGGATCTTTATCACTTTTGAAACCAAAAATTCTTATTCAATCAAAAGCTCAGCCCAAGGTATGCAATTGTTCAAAATTAAATTGATAAGCAAGGCAAGACAATCAATATATATGGAAAGTAAGCAAGCACGAATTTAAACACAAGACTCAAGAGATTTATACTAGTTCACTTCAAACACTATGAAGCTACATCCAGTTTTCTTCCACTCAACACTAGAATGGAGTTCCACTATTGCAATTTTCTGTCTTACAAGTAATTACAAAGTCTCTCTTTATCAACCCTAGATAAAGTTTAGAAACCTAAAACACTATTAGGTTCTTAAAGACCAACCCACTGAGAATCCACTCAGCACACCCCTAGAGAAACCCTATATCTAGATTACATGCAAGAAACTCAATTACAATAGAAATTCAATTACAATTCAAAACAGAGTACAACCTCAAAGCTAAGGAAAGAAATCACCTGATGATCCAGTGAATAATGATGCATATGAAATGAATGACTCAGGTTTAAAGATCAACACAAGACTCAGAACAACTCATTTCTTAAGCTTTGAAAAGAACCTTCTTGCTTCAAGAATCAATCAATAACCCATAGATGTTTTAATGTAAGCAAGAACTCCCAGAACCCAGAAATCCCCAAGAAAGTATTTAGAATGCTTTATGTTAGCTCAGAATTCGAAATTGACTAGTTACAAATCAAGCACAGTAAGGGTTCTATTTATAACAAACATTTACAACTGTCAGTAATCGATTAAACGCTCCCAATAATCGATTATTTATCATGTGTAATCGATTAAATAAGCCATGTAATCGATTAATATGTTCTACAGTTATCTGGGTATGGGCAACGAACCAATTAATCGATTATTCTGTCTTGTAATCGATTAATACAGTGAGTTCTAGAAAACTTGAATTTCAGAATGTCACTTAAAATGCACTGTGTAATCGATTACTGTCTTTTGTAATCGATTAAGATAGATAGCTTCATGAAACTAGGAACAGCCAAATGAACTATGTAATCGATTACAGATTTTGGTAATCGATTATTGTATAACAAATAGTTAAGCAGAAGTCTATAATGTAATCGATTACAAGTATTGGTAATCGATTAAGGCAGTGAGCTATGGTTTTCTATTTGGCCTCTGTAATCGATTACAGTCTATTGGTAATCGATTAAAATGTTTATCAAGGCTGTTTATATGTAAACTAAGGTCAAATAATCGATTAATCCAATACGTAATCGATTACATTGTTCTTGATAAGTTTTCCAGAAAGAGCTAAGAATAAAGTAATCGATTATATGCTTAGGTAATCGATTAAAATAATAGAAAACAGTATTTTTCCAAAAACCTTTGTTTTAATTTAAACACTTAATCAAATTAACAAAGCCTTGTGAATTCTATAATTCTAAATGAATGATATGAATGCAATGCACTTGGATCACCAGAAATGCTTCTTCCTTTTACAATTTATCACAAATTAATCTTCAAGTCTTCAAGGCATGTTGAAAGTTCAAAACCAAGCTTTGATCTCTTGTCCATTCTTCAAGTGACTTCTTTGAAACCAACAGCTACATCCAGTTCTCACCCTTCAAGATGAGGTTTCTACTAGTACAACAAGTTCACAACTGGAATAGCAACCACTGGATTTAACAACCTTATCAGTTACTCACTGGACTAAAGGACTAGCCCTTACAAGACCAACTACACCACTGGATTTTACTATTGCTAGACATTTTTGAACTTTACAATAAATGAGTGTATGATTTTACAACACAAATAAAAGATTTTTCTCCTCACAAGAGGGATTCCACTTAGGAATATGGTTTCAAACTTCTAATTAAGGATATTACAAGTTAAAAGGCTTAATACTAAAGTGGGTCATTCATCATAGAGAGGGTTGAAGTTAGAAAACAGATTTCTCACACAGAGATTTTATTAAAGATGTTGAATAAATGAAGTGCTTCAACTTGGTTCTTCATAGCACTCGAAAATGAAAATACAATAAACACTTATGCAAATAAACCAAGAGGGGGGGGTGAATTGGTTTTACCTCAGAGTTTTAAAATTTTCTTTCAATGTTTATAACAGCGGAAGACTTCAAAAGGATCATATCAATTTAAAACCAAATTAGAAATCAATTTACTTCATCAATCAAATTACTCTTGTGCTGTAACCAAGTTTATATGATGAACAAATTCTATACTTCAAGAATTTAATGAAATATAAACTAAAATCTAATGCACACAAGATTTATACTGGTTCACCTCTCAACCTCGGAGGTTACATCCAGTTTTCTTCCAACCAAATCTTGGTTAGAGTTCCACTATAACAAATATTTGTTCTTTACAAGCTTTCAAAATGATCTCTCTTACCCTCACTAGGTAAAATTCAAAATCTACTTCCTATAGACTTTTCGAAAGATCAAGAACTAGAGATCCCCTCTCTGTTCTTCCCTCTAGAAACCCTTTCTAGAAAAAGCTTTAAAGAATCCAAATGTTATATGGAAATACAACACAGTTATACAACAAATATCAACTAAACTCAAGCTTTAGGTACAAGAAAGATATCACCTTACAATCCTCGGCTACTAGAATGATATGAATGATTCAATTAACCTGAGATTATATGCAAAAGATGACTACCACACTTTCTTGACTGCTTCTTTATTCACTAGCTTGAATATTTCTTCAAACAATGAGTATTAAGACTCATATCTCTTTGTAAATCTCAATGATACTCAACACATATGAGTCTTTCACGAATTTCAGCCTTGGGTACACTTGAGAGCTTTAGAGAATGTGTATTCCAGAAGTATTCACGAGTATCTCTCTTTTTCTTACTTAGTCTCACTCAGACTCAGCTTTTCTATTTATAAAAAAACTGTTTTAACTAACTGTAATCGATTATTTTGTCAAGATAATCGATTATTTTAACTCTTGTAATCGATTATTTTATCCATATAATTGATTAAATTGTTCATCAGAAATCTGGAAATCTGATATGAACAGAATAATCGATTAAATCACCTTGTAATCGATTAAGCCAGAAAAAACCTAAGTTTTACAATGCACACATGTAATCGATTAAGTACCCATATAATCGATTAACACAGACCATGCCTAAAACTCAACAATGCATATTTAATTGATTACTAATATGTGGTAATCGATTAAACCAGATAAACATGTTGTGTAATATTATGCAGAAGCTTATGTAATCGATTATTTCCCAAGATAATCGATTACGAGCCAGTGGTAATCAATTAAAATGCTCATAAGGCATTTTCCAGAAAACATACACATGCCTGTAATCGAATATTTTACCTAAGTAATCGATTAAAGCAGTGAAAAAAAATGTTTTATACAATTCCTAATTTCCTTTATGAAAATCTATAAGTATGCTTATTACCACATTATTAATTCATATCAAATGAGTGTATGAATGCATGAATTATCAATAGCTAATGAGGATTAAAAAGCTTTATCTAGTGAACCAAGCTTAAACACAATTACATATGCCATCAAGTTGATTGGGCATGTAAAATATCACAACTCATTTACTTCAATCATCTTTGAATCCTTTGCTTCAGCTTCTTTGATTCTAACAATCTCCCCCTTTTTGATTTTGAGCATGCCAAATACTTCATTAATGAAACATACTCTTTGACTTCAATGAAGAGATGTATGATTTGAAAATTTCTCAGCTTTTTGCAAAGATCAAGCATCATCATATCTTGATTGATCTTTAAAAACATTCAAACATTCATTCAAATATTCTTTAGGCATTTTTATTCTAACTCCCCCTGAGTTGAATAGTCATTACATAACTCATATTCAGAGAATTTCATTGTTCAATATAACATTCAGCTTAGAGATTTTTATGTATCAATGTATCAGATTTTTACACTTTGAAACATATCATTACATTTCAATAACCTATGTGTATCAAAGCATATTATTTTGTTCATATTTCAATGCAACATTTCAAATGCTTAATATCATAGCAATTTTAATATCAGAGCAATTCCAAATTCAATATCAGTATTAGAACAACCTTTTTCATTCATTCTACTACTCTATTCAATCATCATCATCACTACTCCCCCTATTTGGCATATCAAATTCAAAAATTGAAATTAAAGCATACCAATAGAAAGGGAAATAGAAAACACTTCATTAATCATGAAAATGAACCAATTACAACCAACATAAAAAAAAAAAACTAAACCAAACTTAAAAATTCAAACACAAAACATAACATACATTTAAACTTAGACTAGAACTAAGAGATTAATCTACATCCCTACATTCATCCCTGAATATGTTCTTCACCCTAGTCTTAAGTTCCTCTAATGAAGAATTAACTTCATCTCTATGTTCATGATGTAATGAGAATAAAGCGTCCATCTTTTGTATCATTAAAGATTCAAATTGAGAATATTGAGGCTCAGATGGTGCAGCTTCCTCTGGTTCTTCTCCAGCATCTCCAATTTGGTTTCCTTTGTAAAAACCGCTTCAATTTCGTATTTATTTTATTTATGACTGATTTTTTTTCCGAAAAAAATAATAAATGCCCAAATTAATTTTGTTAAGTTTTAAAAAAATGATTTTTAAGAAATATGAAAGTTTACGCGTAATTCCTAACGTAATCCATGATGTTCACATACACATACCATACCGTCAATTATTACAAATCCATAATCCCATATATAAACAGTCCATAATACAGATCAAAATATAGATCATCAAAAGCAGAGAATCATCACAAAGTCTTCATCACATCTTCTTGTACAGCATCCATATCACTGTTCCTCTGCTCGCCCAAATAATTTGGGGTCATCACAGGTATCAACCACCAGACACAACACAGGGTAAGTCATGATAAACAAAATTTAAATACAACCACAATATTAGATACAGAAAATTAAACTTACGTACTAATAAAATACAGAAACCATACTAATATTGCTATTACTACTATTTTTTTTCACCCATAAATTAAATAATTTCCTTTCCACTCATAGCACATAAAAATGCATGCTCATCTTTATTATATGATGCATGACTGAGATCTCAGCAACATCTAAATAATTGTGGCCACTGTCAGATAACCCCACCCTCACCTTAGTGGAACGAACTTATCCATCCGGTCAGGGTAGCTCAGTGGCGCGTAGGATTATCACTCCCATCCATGTGATCATCATGGTGGTGTGGTCCTCACTGCGTCTACCCCCTAGTTATATGGACTCAGTTTAGTTATCTGACACTCCTCTTCACGAGATCTAACAATCTCATCATCATCATCTCATACCCCACTGGGTATATGCGTATGAAATGCATCACTGATTCATTTTATTTCCTCATTATTTCATTTTCATCATCCCTTAACATCACAGAGTCATTTTCACAGGGCCTTCATCCCAGACTCAAAATCATCACAGGGTCATCTCAAATTCAATATCATCACATCAAACTTCTAAATCATCACATCACACTTCTAAATTATCACATCAAATTTCTCAAGACCAAATAATACCCCTCGGCCATCATCACTTAAATTTCATTGGAGATCTTTCACTTGTAACAAAATTTAGAAAGTTATATCTCTTTTATTTATACTTAACAAAGTTTATGGTGAATCATGATTATATATTAATTTTAACAATAAAATAAATACATAAGAAATCAAGTTAGATAAAGTCATGACAACATAATTTAAAGAAATATATGCTATCTAAAATAATCCATGAAACCATATAATTCAAACCATTATCATTATATATAGAGTTTTCATTCTAAACTTTAATGGTAAGTATTACCTTCCATAAGATCAAAGTAAAATTTCCTTAATCATTTTCCTACCATTCCTTGGTTTTCCAATTAACAACAAAACACATGATTAGAAAATACATACACTTAAAGAAACATTACAAATTTAACTTATTTAAGAAACACATATATATATAACCAAGATAATTCATAAAACATAACTATAATCCTTTACACATAGAGAATTATAAATTACTTGGAATTGAGTTAAGATTTATTTATCATCCTTATTGAGATAAAGCTTCATAATCCTTCATATCATCATCATAATTCTTCTTTCATTTCCTCTTAATTCATCAACTCTTCCTTAGATAATCTTAAGTAGTAGCCTTGGATATATTTAAACTTAGTTTATCAAGACTTCCCATACCTTGATTGTTTCTAAAACTTGAACAAGCTTGCTCCCTTATTCCCTACTTCACGTGGACTTGCCTTGGTCTTGGGATGTTTTTCAAGTGATGGCACAAGGTGATATAAGTGTGTACGGTTGGTGCCTTGTGTTTTTGGCTCAACAAAGCTTAAACAAAATCAAGTGGAGTAAGTGGATGGGCTGCACGGTTTTCTCCCTTTGGCTGACCCCAAAAATTAACTTCATTCCTTCCTTATATAGCAAAATCAAGGTATTTGATTTCTCCAAGCTTTCCTATTGGTTGTTGCCTTGTTCCACTTTGGTCCACACATTTCTTCTTCCTCCATTTATGTGCACGGTCATGTGGCTTGTTGGAAGAGTCCAATTTGATTTTTTCTTCTTAGCCATCATGAAAGATTCTTTCCTTATCTTGCATTTATGAATTATTCTCCTTGTCTCCAAGAATCTTCCTAGGCTTGCCACTTCCTAGTTCCTTATTGGTTGCTTAATTCCTTCTTTGAATTGGCCCCTCCCTTCCCTTCTTGCTTCAAAGTCACGTGGACTTCCATTTATTCAAGGCTGCCATTTGATTTTTATTCAAAACCGTAGGTAGCTTAGCCTTAATCATAAAAATTTCTGCCCAAAACCCGTGTTACAAAAATATTCATTCTAAACTCGTTAACTGTTGGATTTTCTTAAAATTTTAAAGACATACTCCTAACCCATATATATAACTTTTGACCGTTGGGATTGTGGAAATAATGTCTCTAGCTATCCACGTATTTTGTCAAATGAGACAATATAATATTTGCTTCAAATATCTCTTAAACATTAATGACTTTCTTTACATATGGACCAATGAAAGTTAAACTTTACTTTTCAACCCTTCAAGTGGCCAAATTCCTTACTCTTCTATTCTTGCACGTTGCCTTTTATTCCTTGAAGAGCACTCTTGGCTTGTTGTACTTAGACTAGCTTGTTGTGTTCCAAAGTCTTCCTTTGGTCAAAATATTCTTGCTAACTTAATTTCTATTGGCTAGTACTTTGATTTTTTCCACTCCTTGTCTCCTTGCCCTCTCCTTTACGTGTTATTCTCATTAGGAAGGGACTTCTACTTGCTTTCCTTGTTTTACACGGCCAATACTCATTCTTAAGGCCAAATTTACACAATTTTTTCCTTTTATGACATGTAACACTTAATTTTATTTTCTTATTGATCCAATCTGCTTCTAATTATGAAAATTATCAAACTAACTCTTTTAAAACACTTGTCCCTTTCACAATTAAGAGAAAAATCCTCTAGATCAAGTTCATACTTGTCTGATAATTTTCTGATACCTAGGGTAGTCTAAATTAAGCTCTTTTTAACCTAACTTCCAAAATTCATAGAAATTCTATCTTGGGGTTCTCTGCCCTTAACCTTGCTAATAATTTGTTGTCTAAAAGTATTTTATCCTATACTCAGGTTCCCCTTAATTTCTGAGGCCATCTTGGTTAGTTTTTGACCTAGGGACATTTTGGTAGTTTTGCCACCGACCCTAGGGGCAAAATCGTGATTTCTGAAAATATTCTGGGAAACTCTATAATTGTTACCCTAAGAATGTTTAAATCATGTTTCCAACATCCTAGAGTACTTATAGAATTTTCTCCTTAAGATACTCTGCTAAGATGCTTAGGGGTATTTTGGTCATTTCTAAAATGTCCAGGGGCATTTCCGTCATTTTCCTAAATCTTTTGTACTGCTTCTAATTAACATTTTACCCCAGTAATAGACTGTAGTTCTCAAATTTTGGGGTGTTACATCCTTCATCATCTCCCTCTTCTCCTTCGTCTTCAGCCAAAGGAACTGGTTGGCCTGCCATTTGCCAGCCATATGGTGTCTTCACCATTCCAAGCTTAGTGAGGTGCTTTTCCTTTATTTGACTGTTACTTGCATTGGTGTTATCCATGACTTCATTGGATACATCCACTTGAAAATAGTCAATAAATCTTGAAACTAATACAGCATAAGGAAAGAGGTAATTTACCAATCTCTTGGATTTCTACATGATCTCTTGAAGTATATAGATCCAATTTAACTTGATTCCATTCTTCAATCCATAAACAATTTGGAGATCATAATCTGTGGCTTGTGCATGGTTGGTCGATCTTGGAGGTGAGGATATAGGTGATGCTATAGTGTAGAAGCCTATCTTCATGTGTCATAGGACCTGTACTTAATCTTAGCCTAAGATTCATGTGAGGGTCTATGAGCATACCTTTATAGGTTTCCATTCTGTTGTAACCCTCTGCTTCTTCATCAAACCTTCTTTCTCCATCAAAGGAGATCCCAGTAACTTCATGCCAAATTTCTGGAGTAATCTCCATAGCCACACCATTCACTTGGGTGAGGATTGTTCCATGCATAGTGATTTGTGAACAGGTATAAAAGACTTTTACCAAGTCAGGGTAAAAAGTCCCTTTCATTTCAACGAATTTTGTGAGGCCTTGCTGTTCTAACAGTTGAGGGAAATGAAATCCTTGATCTATAAACCAACCAAGGTTCAAGAATTTTGGAGGGCAGAGAAGCTTAGTAGCATTAAACTGGAGATAGTTCATTTTGTCAGCTTCATTAGAGAACCAATGATCAAGTCTGCTGACTGTAAGGTTTGAGGATTAGGCTTGAGCTTTTCTCTTTGAGGTTTTAGCTCTTTTGGAGGTAGACATGTTGAGAGAGTAATTGATCACGAATTTGAGAAATAAGAGGAGAAGAAGAAGAAAAAAATTATGTTCAGAACTTATACAGTAAGATGGTTTCAGAGCTAGAATATAGAGACAGAGAATAGAAGATTGCAAGGCTTCAAGGTGTGAGTTTTCAAGTCTCAAAGGTCTCTATTTATAGGCAATTTTGATATAATGGGCAGTTGTAAATTCAAAAATATAGTTGTTGTGACCCTTAATCACTACCATTATGGCTTAAATTTTATCAAATCATGGTTTATTGCAGTTGGGTGGTTTCAAAAACTGTCAGATTTTTGCAATAACTAATCGATTATTTTGTTATGTAATCGATTTTTTCATTCAAAATTTCAATTCTGAGAAATGAAGTAATCGATTAAAGTACAGGGTAATCGATTATTTCAGCACAGGTAGCATATAGAAGAAGAAGTGTAATCGATTATAATTGGAGATAATCGATTAAGACAGTGTGAAACAGAGTTCTCAGACATGCATGACTCACATAATCGATTAATTCAACCTAGTAATCGATTATCCCAGACTAGTTCAAATTTTGGAAACATCCTGAGACTCATGTAATCGATTATTTCATCGATTTAATCGATTATTCCAGTGTGAACTTGTTTTTCAGAAACTCGAGTAGTGAATAATCGACTATTTCGATGGTTTAATCGATTACAACAGCCTTGATTCATTTTATAGAAGCATCAGATGAGAAAATAATTGATTATGGTTTTGTGATAATCAATTATATAAGCTTTTCAAGTAAAAATAATCAGATTTAGAAGCATTCAACATGTATTCAATTACCAATAGAGTTCATGTCTTTCAAGCAATATTTAAGCCATTCATACACAGAGTAAATAGCACTGGAATGTCAATCAACATATATTAGATTCATCTAATATACCAAGCATGTTCCTTAAGGTAAAGAATCTATCTCTATCCAAAGGTTTGGTAAATATATCAGCCAATTGTTTGCTACTTTCAACAAACTCAATTTTGATATTACCTTTTTGCACATGATCTATGATGAAGTGATGTCTTATCTCTATGTGTTTTGTCCTGGAATGCATGATTGGATTCTTGGAGATATTGATAGCACTTGTATTATCACATAGAAGTGGAATGTGTTGAAGTTCCACACCAAAATCTTGGAGTTGTTGCTTTAACCATAAGCTTTGAGCACAACAACTTCCAGTTGATATGTACTCAGCTTCAGCTATTGACAAGGCTACACATGATTGCTTTTTGCAATGCCAAGAGATTAAAGAGCTCCCCAATAGATGACAAGTATCACTTGTGCTCTTTCTATCCAATTTGCATCCTGCAAAATCAGAGTCAGAGAATCCTATTAAGCTGATTGTTGTACCTTTTGGATACCAAAGCCCTACTTTTGGTGTAGACTTTAGATACTTGAAGATCCTTTTTACTGCAGTTAGATGAGATTCCTTAGGATTGGCTTGATATCTAGCACACAAGCAAACACTCAACATAATGTCAGGTCTACTTGCTGTAAGATAAAGCAATGATCCTATCATTCCTCTATATCTTGACTCATCTACTCTTTTCCCTTTTTCATCTGAATCTAGATAGGTAGAAGTGGCCATTGGTGTTGCTGCAGCTTTGCAACTCTCCATGTCAAACTTCTTTATCATTTCCATGCAATACTTTGATTGGCTTAGGAAAGTTCTATTCTTCATTTGCTTAACTTGTAGTCCTAGGAAGAATGTGAGCTCTCCCATCATAGACATTTCAAACTCTTTCTGCATGCTAGCTGAAAATTCCTTGCACAAAGAATGATTAATGGAACCAAAAATAATATCATCAACATAAATTTGTACCAAGAGTATGTCTTTGTCTTTTCTTTTGATGAACAAGGTTTTATCCACTTCTCCTCTTGTGAATGATTGATCAAGCAAGAACTTGCTCAACCTCTCATACCAAGACCTTGGAGCTTGTTTCAAACCATATAAAGCTTTTCTCAATCTGTAAACATGATTAGGATATTGATGATCTACAAAACCAGGAGGTTGGTCAACATATATCTCTTCATCAATATAACCATTAAGAAACGCACTTTTCACATCCATTTGAAACAATTTAAAATTCAACATACATGCATATGCAAGCAGTAACCTTATGGCCTCTAATCTAGCAACTAGAGCATAAGTTTCATCATAATCAATACCTTCCTCTTGGTTGTAACCCTTTGCAACCAATCTAGCTTTGTTTCTTATTATGATGCTACTTTCATCCAGCTTGTTCCTAAAAACCCATTTAATGCCAACAGGTGTGTGAGTGGAAGGTCTAGGGACAAATTCCCAATCATTATTCCTTTTGAATTGATTTAACTCATCATGCATAGCAATTAACCAATGTTCATCTAATAAGGCTTGTTCAATATTATTTGGTTCAATTTGAGATACAAAAGCCATAGTACAACAAAGATTTCTTAGAGAAAATCTAGAAGACACCCCCTTAGATACTTTTCCAATTATGTTGTCTAATGATAAATCTCTTGTGATCCTCCAATCTTTGTGTTTAGGTGTGGCTGCTTCTTGATTGGACTCTAGTTGTGCTTCATCTTCTTCTTGTTTACTAACTTCAATAGGCTGTTGTTTTTCCTCTTTAGTTTTTGCATCATTATCACTTAAAACTTCTTCTAAAGAAGGGTTAGTCTCATCACATACAATATGTACCAATTCTTCAACACACAAGGTTTTCTTGTTAAAGATTCTATAGGCCTTACTTTGCAAGGAATATCTTAGAAAGATGGCTTCATCAGCTTTTGAATCAAACTTGTCAAGATTATCTTTGCCATTATTTAAAACAAAATACTTACAGCCAAAAACTTTAAAGTGAGAAATGTTTGGTTTCCTTCCTTTATAGATTTCATAAGGGGTTTTCTTCAAAATAGGCCTTATGAGAATCCTATTCAAGGTGTAGCAAACAGTGCTCACTGCATCAGCCCAAAAGTGCTTAGGTAATTTTGTTTCATTTAGAAGAGTCCTTGCTCCTTCTTCAAGTGATCTGTTTTTCCTCTCCACAACACCATTTTGTTGAGGTGTTCTTGGAGCTGATAAATTGTGATTAATTCCAAAATCTTCACAAAACTTTTCAAAATGTTCATTTTGGAATTCACCACCATGATCACTTCTAATTGAAACAATATTACAGCCCTTTTCATTTTGAATTAATTTGGCTAGTTTCTTAAAAGCTGTGAATGCTTGGCTTTTAGATCTAATGAACAATGTCCAAGTGTATCTAGAATAGTCATCTACAATAACAAGACCATAATAATTTCCTCCTATGCTCATAGTTCTTGAAGGACCAAATAAGTCCATGTGAAGCAATTCAAGAGGTCTAGAAGTAGAAATCATGTTCTTACTTTGGAAAGAATTTTCAGTTTGCTTTCCTCTTTGGCATGCTTCACAAATTTTATCCTTCTCAAACTTAAGCTTAGGTAGACCAATTACTAAGTCCTTTCTTACTAACTTGTTGAGATGATGCATGTTAATATGAGATGTTCTTTTATGCCATAACCATGTCTCATTTACTTTACTCATTAAGCAATCAGTTTTGTGCATGAATGCATGGTCAATGGATAGAATATAGATGTTACCCTTCCTTTTGCCAATATGTGCAACTTTCCCAGTTTTGCCTTCATGTATCAAGCAAGTCTCATTGTTGAAGGTGACTTTGAAACCCTTGTCACATAATTGACTAATGCTTAGTAGATTGTGCTTTAGCCCTTCAACATATAGTACATCCTTGATCTTAGTGGTTAAGTTGTCTCCTATGTTGTCTTGTAATTCTGCCTTTATTGTTGTCCCCATAGGTAACATATCCTCATTCTTTAAGTACTACATCCGTGAGCATGGATATGCCCCCTATCATGTGTCTAGTGCATCCACTATCTAGGTACCATGTTGAAGATTTTGCTCTAAGACACATCTGCACAAATCAAATTAAGAAGAGAAAGAGGGTCCCCAATTTAAGTTGGGTCCAAAGGGGTTGGTTGCTTTCTTTCTTTTCTCAACCCATATGCATTCTCCATTTGGAACATAAAACCTTCTAGCAAAGCATTTATATGATGTATGACCTTTTAACATACAATAATTGTAAGTAGGAGATTTAGATGAATTAGCATGAGAAAATCTATGATAGGCATTTGGTTGATTGTGCTGCCTATGGTACTTATGTTTTGGAGGTACAAACATTGTTTTACCTTGAGTCTTAGCTCTATGTTTATATCCCAAACCATAAGTATCACGAGCATATTTTTGGACACTTAGCATTTCATCTAAGTTACATTTGCCTTTGTAATATTTCCTTAGCAAATCAACCAAATCACTATTTTCAGTTTGCAACATCATATTTTCTTTTTCTTTGCTCAGCTTGTATTCATCAAATTCTTTCTGCAATTTATTGCATTTATCAACCTTAGAGATGGCTAAGGAGCATGTACATCCATTTTCCTTGTAACTTGAAAGAAGATTGTCATGTTCCTCATTCAATTTACAAAGTTCTTCTTGCAATTCAGCAAGCTTGGATACATGCCATCTTAAGTCACCCTTAAGCTTGTTGTTTGCTTTAGCTAGATTTTGAGCTTCACAATGCATCTCATTAAAAGCATCAACTACATTTTCAAATTCAGAATTTACCTTAGATTTTGTACTTGATGTTTCTTCTTCTTCACAAATGGTAGATATAAGGCATAGGTGAGCTTCAACTTCTTTTTCTGAAAAGGACTTAGAACTTGTGGATTCATTGTCCTCCCAAGCAATGTAGGCTTTTCTAGGCTTTCCATCCCTTTTTGATCTCTTCTCAGCTTGTGGCTTCTTTGCTAATGAGGGGCATTCAGACTTTATGTGACCTTGCTTTCCGCACTCAAAGCAAGTGATGGAGGAGGGGTTGTTGTTCTTGTTGGTACTGTCGCTTCTTTTCTTTTGTTGTGGTTGTCTTCTATTTTTATTCTTCCTCATAAACTTGGTAAACTTCCTTACAATGAGATTCATATTCTCATCATCATCATCATTTGAATCTTCTTCTCTTTCAATCTTTGAAGGAGCATCTTTTAATGCTATACTCTTATGCCTTTTATCTGCATCTTCACCATGAGTTAATTGAGACAATTCAAGTTCATACTCAAGGAGGTTACCAAACATAGCTGCCATGGACATCTTTGATAAATCCTTTGATTCTTTGATGGCTGTGAATTTAGGCTGCCATTCCCTTGTTAGGCATTTGAGGATCTTGATGTTCAGCTCTTCTGCATCAAAAGTCTTCCCTAGCCCAAGCAAGTGATTCACTAAGTGGGTGAACCTAGTTTGAAGCTGTGAGATGTTTTCATCATCTTTCATCTTGAACATTTCATATTCATGGATGAGAATGTGTTTCCTTGATCTTCTCACATCATCTGTACCTTCATGCATTACTTCAAGTAGTTCCCACATTTCTTTGGTGCTTTTACACCTAACAGTCCTGAAAAATTCATTGGAAGATAATGCAGAAGTTATCATGTTTTTTGCCTTGAAATCATATTGAGTTAATTTCTTTTCTATTTCAGACATTTCATCCCATTCTTTTGGTATGACCGTGCACATTAAGTGCTTGATGGGTGCTTGAATTGTTGTATTGATATGGTGATGACCGTGTTGTTTCCTAACCAAATTGTGTCCCTCTACTGTTGTATTTATTGTAGTCATTTAATATGATGAACTCACATTTGCTTTGTTGTACCTTGTGGTTTGGTACCTGTGATGATTGCGAATCGGGTTCGTGTGAGCAGACGGACAGCAGTAGGTGAACCAGGAAGATGGCAACTTTTGAGTGGAGCCGCTGAGTTGCCGGGATGTCGATGTGACGAATCCCGGGCAGGGGTTATGTTTTGCTGATTACACCCTGGTTTTGATAGTTACACCCATGTTTTGCTAGTTGCACCCCTGGCATTTAATTTCTTACTTCATTTGTAAAACACTTGTATGTTTTATATATGGATAATTGTACTTATAATTAAAACATGTTTCGTGTGTGTGTATATATATATATATATGTATATATACGATTGGAATGTTTCATACGTGTCTTGTTTATGATCATGGTTGTTATGTGATTACGAAAAATTTATCACAGCCTCTCTTTGACAACTAAAAAGGGGTGTTCTTCTTTTTATATAAAAAAAATTAATTACCTTAATGATGTACTTAAGAGTTAATGATACAGTAGTGACGTGGCGGGTCGTTACACTAATGGTATTAGAGTACGTCGGACCTTTCGGCCAGTGAGTTGTGAGCTTGCTATGTTTCTCTGTGCAGGATTGTGTAGATTATTGAATATTTGATTGTTGAAGTGACTAACTGTGCTGTGCTGGATTATGTTGTTTGTGTTTGATACTTTGTGTAGGGTGTTGTTTTTAGTATAGTCATGATATATTTGTATTTCTCACGTCTGCTATACCATAAGTTCTAAGCATTGTTGGGGGTTATCAGACTGGCCATTTGTATAATCCGGGACAATGCAAGGGGACATTATGGCAAGTAGTCCGGGATAAAAATTATAGAGAGAGCCTATATAGTACGACTGGTGTTTGTTTATGTATTCCTTTCGGGTTCTCACTTCTTGTTGTACGTAGAAAGTGATGGCCGGTAGGAACGACCGAGCGATAGCTGATGCTCTCCAAGCCTTAGCCCAGGCATTGGGGAATCAAAATAGGGGAGAAGCCCCCAGAGCCGTGGAATACTAGGGATTGGACAACTTTCAGTGCAATAATCATCATTCATTCCATAGGGGATACAACCCGAACGACGCTCAAACTTGGATTCGAGAGATTGAGAAGATCTTTCGGGTTATGGCGTGCCCCAAGGAACAAAATGTCGCCTTCAGCACTTATACTCTGGTAGAAGAAGCCGAGTATTGGTGGGATAATACTCGTCAATGCAGGAAGGCGGAAGGTCGGTTTGTAACATGGGAGACCTTCAAGGAGGCATTCTTGGAAAAGTACTTTCCAGAGGATGTGAGGAACAAAAAGGAGATGGAATTCCTTGAGCTGAAGCAAGGAAACTGGACTGTAGCCGAGTATGCGGCTAAGTTCAAAGAGTTGGTGAGGTACTTTCCTCACTACCAAGGACAGGATAGAGAAAGCTCTAAGTGTGTAAAGTTCTGGAACGGTTTACGACCTGAGGTGAAGCAAGCCGTGAACTACCAGGGAGTCTGTCAGTTCCCGGCCCTGGTCAACATGTGCCGGATTTGGGACGAGGATTACAAAGACAGGGCGGCCTACTATCGAAAGACTAGGCACCAAAACCGTGGGAAGCCCTACACCATCCCTCATAAGCAGAATGATCATCGCCCCAACCACCAAAGGACTACTACTGTGGGATTCCCGAGTGGTAGTAGTAGTGGACCAGATGCCTTCCCAACCTAGAAAACATGCTTCAAGTGTGGAAAGCCTGGGTATTTTGCTGCTGAGTGCGGACAAAAGGGCCCGATCTATTTTAACTGTAAGGAGAAGGGTCACTTCCAAAGAGAGTGCCCACACCCCAAGAATGAGCGGAATGGTGGAGGCCAGCAGAGCCAACCCGGATAACTGAGGACCACGGGAAGAGTCTTTACTCTTAGTGGTGCTGAAGCCTCGAATTCTCGGGATCTGATCTAAGGTGAGTGTTTCATAAACGGAGTTCCTTTACTTGTACTTTTTGATTCCGATGCAACCCATTCTTTCGTATCTGATGGAGTGCCTTTAGTTAAATATTTTTCTATCATTCTTAGCTTATTTGACTTCTCTTGGACTTTATTTTCCTATTCTAATTCAGTTTTTGTCTTAGGCTAGTAAGTGGGCTTAATTGCTATTTGTTGCGCATTTTCGGATTTTTGCTCACTTTATGTATCTGACTTGTGCAGGGCCTACAGAGCTTTATAGAACTCCGAATGGAGCGTTCTAGGAGTCCCTGGAAAGATAACAAAAAGATCTACAAGTTTGCTAGAAATAGCCTGAGGCCAATTCTGTCATTTGGAGGGTCATTTTAAGCTTTGAAATCAGAACCTCTGCACTTGCAATTTTGGGCTGCGAATTTGATTTTATGGTTGTAAATAGCAAATAACTAGAATTGTTGGGTTTGTTTATGGCCCATTTTAAACTCCAGACCTTGTCACTACATATTAGTGACTTTAGTGAAACTTGGACAGCACTTTACATTTTGCACAAACAAGTTTATTATTTCTTTTCTTTAGTTTTTAGAATCAAAAGCTTGTTCTTCATTTTCTCTCATTTGTTCTTCATTGTTCTTCATCTTCTTCATTTCCACTTTGCTATTCTTCCATTTTTTGCACTTATTTCATGGGGCTTTCCTTGGTGATCATCATGGAAGGCTAAATAATCACTCAATCCAAGGATCCAATCCAAGCAAGAGGAGAATTTGAGTTCTGGTTTAGTATTTCAAATTCTGTGTGAATGTTCACTTTCTTCTTCAATTGCTATTTTGTTTTCATGATTATGAATGCGTTTAGAATTGAAAGCGGATTAGGTTATGGATTCATGTCCTAATTTCGAATATAAAGCACAGATTAATTGGATGATATTTCAATTAGGGTTTGTGGTTTCAATTAATTTAGGGGTTAATTCGATTGAACTGCTCCTAATGAAATTGAATGAACTTTCACAATAGGATAAATTTCTGAGAATGATGATGATTTGAATAGCTTGGTTTGGTGAATTGGATTGATGCTCTTTAATCTGTTTTACATTACTTGTTATCAATTCTGTTAGTTTCTGCATTAATCTTTAATCATAGTTTGTGTTTTTGCAATTTTCATTTAGCGCATACAAACTGTTTGATAAAAATCCCCCCTATTATTTACTAGTGAATTGAAGTTGGAAGCATATTGATTGTGTCTCTGAGTCAACCTAGGTTAATCCTGTACTACAGAATTAGCGTAGTTTAATTGTTTTGAAGCCACACAACAAACGTTTATCAGTATCTCGGTTGTGTGTAGAACAACTTAAACTTCTTGTGTCTTCTTTAAATAATGAACTTATGGTTGAGACCCCAATCAGTGGGTCTGTGTTGACTTCCGAGGTATGTTTGGAATGCCTTGTGGAAATTTCTGGTAGAAAATTTTGTGTTGACCTGGTTTGTTTGCCTCTTAGCTAGATTGACGTTATTTTGGGTATGGACTGGTTGTAACACCCCAAATAAATACCTATAAATTAATCCTATGATTTATGCATTATTTGAAATTATTAGTAATAGTTCATATTTGAAGGAATTTGTGTAGGACAAGAATTAGAGATATGGCAGAAATATAGACAGAATAAATAGCGACAACACATTTCTATAAAGTGGAAATTACAAAAAATACCCTTGAGGTCATAATTATAGAAATACCCCTACATATTTTTGGAAATGACCAAAATGTCCCTAGGGCAAAAATGACTATTTTACCCCTAGACATTTGTGGAAATGACCAATAGGTCCTAGATATTTTAGTAAGATATTTTAGGGATAAAAGACATAAATGCCCTTGAACAATTGGGATAATTACCATCACGTCCCGAGGGTGGTAAATTACCAAAATGCCCTTAGGTCAAAACTGACCAAGATGAACTTAGAAATTTATGGGAACATCAGTATTGGACAAAATACTGTTAGATAACAAAATATCAGCAAGATTGAGAAAAGAAAACCCTAAAATAAAATTTCTACGAATTTTGAAAAGATAGGCTGAAAATAGCTTAATTTGGACTACTCCAGGTCTCAGAGAATTATAAAAAGAGTATGGATATAATCTATGGAATTTTCCCTTAATTATGGGAGGGATAATTCTCCTAAATAAATTAGTTTAGTAATTTTAATAATTAAAGGCGATATGGAGTAATAGGAAATTAAGAATTTTGATATTACAAGGAATAAAAGGAAAATCTGTGGATTAGGTTGTCTAAGATCAAGCCTTGACTGTATGATACAATATCAAGAGAGATACGCTTTAGGAACATTCAAGATTGGCCACATGGAAGATTAAGAAGCTTGAAAATTCCTATTGGTCCAAATGGAAAGATAGTTATAAATGCTTAAGAAGATTTTTGAAGCAAATTCTCCCTTGCCTCCTTTAGAAGAACACGTGGAGAGTTGTAGACATTATTTCCAAAATCCCAACGGTCAAAATTTAGAAGTATAAGATAGGAGTATACCCTTAAAATTTCAAAGAAATCCAACGGTTAACAAATTTATAATAAATATTTTCGTAAAACAGATTTTGGAAAAGATTTTTAGACATTAAATCTAGCCAATCCAAGTAAAGCAAGGCAAATAAGCATTACTTGCTCTCCAAGTTGAGCAATCCAACGTGCCATGCTAGAAAAGAATGGAAAGGTGTGGAAAACTCAAGAAACAAGACACTTGTATGAACAAGAAACAAGAAAGAAGCTAATTGGTCCACTTGGAAAAATTCAACAAAAATCTATAACATGATAAGCCATCCATGTAAAGGATTTTCAAGCAAAAGGATTGCACCAAAGACCTCCTAATTCACGTGCCAAGCTAGGAAATAAGAAGAATGGTGTAGAAAAGTCTTGAGCTAGGACACTTGTAAGGTGTAAAAACAAGAGCCAATGAGAGAAAACCAACTAGAAAGTTAGGCAATTATGAAGTTTTGATATTTTCCTTAAAGCCAATGAACCTATCATATAAAAAGGGTAGTGGGAACCAAAAATTTAGCCTAGTCCACGAAAAAGAACACCTCAATTCAGCCATATTCCTTCACTAAAAAAATTTAGAAGCAAATCAAGGCCATATCCTTAAAGAACACGTGAAAAACCAAAGAAGATTGGAAGGAAATTCAACCAAAGGAAGCCAAAAGAATTCCTAGAAAGCAAGAGTTATTTCAAAATGAATTCCTAAGCAAAACCATCCTCCAACACACCTCTACTCCATTAATCACCAATTCCATTCTAAAACAAAGCAAGACAAAGGCCACTAGCTCTAAAGAAGTTCATGTGGGAAGCCAAGGAAGTAGGAAACAAGGTTGCTCAAATTTTAAGAAAATAAACAAGGTATGGGAAGTTTATGATTTAACCTAAGTACATGTTCAATTACTTAAGTTTCTTGATTTATTACTTGACCAAAATTAAGCTTGTATGATAGAATTTAGTGGAAGAAGCAAAAGAACTCAAGATGGTGACATGAAAAGTTTAGTACTTTGGTGACATGATTCTAGCTTAACAATTAATTAGTAAATGACTAAACCAATTTAATTTAACTCAAGAAGGACCAAATGACTTATAAATTGATGTAACATAACCATTTAATAAAAAAATGACTAACTAGTATTTGGACTAATAAAGGAAACCTTATACTAATTTTAAGAACAAATATACTTGATTAAAAATTGATATGTTTACTTACTAGTAATCTATAAATTTTATACAACTTTAATTTGTGATCTAATGATGAAAAACCCTTTTATGAGGACTTGTATAAAAGAACTAAGTTTAATGGTTATATAATTAATGTTAGGTTTTAAGGAAATAATAAAGGCTAAAGGTCCAATTTTCATGTGTTCTTATATGTTCTTATAAAGTTGTGGTGATACTTTGGAATAAAGATTGATGTGTGATTCATAACCAATTATATTTGATATGTTGTGGAGTATATTATTTGTAGCCTCATATTTTATATATGATGTTGTTAAGTGCATTATAGGTAGAAAAGTGGTATATGTTGATAACTAAGTAGAAAAAGTTGTATGTGTTGATAAACCAAATATAAATCATATGTTACTATGGTAGCAGTGATGGTGTTGTTATTGATTTGCGGTGATGGTGTTGTTGTTGATTTGCGGTGATGGTGTTGATTGATTTGCGGTGATGGTGTTAACCTCAAAGGAGGTATGTCATATAGCTGAATTATGACGAGCGTTCAGACATATGGTGGCTGAACTTGGGGATAAGGTCGGTGGGGAAAGCACCTACCCATGGTGATCACATGTTGTGTAGGTGTGAGTCCTATTGCAACACAGACCTATCCTGACTCGATCGCTCTGATTCCATGTTGAGCTATTTTGACCATGGCCATAAGTTGAAAAAGTTGTGGAGTTGGATATACTGTGTTGAGAATTTCGTATGGCTTATCTATATATATATATATATATATATATCTATGTAGTTTTAATTATAGTTCTTTACTTGATCATGGTTAACATAAACTTACCCATTTTTGTGTCTGTGGTTTGACACCTGCAATGACCTCAAAATTTTATTTTGAGCGAGCAGAAGAGCAGTAGGATCTGGATGTGCTGAGAAGCTGTTCTAGAAGATTTATGATGCTTTGTTTGTTTTGATGTGTATTTTGAGAACTTTGGACGGTCTGTATTATATGCCTGGATATGTACTTGGACTGTATTATAATTATTAGACGCGTATGTATACGTAATATTTACCGATGTTAAATAAAGCTCACTACGTTTTGTCACTTGCTTTTCAAAATTTAAATGAACTTTAATTAAAATTATGGGCCATCACAGTATTTTCGAAAATTAAAAAGGAATGAAAAAGGAGAAAAAAAAATTTTACGCGTAAAAATAAACAAATAAATGAGTAGAATGAAAGGAGGTGTAACACTGGTTATCTTCCAACCAGGTCCTATTAAACTGCTATGATAAAACGGTCGTGTTTGGCAACCCGCATGTGAGAGAGGAAGGGATATTCATCTCGGCCAACCGGGTTATGTCATCTTTAAAAGAGAATTCTCAAGTATACATGATCTTATCGAACTCGGAGGTTGAGACCGGGGTTCCTCTAGCCGACCTCCCTGTTGTGAGAGAGTTCCCGAGAGTGTTCCCTGAGGATGTATCTAGGTTACCGTCGGAGAGAGAGGTCGAGTTTTCTATAGATTTGGTACTCGAAGCTGGACCTATATCTGTAGCCCCCTATAGGATGTCTCTCTTAGAGCTAGCCGAGCTTAAGAAATAGCTGGAAGAACTATTGGATAAGCAGTTTGTGTGGCCTAGTGTATCTCCATGGGGAGCACCCGTGTTGTTAGTCAAGAAGAAAGATGGGACTATGAGGTTATGTGTAGATTATCGCCAGTTGAATAAGTTAACGATTAAGAATAAGTATCCCTTGCCTAGGATAGATGACCTTATGGATCAACCGGTGGGGGCTTGTGTGTTTAGTAAGATAGATCTTAGGTCGGGTTATCATCAGATCCGGGTAAAGTCTGAGGATATTCCAAAGACCGCTTTTAGAACCCGCTATGATCTTTATGAGTACATGGTTATTCCCTTCGGTGTGACCAATGCTCTTGGTGTGTTCGTGGATTACATGAATAAGATCTTTCACCCTTACCTTGATAGCTTTGTGGTAGTCTTCATAGATGATATCCTGATATATTCTAAGACCAGAGAGGAGCATGAAGAGCACTTAAGGATTGTGCTGTAGACCTTGAGGGACTGATGCCTGTATGTTAAGTTGTCTAAGTGTGAATTCTGGTTGGAGAAGGTGAGTTTCTTAGGGCACGTGGTATGCCAAGGTGGTTTAACTGTAGATCCTTCTAAGGTGGAAGTCGTCCTTAAGTGGGGGAGCCTCAAGTCCGTGTTCGAGATTAGAAGTTTTCTGGGCTTGGCCAGGTATTACAGGAGATTTATAGAGGGTTTCTCCAAGTTGGCTTTGCCTTTGACCAAGTTGACTAGAAAGGGGCAAGTGTTCGTATGGGATGCCCAATGTGAGCATAGCTTCCGAACTCTTAAAGAAAAGCTAACAACTACACCCATGTTAGTTTTGCCTAACTTAGGAGAGCCCTTTGAGGTGTTTTGTGATGCAGCAATGACGGGCTTAGGAGAGGTGTTGATGCAGGGTGGCCGGGTTGTGGTCTATGCTTCCAGGCACCTTAAGACGCATGAAAGGAACTACCCTACCCATGATTTGGAGTTGGCTGCCATAGTGTTTGCCCTTAAGATATGAGACATTATCTTTTTGGCTCTAACTTCGAGGTGTTTAGTGACCATAAAAGCCTTAAGTATCTGTTTAGCCAGAAAGAATTGAACATGCGTAAGAGAAGATGGCTAGAATTTCTTAAGGATTATGATTTTGAGCTTAGTTATCACCCTGGCAAGGCCAATGTGGTGGCCGATGCTTTAAGTAGAAAATCTCTCCATGTATCTGCCTTGATGATTAGGGAGTTAGATCTTTTGGAGCAGTGTAGAGACCTCAGTCTAGCATGTGAGCTCACCCCTAATAGCGTGAAACTAGGAGCCCTACGGATTACGAGCGGGCTGCTAGAAGAGATCCAGGAAGGGCAGAGGTCCAACCCTTTTCTGAAGACTCAACTAGAAGCCATAGTATCAGGGAGTGCTAGTAGTTTCCAAGTGGGGCTGGATGGAGTTTTGAAACTTCAAGGAAAAATCTGTGTCCCCAACATATCCAGGCTTAGGAAAGTGATCCTAGAAGAGGGGCATAGAAGTAATCTAAGTATCCATCCCGGCGCCACCAAGATGTACCAAGACCTCAAGACTATGTTATGGTGGCCAAATATGAAGAGGGAGATTAGTGAGTTCGTTTATGCGTGCTTGGTTTGTCAGAAAGCCAAGGTAGAACACCAGAGACCATCGGGTAAGTTGCAACCCTTGGAGATACCCTAGTGGAAGTGGGATACTATCTCCATGGATTTTGTTGTAAGTCTGCCTAGAACCCGGGCTGGGTTAGATTCTATCTGAGTTATTGTTGACAGATTGACTAAGTCTGCTCACTTTATCCCAATCAACATCTGGTTTTCCTCAGAGAAGTTGACCACCTTGTATATTAATGAGATTATTCGGTTGCACGGTGTACCCTCCATTATAGTGTCCGACCGGGATCCGAGGTTCACATCTAGATTATGGGAGAGTTTGAACAAGGCCTTAGGAGCCCGGCTTCAGCTAAGCTCGGCTTATCACCCTCAAACTGACGGGCAGACTGAACGAACCATTCAGTCTCTAGAAGACCTTTTAAGGGCGTGTGTTCTAGAACAAGGGGGTAGCTGGGATAGTTTTCTACCCTTGATAGAGTTTACCTACAACAATAGTTTTCACTCTACCATTGGCATAGCTCCCTACGAAGCTCTATATGGTAGAAGATGTAGGACACCCCTATGTTGGCTAGAACCCGGCGAGAGTCTTGTACTAGGGCCCAAGGTGGTACAACAAATGACCGAGAAGGTCAGGTTGATCCGGGATGGGATGAGGACGGCCAGAGTAGACAAAAGAGTTATCATGACAGAAGGAGGAATGACTTAGAGTTTGAGGGCGGTGATCATGTATTCTTGAAGGTCACCCCATATACAGGGATCAACCGAGCATTGAAATCCTAGAAACTCACACCCCGATTTGTTGGTCCCTTCCAAATTTTAAAAAAAGTCGGTCCTGTAGCCTACCAAATTGCCTTGCCCCCGTCCCTTTCCAATCTCCATAATGTATTCCATGTGTCCCAACTTCGTAAGTACATTCATGATCCATCTCATGTGGTCGGGTTGGATAATATTCAAGTAAAGGAAAAATTAACATATGAAACACTACCTTTGAGGATTGAGGATTGGCGAACAAAACATCTAAGAGGAAAAGAGATTCCCCTGGTCAAGGTAATCTAGGGAGGTATATCTGGAGAAGATGCTACATGGGAGCTAGAGAACCAGATGCGGGAAGCCTATCCGGCTTTGTTTACATCAGGTAATTTCGAGGACGAAATTCCTAAAAAGGTGGGAGAGTTGTAACACCCCAGATTTTAAGTTGCTAATCTAGACATTTATGTGTGTGTTTTGGTGATTAATTACATGTGTTTTGTTGATTGATTATTTGTTTTAATTATAATTTGTTGTTTGAGTGCTTTTATCTTGGTATGCGTGCTTGATGGTTATTAGACGTAAGTCAACTTTGCTATTCTGTGGTTGCTGGTCGTGCACGTTAAGAGGGCATGCGTTGTCAGCCGTGTTATAAGCAGTAGAGTGCGCATCAAAGGGGTGCTTTTCCCTTTCTTCTACCTTGCGTTTTCTCTGTTCTCTCTCTAAAACTCACCCAGAACTCTCTCATTCCCAACCTCTTCTTTGTTACCTTCAACCTGCGAGAACCACCATAGCTGATGCGGAGTCCCGATGCCAAGAAGAACTTCATGGTCAGAGCAGAAGTTAAGAACAAACCGTCATGAAGCTCGTGGATGAACTTTTGGTTAGGTAAGGAGAGTTTATCGTGTTTTATAACAGCTTTAGATGCCATGGTTTGGGGCCAGGGAGTCCAACCGTGATGATAACTATATGTCCCTGGTGTGTGTGTGTGTTGTTTCCAGAAAAGCGATGTCTTTTATGAATGGGATGTGTTATGCCTGAAATCTGTTGAATATCATTTTGTGTTAATGTTTGATGTTTTGGGATGAAGAGTTGATGGTGTTCTTGTGGGAAGAAGAGATGTTATGAACTCCCCGTGCATGTGTGTGAAGTGGGCATTTTGATGCTGAAAAGCTTCTGAGACACTTGCGGAAGTGTTCGTGAAGGTGATGAGTACCGGGATGGGTTGGTCATGTTACACATAGACATCAACCCCCTGTGTTTTGACGCCGGTAACACATTGCATATTGAGAATTGAGTCAGGAGCATGCATCATGCTAGATGTTATAAGTTGACTTATGAAATGTTTATGTATGACCGTGCACGTTAAGTGCTTGATGGGTGCTTAAATTGTTGTATTGATATGGTGATGACCGTGTTATTGTGTCCCTCTACTGTTGTATTTATTGTTGTTATTTAATATGATGAACTCACATTTGCTTTGTTGTACTTTGTGGTTTGGTACCCGTGATGATCGCGAACTGGATTCGTGTGAGCAGACGAACAACAGTAGGTGAACCAGGAAGATGACAACTTTTGAGTGGAGCTGCCGAGTTGCCGGGACGTCGATGTGATGAATCCCAGGCAAGGGTTATGTTTTGCTGATTACACCCCTGGTTTTGATAGTTACACCCATGTTTTGCTAGTTGTGTCCCTGACATTTAATTTCTTACTTCATTTGTAAAACACTTGTATGTTTTATATATGGATAATTGTACTTATAATTAAAACATGTTTCGTGTATATATATATATATATATGTATATATATGTATATATATGTATATATATGTATATATGCGATTGGAATGTTTCATATGTGTCTTGTTTATGATCATCGTCATTATGTGATTGCAAAAAATTTACCACAGCCTCTCTTTGACAACTAAAAAGGGGTGTTGTTTTTTTTATATAAAAAAAAATTAATTACATTAATGATGTGCTTAAGAGTTAGTGATACAGTAGTGACGTGACAGGTCGTTACATCCACTACATCAACATTATCTCATTTAAACATCATCAACATTATCTCATTTCAATATTATCATCAGCATCACAAGTAATTGCATTCCACATCTATACACATAACATATGTCTGAGATTCACATTCCCCAGGTCTTTAGACAACACAAACCTATGAAATTAAGACTTTTTCCAAAAATTCAATCATTATAACAACAACATTATTCACAATTTTATCCATCAATAACAAATTCATCGCATCTCATTAGTTAAAAACACAATTTTTCTTAAAAACGAGCACACAACAAGAACAAACATACATTAATAATAAATATATCGCATCCCATTAGTTTAAACATAGTTTTTCTTCAAAACTAGCACACAACAGGGACAAGCATACATCTCCATAATTGGGTTCCCTGACCCCAACTATGGTATCAAAAACTGTAAACAAATAATAAACTCACCTCACCTCACCTATCTATCTCCCTCAATTAACTATTTTTAGCATCGTTTTGAGATCTCTCAAGTTTACGTGCTTTGACCCAAACACAAAACTCTATTTACCAAATCGAAGATAATTTAGTATAGATTTCAAAGACAAGGTTAATATTAACATTCGGGGTCAAATACTCATTCAAATTTAAAAGGGGCTAAAATGGTGTTTCGGAAGTCTACATCAAAAGGACATCATTTTGAAATTGCGATCACACCAATATGACTAGGGCTCATCGAAGGTCACAAAAATAACATCAATTTTATAAAAAGAAAACTTTTACAACGTCTCATTTTCAAAGGGTTTTCAAAGGAAGTGTAAAAGCACCCAATAACGGTACACAAATCACAAGAGATACTAAGAGAGGCTTAAACTAACAAGGAGAAGACAAGGAAACCATGGTTACCTCGAAGAAACCAAGAAAGGAGGATTGGAGGCTCCGTTATCTACCGAATCCTTGAGTTGAATTTTGAATATTCTACTTTGATTAAAGTTTTCCTCTTCGTGTGGTGGTCCGACGGCAAGCGGTGACGGCTCGTGGGGGTCACCAGTGGCTGTGGGTGGTGGAAGAGGAGGTTCTAGGGTTTGGGTGAGAGACTAGAGAGAGAGAGAGAGAGAGAGAACTGAAAAACACATTTTTGGCACTACTGAATGTATTTATAAGCTGCAGATTTCAACACAATTTCCTCTCTATTTGGAATTGTGCTTAGCGAGCTTGTCATGCTTAGATCGACATCAAAAGTTGTTGTTTTTCAAATCGCAATGGTAAAAACATGAAGAGATGGACTGTGAACCAACTGTCAAAATTTGAAGGCGATCCAACGATTAACAAGTTCGAGATTGTAGTTTTACTAAAATAGGTTTTAGGTCAAACTATCAATCACACATTTCAAACATACATCAAACAAACTTCACATAACTTAACATCCACACCAAGAAATTGCAAAAGGATAATTTACACAATAATTCAACTAATCTAAACTAATCAAATAATCAAATAACACAAAAAATACATCAAACATATATTTTCAGTTATCGTAATTTCAGGGTGTTACAACATTGGATAGGGCTACTTTTCGACGGATGTGGTTTTTGGATCAACACCAGTTGAGGAACTTTTGTTGTTTGATGTCGGTCAAGGATTTTTTCATGCGAGGTCCACTGAGAGTTTTTGTGCGAACCAAATCGAGTTTGTGTTTTGGCCGACATTGGTCTGCTCTTATTTAGTCAGCTAGGGTCTTTTGAGCTAAAACTCGCCAAGACTATTTTTGTGTGCTACATTGGTGGGACTATTTTTTGACTAATAATGTTTTTCGACTGATGTCAGTTGAGGGAGTTTTGTTGTTTGATGTCGGTGAAGGATTTGTTTTTTGAGCGAGGTCGACTAGTTGGCAAATTTTGGTTAAAACTCGGCTAGGCTGTTATTTTACCGACGATATTCGACCCTATATTTTAGCCATTGGTGGCTAGATCTATTTTTCGACGAAGGTTGTTTTTTTACCAACATAGGTGGAGGAACTTTTGTTGGTCGATGTTGGTCAAGGATTATTTTTTTTTGTGCGAACGCTGCCAAATTTGTGTTTTGGCCAACATTGGCTTGCACTAATTTAATCGACTAAGGTTTTTTGGGTTAAAACTCATCGAGTCTATTTTTTGGGCGACATCAACTGAGACTTTTTTTCAACTGATGATTTTTTTTTGACTGACATTGGTCGAGGAAGTTTTGTTGTTTGATGTCAGTCAATGAATTTTTTTTGAGCTAGTAGATGAGGGTTGTTCATTCGAACTCAACAGATGTTGTTGTGTTTTGGCCGATAGTTGAAATGCTCTCATTTTGTCGACAACTTTTGGGTGAAAACTTGGTGAGGCTATTATTTGACTGACGATTGTTGACCTTATTTTTTAGCTAACATTGGCTAGGTTTACTTTTCAAAGGGTGTTGTTTTTCGACTGACACCAGTCGAGGAACGTTTGTTCTTCGATGTCAGTCAATGATGTTTTTCGTCCAACATTGATCTAGGGACTTTTGTTGTTCAATGATTAAAAATCAAAACATGAAAAAATTTAAGGATTAAAACATTAATTAACCCAATCAAATAATAAGAAACAAACCCACAAACAAGAATTTTACAAAGATATTTTTTTCTTAAAAAATATAAGAACCAAAACCTTCACTGAATATTCTACTTCTTTGGACAAATAGAGTCATTCCTTCAATTAAAACACATAATTTTACATAAAAATTATGACTAAAAATAATTTAAATACATATTTTAATTATATACAACAGTTTAAAATTAATTTTACTAAACTTAAGAAACGAATACCGTAAAATAAAATAAAAAACACTTATTTGCCGTAGTTGCCAAATGCCGTCTCATATTGCAGGATTGCATAGAGTCATTCCTTCAATTAAAACACACAATTTTACATAAAAATTATGACTAAAAATAATTTAAATACATATTTTAATTATATACAACAATTTAAATTAATTTTACTAAACTTAAGAAATGAATACCGTAAAATAAAATAAAAAACACTTATTTGCCGTAGTTGCCAAATGCCGTCTCATATTGCAGGATTGCACAAGCACAACTAATAATTGACTTATTTTAGAGTCAGAACACTCTGGAAACAGACAAGGAAGAATAACGCCCCAAAGATAGAAGTACAATTAGAACACTAAAAACTTTTGTTTATGAGCTATAAGATTGGGTAAATTTGGGTTTTCCAGTGCGAAGTTGGCCTTAAGGAAAGCGTGGTGAGTTGTGAAGTTGAAGGAAGCGAATATGCGTGGAGCGAAATAGGAAGATTCTTGCGTATGTTGCATCTTCCTCTCTCTAATTCTATTCCCTTATTTTCCCTTTTTGTTTCTTATTTCTCAAAATTTAAAAACCCCGAAATCAACCCCACCTTCTTCTATATATAATACACGCACGCTTCTGCGTTGCTATTTATTCTCAGCATTTAACTTAGCCTCAGGTTTTTCTCTTTCTCTTTCTCAGTTCTCACAATTCACAAACACACACACACAACGCGCGTACGAGGATGTTGTGAACATTTTATTTTCTTCTTCTTTGTGGTTGTTTGTTAGTTGAGGTCTCTTCATGTGTTTTTCGGTTGCTGGAGTTTTAATTAAAGGCAAATTCTGGGGTCAAATTGTAAATGTTGTGAACAACATTTTTCTTCTTTTGAATTGGTAACGGTCTAAACGGGAGGTTCTTATGATTCGATAACGTTCAGTAGAAAGCGTGGTATAGTAATTAGGTAACTTATATTGTTGACGAGTTGAAACTCGCGATGCATTGCGGTTTTCTTAATTGCTGCAAGATTCATGGAATATATATGAATGGAGTTTAGCTTTATGAGAATTGAATCATAAAAAAATATACCGAATGACATTTTAGATTGTATTTTAGAGTAAATTAGATTATCTCTCCGCATAATTAGGATTGAGAGTTTATGCTATAGGTATATAAATAGGAATTAGTTTTTGAGTTTAATTTTTGTGCATTGAGAGTTTCTGTGCATTAATATGTAATTTTACCCTTTTTGAAATCATTGTTGGCACCGGCTTTTAAGTAATCATTGTAAAAGTTAAAAAATTATCATGCATGTTAGTAGTATTCTGTTATTGGACACCAGTGTAAAAGAATTTTTACACTGTCATTACATACACCATTTACTCTTAGTGTTTTGTCTTTTATAACACTAACACACCATATATCTCATTGTATGGTGTCGATACACATTGCAAACTATCATATTCTATATTCCTTTTCTACCAGATGCACCAGTGAGCGAGCTTAAACTTGGTGTTATCATATCTGAAAGCATTGGATTTTTTCATTAGAGGAATTTTATCACCAATTGGCTAGCCGTGTATTCACCTGTCTTGTTCCGTTCTTCAATGCATTAACAGTACTTGCGTGCCTATGATACATATATAGCTACTTGGAGATTCTGTTTAGGTTGTTTTAATTGTGACAATCTGAAGAGAGATGATGTGAAAGACCACATTTCAGTTATCTTAAATCTGAATTGGAAATTTTTTGAATTCAGGGATATTCATCTCTTAATTTTATATAGGGGTGGGAGGAGGAAATCTGAGTCATACAACCATTCATTGATGGTTAAAAAATGTTATGTAACCACTTATAGTAGTCATTTAATTTTTTTAAGTTGGAAGTCAACCTAATTTTGAACATGGATTATTAATTATAAGTTACAACAAATAATGGAATGTTATGTAATCACTTATATGATATGTTAAGTCACTGTAGTTTGCAGTATGCTTGTATGTTAAAATTTGCTTGTGGTTGAAAGTTAAAACTACATACATACAGGTTCCAAATTTTATGAATACTAATATTCTATTTTAATGCAGCATTGCTAGCTAGCACTTAACACTCTCCAACCAACCAGTGCCAGCAGCTTCTTGCTGGTACTCAAGTTGACCAGCATCTTCTGTGGGGGAGGACATGACTCAAAACAGCATAGTGAATCACAGTAGAGCTCTTGAGGGTGTCCATGGGGTCCAAGTGGCACCTCACTCGCCATTTAGCTTGACAGAAACTAATCAAAGTGGGGACTTTTGTACTTCAACAGGTGGAGCATCAACAACTGAAGCAAATCAGCTGCTGTTGATGCAGTGAGTGAAATATATACCCATCATAAATGTCATACAATTTTTACTTGATTGTGATTTTTTTATGCATTACAAAGAATTGAAAATTTACAAAGCCATGTACACTAACCTATTACTTAAATGTTGACCAGAAGATTATGGCAACAGAGACCAGCATGCTTGAGACCCATCCATTGTAGCATTAGTTGTCATGGTACTATTGTGAAAATTTCATTCCATTTGACGTTATGTTATCAGTTTCCTGTGAATGTTCCTATCTCTTGTAAATAATTTTTGTTACTGCACCGCTTTATCAGGTGATCAGACTCTTGCTGAAACTGTTGCTAATGTGCTTACTTCAATTCCTTTTGTAGCTCTTGGAATCCATGCCCCTAGGTAATGTTTTGCTCTAAGCACCATAAATTCTTATGACTAGAAAAAGCATATTTGTAATCTTATAAATAACCATGTAATGTAGGAAGAATCTCAATTCTAAGTTGTATGCTAATTCACTAATTGGAGTTGGAGTGGCCTCAAGCATGTACCATTCATCAAGAGGAAGGTTGAGGAAATTTTTTAGATGGGTTGACTACACAATGATAGCCACAACAACTGTTGTAAGTAACATATAGATAAATATAATTATTGGCTATTCAATAACATGCAAAACCTGATTATATCTGCTATATTCTCTACTTGGAAGCATTTATCAATTTTTGCATTTTTCTTTATTGTCTAGCTTGATATTGCTTTAGGCTTTTCCATGAGTAAATTAATTTTATATCATATTTGAATATAAAATCATCTACAGTGTCTGTCAATGGCCCTCAGAAATGAGAATTCAAAGTTACTGATGGCAGCATCTGCAATATGTCTTCCAGTTAATCCAATGATGGTTTCAGTTATTCACACTGGGATGATGGAGGTAAGTTGGTTTTTAACTATTTATCTATGACTAGTTGGTTTTCATTTGAAAAGCATGGCGACCAAGTTAACAGTTAACATCACTGATGTAAGACTCTAGAATTAGAAACACAACAATGATCGTATTACAGAAACAATCTGGTTTACTGACCAGATTTGCAGTACAAGCACTCAGCAACAAGCGTTTCCCATTGCAAGAAATTTCAAAAACACAACAAACTGACTCCTTGATTCCCCCTTCAAGTCTGTTGAACCATATATGTAATCACCTAATACAGAATTGTAACTGCCTAACATACTAACTGGATCAGGCAGAGAAGAAAGGAAATGTTTATTGAGGTTTGGAGAATAATCTCCTGCAATTACAAGTGTGATTTCGAGGTCACAACCTCCAACTACCCATTAGGTACCTTCCTTACAGTTATCTGATAGATGTAATAATAGATGGGGCCAAGTGTACAATAGAAGAAAAGTTAGTTAGTGACTCTGTTAGTGAGTTTGTGACTGTTAGTGTGGCTGGTAGTTAGTTAACTAACTGACAGTTAGTTAATAGAAGAGGGATATTATAAATAGAAGGAAAAGAGAGGGAAAAGGGGTTGGGAAATCAGTTGGAGAGTGGTGTCTCGAAATCACCTGTAACCTTGGAGCTGTTAGCTTCTTTGTTGAATAAAAGTTCTGTTATCTTCTTCACCTCTGGTCCAATTTCTATCAACTGGTATCAGAGCTCTGATCTTAGAGCTGTGAGGGGTTAATGGTGGTGAAGGGAAGTGCGAAAATGGAAGCCAGGGTAGACACGATAGAGAGAGCTTTGGAGGTGAATTGCGAGACTCTGGAGCTGCGATTGGAGTCGATGGAAGCAGTGGTGCAGCGTTTGGCTGCCGTTCTGGAGAAACAAGAGGTACCCTTCCATGCGTAAGAGGGAGAAACAGCGGGGAAGGCGAGGAGAAACGGTCGCGAGAATGGAACGAGGTGGAGGAGTGTGGAATTGCCAACTTTTGAAGGGGATGAGGTGTTTGGGTGGCTAGCCAGAATGGAGAGGTATTTCCGATTGTAGGAGGTGCACGAGGAGGAAAGAATAGAGGTTGTGCTAGTGGCGTTGGAAGGTGAGGCTTTGGGATGGTTCCAGTGGTGGGAGCAGCCACCCAAACCAAGATTGGGTAGGGTTTTCTGCTGCAATTACCCTGAGATTTCAAGGAGCTATGTTGGGTAATCCATTTCAGACATTATTGGTTGTGAAGCAAGAAGAGTCTGTATAGAGTTTCATAAGTCAATTTGAGAAATTGGTGGGGACTGTGAAGGATTTGGATGAAGCTTTCTTGGTGGAAATTTTTCTAAAGGGATTGAAGGAAGAAATCAGTACAGAAGTAAGGTTACATGAGCCTAGGAATTTGATGGAGGCCATGTGCAAAGCAAGACAAGTGGAGGAAAAGATAAGAGTCTTGGCAAAACTGCCAAGAAGCAATGTGAAAGGGTTTTCTTTGCAGAAACCCAATCTCTGGAACCAAAGGAACTGGAAGGAAGGAACAAATATGGCAGGGAAGGGAGCTGAACCTGTCATGGCAGCCAAGGCTGGCAATGAAAGTTGGAAGGGGAGGAAGACATTCCACAAACTGTCTCTTGCAGAAATAAATGAGAAAATGAAGAAGGGTGAGTGTTTTACCTATGAGGAAAAGTATCACCCAACCCATGTTTGTAAAAACAAACAGCTGAGGTTGATGGTTATGGAGGAAGAGAGGAAGAGGAGCTGCAAGGAAATATTGAGGAGGAGGAGAGTGAAGGGCTGTATCAATTATCATTACATAGCATTGAGGGTTTTACTACCAAGAGGTCCCTCAAATTGTGGGGCAAAGTTAAAGGAAGAAGGGTGGCCATTCTGATTGATTGTGGGGCTACCCACAATTTTATTTTTGCAAGATTGGTAAAGGAAAGGAATTTAGAGGTAACCAGCACTAATCCTTACTCTGTAGAAGTACGAGATGGGCATAAGGTTAGGTGTCAAGGCTTGTGTAGAGGATTAGCTATTGAGTTACCAAATTTACAGATTGTGCAAGATTGTTATTTGTTTGAATTAGGAGGTGTTGATTTGGTTTTGGGGGTGGAATGGTTGGCCAGTTTAGGAGAGGTGAAGGCTAATTTTGAGAAATTAACCTTGACTGTAAAAGCTGAAGGCAAAGAAGTATGTTTTAAGGCTGATCCAGAATTAATTAGGGCTGCTATCAGTCTGAAGTCTGTTAGAAGTACCTTATTGGAAGAAGATCAGGGGTTTATGGTTGAGTTTAAAACAGTAGAAACAAGGGGGGAGGTGGAAAGGATCTCTGATTTGGTACTGGAAGTGTTAGATCAATTCTGTCAGGTTTTTAAGGAACCTCATGGTCTGCCACCCTATAGAAGCAAGGATCATGCCATCAATATTCAGCCTGGAAATAGGATTCCTAATCTGAGGCCTTACATATATCCACACTACCAGAAAGATGAGATAGAGAAGCTGGTAGGTGACATGTTAGCAGCAGGAATTATTAGGACCAGCATTAGTCCCTATGCTAGTCCTGTCATTTTAGTCAAGAAAAAAGATGGAAGCTAGAGATTCTGTGTAGATTACAGGGCTTTGAATAAGATTACTGTGCCTGATAAATTTCCTATGCCAGTCATGGAGGAGTTGCTGGATGAGATTGGAGGTGCTGAATGGTTTTCCAAGCTTGATCTCAGAGCAGGGTATCATCAGATCAGAATGAGGGAGGAAGATGTGCAGAAAACAGCTTTTAGGACTCATGAAGGGCACTATGAGTTCTTGGTTATGCCCTTTGGGCTGACCAATGCCCCTGCTACTTTAAAGGCACTTATGAATGAGGTAATGAAGCCTTTCTTGAGGCAGTTTGTCTTGGTGTTTTTTGATGATATTCTGATTTACAGTGCTACTTTAGAAGAGCATATTATGCATTTAAAGGCTGTGTTACAAGTATTACAGCAACAAGAGTTGTATGTTAATAGAAAAAAATGTAGTTTTGGTCAAAGAAGTTTGGATTACTTGGGACATATCATTTCTGGAAAAGGGGTGGAAGCTGATCCTAGCAAATTAGAAGCTATGTCAGCTTGGCCAGTACCTAGAGATGCTAAGGGGCTGAGAGGATTTTTGGGGTTGACAGGATACTATAAGAGGTTCGTAAAGAATTATAGGAAGATAGCTCACCCACTGAATGCATTATTAAAAACAAATGCTTTTAGATGGGGAGAGGAGGCTGGTGTGGCCTTTAAACAATTGAAGACAACCATGAAGGAGTTACCTATCTTGAAGGTACCAGATTTTTCCAAGCAGCTTGTGTTGGAAATAGATGCTTCTGGTACTGGGTTAGGGGCACTGCTGCTGCAAGAAGGAAGACCTCTGGCTTTTTGGAGTAAAGCTTTGTCTGAAAGGGGTCAGCTTAAGTCTGTTTATGAACGAGAATTGATAACTGTGGTGTTGGCAGTCAAGAAATGGAGACATTATCTGCTAGGAAGAAGTTTGTAATCAAAACAGATCAAAAGAGCCTCAAGTTCTTGAATGACCAGAAGTTATTAAGTGAAGATCAATTTAAATGGGCCTTTAAATTGATTGGGTATAACTTTGAGATTCAATACAGGCCTAGGAGAGAGAATGTGGTAGCTGATGCACTCTCCAGACAATTTGTATTTTCTGCCATTTCTATGGTGCAGCAGGAAGAATGGGGTGAATGGGAGGAGGAGTTGCAGAACCCTCAGGTATATGAGGTATACAGAGAGATATTAACTAAAACAATGGAAAAACCAGGTTATGCTGTCAAAAGAGGCAGACTATATTACAAAGACAGATTGGTTTTGGCCAGAAATTCTTCCAGAATTCCTGTGATTTTGAAGGAACTACATGATTCCCCTGTGGGGGGACATTCAGGGTTCTTTAGAACTCTGAAAAGAGTGGCTGGAGTAGTATTTTGGCATGGCATGAAGAAGGCTGTGAGGCAATATGTGGCAGAATGTGAGGTATGTCAGAGGAATAAGGCTAGTACTTTAGCTCCAGCAGGGTTATTACAGCCTCTACCTATTCCTAATAGGGTTTGGGCTGATATATCCTTGGATTTCATTGGCAGCTTACCTAAAGCTCAGGGTAAGGATACTGTTTTTGTAATTGTAGACAGATTTACTAAGTATGCTCACTTTCTAGCTTTGAGTCATCCTTTTACTGCAAAGTGGTTGCTGATATATTCATTAAAGTGGTCAGGTTGCATGGGTTCCCCACTTCTATAGTTTCAGATAGGGACAAGTTGTTTATGAGCCAATTTTGGAAGGAATTATTCAGACAAGCAGGAACACGGCTGAAAATGAGCACTGCATACCATCCTCAAGCTGATGGTCTGACAGAAGTTGTGAATAGGTGTTTGGAAGCCTACTTAAGGTGTTTAACTGGAACTAAACCAAAGCAGTGGCCTGCTCACTTGGTTTGGGCTGAATTCTGGTTTAATACTAACTGCAATATTTTAGCAAAGATGTCTCCTTTCAAAGCTTTATATGGACAAGAGCCTCCTTTGTTAATTAAAGGAGTTGATATTCCTTCTAAGTTAGAGGAAATAAATCAGCTGAGCAAGGACAGAGATGAATTGCTTCAGGAGCTGAAGGTGAATCTGCTAAAGGCTCAAGATCAAATGAAGAAATATGCAAATAAACATAGGAGGGCAGTAGAGTTTCAGGTGGGAGATTGGGCATTTTTGAAGTTGCAGCCTTACAGAATGAAATCATTGGCAAAGAAACCAAATGAAAAGTTCAGTCCAAGATTTTATGGGCCTTACAAAATAATTCAGAAGGTGGGGGAAGTGGCTTATAGGCTGGAGTTACCTGAAGACAGTAAAATTCATCCTGTATTCCATATTTCTTTACTCAAGAAAGCAGTTAAACCCACTTGTTCTCCTCAACCTTTACCTAAAGCTCTGACTGAAAACTTAGAACTTCAGGTACAGGCTAAGAAGGTTATGCAAAGAAGGACTATAGAATAGGGACAACAAGAAGTGCTTATCAAATGGCAAGGTTTGCCACATCATGAGGATGGCTGGAAGAGTTTGGAAGAGATTAGCATTGTTTTTTCTCAATTGGACCTTGGGGACAAGGTCCATCTCGAAGGGGACGGTATTGATAGATGTAATAATAGATGGGGCCAAGTGTACAATAGAAGAAAAGTTAGTTAGTGACTCTGTTAGTGAGTTTGTGACTGTTAGTGCGGCTGGTAGTTAGTTAACTAACTGACAGTTAGTTACTAGAAGAGGGATATTATAAATAGAAGGAAAAGAGAGGGAAAAGGGGTTGGGAAATCAGTTGGAGAGTGGTGTCTCGAAATCACTTGTAACCTTGGAGCTGTTAGCTTCTTTGTTGAATAAAAGTTCTGTTATCTTCTTCACCTCTGGTCCAGTTTCTATCATTATCCTTTTCTATTTATAGCTTCCCTCCCTCCTAGTTAGTTATAACTAATTATTCATTAGTTATACTAACTGCACTAACTGCTAATTTGCTTATTACACCCTCCTAGACTACATTTTCCCCCACCTATTACTCCTATCAATACCCTCCCCTTCAAGATGGACCTTGTCCCCAAGGTCCAGGTCAGGAAAAACAGTCCTCAACTAACTCCCAGCTGTTCCATGATGTGGCAATTCCTTCCATTTGATAAGCACCTCTTGGCTTCCTGCTTCTGAAATTCTCTGCCGCATAATCCTCTCAGGCTGCATTTGAAGTGCCCAATTCTCATTCAAAACTGTAGGCAATGGTTGGGGAGAACAAGTAGCTTTAATGGATTTCTTGAGCAAGGAAATATGAAAAACTGGATGTATCTTACTGCCTTCTGGAAGTTCCAGCTTGTAGGCAACCTCTCCAATTCTTTGTATCACCTTATAAGGTCCATAAAACCTAGGACTCAACTTCTCATTTGGTTTCTTTGCCAATGACTTCATTCTGTAAGGTTGCAGCTTCAAAAATACCCAATCCCCTTCCTTAAAAACCAAATCTCTTCTATGCTTGTTAGCATACCTTTTCATTTGATCTTGAGCCTTCAGCAGATTAGTTCTTAAATCATGCAGCAACTCATCTCTGTTGTTGCTCAGCTGATTAATTTCTTCCAGCTTAGAAGGAATATCAGCTCCCTTGATTAACAGAGGTGGCATCTGCCCATATAAAGCTTACAAAGGAGACATCTTAGCTTAAATATTAAAATTTGTGTTAAACCAAAATTCAGCCCAAGATAAGTGGCTGGGCCACTGCTTTGGTTTGCTGCCAATTAAACACCTCAAATAAGCCTCTAAACATTTGTTAGCCAGCTCAGTCTGCCCATCCGTCTGTGGATGATAGGCAGTACTCATTTTTAATTGAGTCCTTGCCCTCCTAAACAACTCCCTCCAGAATAAACTCATAAACACTCTATCTCTGTCAGAAATTATGGATGATGGGAATCCATGTAACTTTACTACCTCAGCACTGAAGATTTCAGCTACCTCCTTAGCTGTATAAGGGAGACTAAGGGCAAAAAAATGAGCATACTCAGTCAATCTATCAATTACTACCAAGATAGTGTCCTTACCTTGAGCCTTTGGCAACCCTCCAATGAAATCCATAGCTATATCTGACCATACCCTTGTGTGAATAGGTAATGGTTGCAGCAAGCCTGCTGGTGCCAAAGTATGGGCCTTATTTCTCTGGCAGATTTCACATGCAGCCACAAAATCCCTGATTGTCTTCTTCATACCTTGCCAAAAGATTACTGCAGATACTCTTTTAAAAGTTCTAAAGAACCCTGAATGTCCCCCCACAGAAGAATCATGCAACTCCTTTAAAATAAGAGGAATTCTAGCAGAATTTTTAGATAACTCCAGCCTATTCTTGTAATACAATTTGCCTCTATGGATGGTGTATTCTGATTTCTCAGCTGTCTTAGTCACTAGGCCCTGAAAAATCTCATACATTTGAGGATCAGCCTGCATCTCCTCCTCCCAATCACTCCATTTTTCCTCTTGCACCACTGAAATTGCCCCAAAAGAAAACTGCCTTGACAATGCATCAGCCACTATATTTTCTCTCTCTGTTCTATATTGAATATCAAAATCATATCCAATTAACTTAGTGGTCCATTTAAACTGTTCTTCACTCAATAATCTTTGCTCATTTAAGAACGTTAAACTTTTTTTATCAGTTCTAATAATGAATTTTTTTCCTAGCAAATAATGCCTCCACTTTTTAACTGCCAAGACCACAGCCATTAATTCCCTCTCATATCCTTATTTAAGCTTCCCCCTTTCTGATAATGCCTTATTCCAAAAGGCCAGAGGTCTTTCTTCCTGCAGCAACACTGCACCTAAACCAGTTCCAGAAGCATCAGTTTCTAAAACAAATTTTTTAGAAAAATCTGGTACCCCTAGAATAGGCAGTTTTTGCATTACTGTCTTGAGCTGTTCAAATGCTCTTATTGCTTCCTCCTCCCACTAAAAAGCATTCTTTTTTAACAAAGCATTCAAGGGTTGTGCCATTTTCCCATATCCCTTCACAAACCTCCTATAATACCCTGTCAATCCTAAAAAACCCCTTAAACCTTTGACATCTTTACGAAGAGGCCATTTAGCCATGGCTATCAGCTTATTTGGGTCAGCTTCCACCCCTTCTACTGAAATTACATGGCCCAAATATTCCAAAGATTGCTGACAAAAATTGCATTTTTCCTATTTACACGCAATTCTTGTTGTTGCAATACTTGCAACACCGCTTTTAAATGCATGTGATGATCCTCAAGACTGTAACTGTACACCAATATATCATCAAAAAACACCAAAGCAAATTGTCTCAAAAAAGGTCCAAGTACCTTATTCATGAGTGCTTGAAAGGTTGATGGTGCATTGGACAACCCAAATGGCATAACTAAGAACTCATAGTGACCTTCATGAGTTCTGAAAGCTGTCTTGTGCACATCTTCTGCC
>CM023949.1:17820398-17841412 GCA_013407115.1 Glycine latifolia | reverse complement strand
CCCCCCCAATCTCATCCAATAACTCTTCTATAATAGGCATTGGGAATTTGTCTGGCACAGTAATTTTGTTGAGTGCCCTATAGTCCACACAAATCCTCCAGCTCCCATCTTTTTTCTTCAACAAAATTACAGGGCTAGCAAAAGGACTAATGCTTGCTCTAATAATTCCAATAGTTAACATGTCTCCTACTAATTTCTCAATCTCATCCTTTTGATAATGATGGTATTTGTAAGGCCTCAAGTTTGGTATTTTGTCACCCAGCTGAAGATTGATGCATGATCCTTCTCTCTAAATGGTGGCAGCCCTTGAGGTTCCTTAAAAACCTCCACAAACTGATCCAATAACACTGCACCATTGACTCAGGGACTGCTTCTGCTCTTCCTTCTCCTACCATTGATTTTAATTCTATCAAAAGCCCTTGCTATGTTGGGCATGACTCATAGTTTGCCTTCAGAAGATAAGCCCAGGGGAGCTGCCCCGGTGGGGGTTAAGGGGCAGCGTCCCCGGAACTTTTTTCGAGACCTAGTACTATTGTTGGCCTTGTGTTTTATTATTTGTAGTTTGGGCTTGGGTCCATGAATAGCTACGGTGCTTAGGGTTTCTAAGCCTATATATTTCCTCGAAATCTAAGTGCATTGTAACGAGTGTGTGAGGAAAATATAGAGAATAGCTGGACGTAGCCCACATTAGATGAACCAGGGTAAATAGTGTGTTATTTCTGTCTTTCCTTTTCTCTCTTTCTGCTATCTCGATTGTTGTGATTGGTTGATACCTAACAAGCTCAGCCTCCAACATAGTGCATCCGATCAATTTTCTATTGATGGCAGTCTCTATCAGTTCAGGTTCAGCCCTCAATATTATTTTTGTCTTGTACCTTCACAGCTAATGTCAAAAAACCACGAAAAAAACCACGTAACCCCATTGCCCGGAGGCTCCACGCTATGCGCAGGTAAGGGGGAGGGATATTGTACGCAACCTTACCCTTGCATATGCAAAGAAATTGTTTCCGGATTCGAACCCATGACCAACAGGTCACCAAGACACAACTTCACAGCTAATGTCAATTTATCAAAATTAGCTTCTATCTCCCCCAAATCTGCTAACCACTCCACTCCTAACACCACATCAGCCCCCCCAAATTCAAACAGATAACAATTTTGCACAACTCAATTTGAAGAGAATTACATACCCCTTGGCAGCTCACCTTGTGACCATCTCCTACCTCCACAGAATAGGCTAGTGTAGGAGTAACTTCCAATTCCAATTCCTTCACCAATTTCATGGAAATGAAATTATGAGTTGCTCCACAATCAATCAACACCACCTTTCTGTTTTTTATCCTTCCCCATAGCTTGAGTGATTTCTTGGTAGTAAACCCTTTAATACTATGCAAGGAAAGCTGGTGTACTTCCTCCTCCTCCTCATCTTTAACCTCTTCTTGATCCCTCCTCTCATCTTCTTCCTCTTCTTCCTCCATGATCATCAATCTCAACTGTTTGTTTTTACAAACATGAGTTGGATGGTACTTCTCATTACAAGTAAAACACTCCCATTTTCTCATCTTTTCATTTACCTCCATAGGAGATAATCTATGAAAAATTTTCTTCTTGTTCAAAGGTTCACCTCCTGTTTTAGCCCCCCCAAAAGGTTCCCAGAGCCTGCCACTACCCTGCTGCCCTTCCTTCCCACTTCTTGGACCCGAAAAGCTAGGCCTTTGGAATGGGAGAGCCCATTTTCCAGTTCTGGGTAAATTTCCCAGAATTCTGTTCTTCTCTTCCAGTTGTCTTGCTTTTAACATAGTATCCAGCAAGGTCTTGGGCTCATGTAACCTGACCTCTGTCCCAATTTCTTCTTTCAGCCCCTTCACAAACACCTCCATTAAAAATCTCTTCCCTGCTCCAACATGCTTCTCAAAGAGCCCAATGTATCCCTGTACTGTATCCTCCTACTTTAAGGCCAACAAAGCTTGGAATGGGCTTCCCAAATTCGTGCTTTGGAACCTCTGCACTAAGGCAATCTTGAATCCTTCCCAATATTGGTTTAAACTCCAAGACTCCCACCACTGGAACCAAGCCAATGCCTCCTTATCCATGGCTACCAGAATCGCCTCCAGCTTGTCATCCTCCCTTACTGCCTGGAGTCGAAAATACCTTTCGATCCTCGACACCCAGCCCATTGGGTCCTCTCCCGCAAGCACCGGCATCTCAATGTTCCTCCAATGCCGCACTCCCTCATCGTCTCCTTCCCGGTTCTTGCCCCTCGCCCCCTTCGTCTGAACCGCCTCCTTCACCGTCGGCTTCTCCCAAGTCATGGCCATCTTCTGGAGCAAGGATTCGATCGAACCCGGGCGCGATTCAATCGCCTCCCTGTTGGACTCGATTGCCTCCTGATTGGACTCCATGGCCTCGCGATTCTCTTCCGCTGCACGCTCGAGCAACTCCATTCTTGCCTCCATCTTGTTGCTGGTTTTCGACCCCATTCACCCTCACAGCCCCAAGATTGGAGCTCTGATAGCAGTTGATAGAAACTGGATCAAGCAGAGAAGAAAGGAAATGTTTATTGAGGTTTGGAGAATAATCTCCTGCAATTACAAGTGTGATTTCGAGGTCACAACCTCCAACTATCCATTAGGTACCTTCCTTATAGTTATCCTTTTCTATTTATAGCTTCCCTCCCTCCTAGTTAGTTATAACTAATTATTCATTAGTTATACTAACTGCTAATTTGCTTATTACACCCTCCTAGAGTACATTTTCCCCCACCTATTACTCCTATCAGTTTCCCATTGCAAGAAATTTCAAAAACACAACAAACTGACTCATTAATTCCCCCTTCAAGTCTGTTGAACCATATATGTAATCACCTAATACAGAATTGTAACTGCGTAACATACTAACCTCAAAGCTAAAAGGAGGAAAGTTTCCTTTGCTGTTTGGTTTCATCAATTCAATTATCTCACAATCTGCATCTTCCACTCGTTCATCATCTTCCCCATTGAAATCACATTCAATTTCCTCCTAGGGCATCAATGGGTTGGTCCATATGGTTGGACACACCTAAAACAATGATTTCCTGCTTTCTTTTTACATATTCATTGTCATACCTCTGTTTCTGAATTGGATTGCTTGCTGCACAACTCCAGAAGAACTAGCTTGCGTTTGATAGTATTAATGACCCATCTTTGATTCTGAGTCAGGGCGGAACCTTTGTCTTGGTTTTGCTTAAAACCACTAACCTCACATGTCCTCTCTGATTCTTGGTCCAATCTAAGAACTCTGCGAGGTTCTGTAATTGTTTTGGTTGTTCCTGCAGGCTGTGATAAGGGGAAATTGTTTTTGGTTGTGCGATCCAACCAATTTGCCATGTAGGCACTGTACAATTCCACTTCCATCTTGCCAAAGCAATTGCTTTCATTTCATCTGAAGATCATGAGTGTGCACCTTTTCCTGTATGATCTCATTCAATCCATTCATATAATGCCCTAAAGCAACTGCATAGAAATTCTGGTGATTGGGCAAGAAGAATTTCAAACTTTATGAATTCTTCCATCCACAGTCTGTTTATGGCCCATAGTTGTTCATAAGCATTGCCCACTTAAAAACCTTATCAGCAATTCTTCCTTCAAATCCTCCAATTTCAATTCTAGTCTTCTCTTTCTCAAATACCTAAACCCATCTACTGAAAACCCCTCTATACACACTTTCAATTCTAGTTTAGTGCTTTGAATCTCAATAAACTTCTCTGCTAAAGTTAGGCAATTCAACCTTCTTGAGTGCTTTTTTATATGCTTCATTCGATCTCTCTTCAGAATTGGTACAATTGATTTCCAAAAGCACTTAAAAATGCATACCACTAATTTTTATCCACCCCCTTTAGATTACATCCTTAACATTCTCTTTAGAGTGATATAATTTCTTAGTTTACTCTTAAAGAATGGCATTAACTTCTCTTTAAAAATAAATTCAAATTCTTTTCAATTAATTATTCATATATTTTCTGTATTTTTAAATATTTCTCTTTTAATCTATATTTTAAGATTATACTTGAATTAATTATGCATACCTTTTTTTTTTGGTGAATTACAAGAGACTAAAAGCCTCTAGGGAAACAAATCTTAAGTATATCAACTCGTAAAGCAGATAGAATTATGCATACGTTTATTATAACATAAGACATTTGTTCTCCTAAGTGTTTTTCATTTTTTTATATACTTAATAGTCTATAGTGGATTTGTTTATACAGTATAACAAGTGTCACAACTTTCATACAAATGTCATAAATTTCCTGACTTCAAACTGACTTTTGAAAGTTTAACTTTCTTGTATTGTGAAAAATGTTGCAATTGTTCTAAACATGGGGAAGGAGGTCTGAAATTTTTCTTTCTACATATATTTTTTTTATTTTATATTTTAAATTTTACCTAAATATAAAATGATTGTTCTAACCATAGCTCAAAGGACAATAATTAAGGAATGGATAACTAAAACACTTTTATTAGACATCACAATGAAAATGCATTAACAACATAAGTAAATGTTAACATTTTTTTAATAAAAAACCTTCACTTTTGATTCTTTAAGGGTTAGTAAAGCGAAATTTAAAAATATTCATGCAATGTATGGAAATATTTCTAGTATGTTGTTTAGGTAACAGAAGTGTAATGTTATAATATCTTTCCATCCTGAGAGTACATATTCTTGCAGAGGTGTTTTTCACTGACACAGCTCTTGTCTAGCGTACTAGTAATAATAGTTACCCTTTCAATACTGTACGAGTACCTAGTAGAAAGATATGATTTGTCAATAATTAAAAGTTAACATTTTATAATTAAGCTTTTCTCATAATTTTTTTATTCAGGTAGCATTTGCTAGAAGGGCATTGAAGGATCCAGACTTGAGAATGGCTCACACAGTGCATAAGATGTCGTCATTACTTGGTGGTATGCTTTTTGTAGCTGATGATTTATTTCCTAAAACTCCTTATCTTCATGCTGCATGGCATGTTGCTGCTGCTGTTGGGGTGGGCACCTGCAATAAGCTTCTTGAGTAGGTGTGCATACTCTATTGGAAAGCTGCTAAATATGCATTCTGAGTAAGAATAACATCAGCATAATCTGTCGACTTAATATGTAGAAGCAATGGTTAAGATCATAAGGTAGTACACTTTATTTTATTGGATTAGGTTGAGGATGTAGACATTTTATTTTATTGGATTAGATTGAGGATGTAGATAGGCAAATTAGGTTCCCACTTCCCAATTATTCTACCCTCTTCAATTTGTAATTTTATGTTCATTAGTTAAACTCATTGGAGAAAGCGATTCATGCAGCAAAAAACTGGGACTTGTTATTCTTCTTCTTTGATAATGCAGTTACATATAAAACATCTTGCATTATAATTTCTACCTGAACATGTATGTTGAGATATTGCTTCTATGGAGACTCTTGACTTTTTAGTTTAAAGTGTCATGGGATTATCTGAAGATTGGAAATATATAATATGATGATTTTTAGGAAGTACAGTTGACTCATTTCTTAATTATCATCAGTTTGAATAAAAAACCACATAAAATGAAAAACACTTCTAAAGGTTTGATGTCTATGGACTACGGTTATTAATTGTTAAAAGCAAAAATAGTACGAGGAAAAAAAGAGAAAGAAAAAGAATAAAATGACTAGCCCATATAGTTAATTTGTAATCAGAGTTTGATTGAAATACCATTTGCACCGATAAAAAAAAAAAGAAAATAACAAAAAATAGAATATTTTTATAATTTAAAATTAAAGTATATTATTATAAAATATTTTTACATTGTTATTTAATTAAAGATTATTTTGTACGGTAAATTTGTGAATTTTTATAATAATTATCTTTTTAACATTAACTGTGAGTGTAAATATTTTTTACAATGTTATATATAATTATATAAACTCATTTTTAATAACCATAGATTAGTGTAGTGATATAAAAAATCTTATTGCATTCACATGTGGATGATTGTTGTGTTCAATTTACTGTGTAAAATTTTTTTTGTCGACCATAGATGTTTAACATGAATAAGATTGTCGTTGACCCAATAAAATGAAATACATCGTCGCCTTTGATATACGGAAAAAAAAACTCAGTATTTTTAATATTATGAACTCTAGTGTTTTTTTAGTCTTCTGATATACCGGTATCTTGAGCATCTGATTATTTGGAGTTGAATTACGTAAAATATGAATGCCAAGTTGCCAACTTCCAAGATCATTCTATGTTTCCAATGGATCAATATATGTGCAAGATCAAATTCTTCAATTTTCATAATGTTTTCATGACTTTCAAAATATTTAACTTTTTCTTTATACCATTCAAAGTATGAAGAATAAAAAAGTTCACTTGTGAAAACACGTCAGAATATATATATATATATATATATATATATATGATACTGTATATAAATTAAGAAACACAAACGCGTATGTGTTCGCATTTGAATTGTGTTGTCTCATTTTGATTGTATCATTGTTCTCAAGTGTTGTCTAAATTAAAACGAATACTATTATTTTTACTTGAATCCTCTTATGTGCAAATTTCCTCCATCCAAATCTCATTTTTTTTTAATTATTTGAATTCCCCCCCCCCCCCCCCTCTCTCTCTCTCTCTCTCTCTTATTTAGAAGCTAAAGATTTTACATGACAAAAATGGTGGGTTTATAAAATTTTAAAATAAGAAATTTTAATTAATAAATTGGTGGATTTTAAAATTAAAAGATTGATAGATTTATTTAACAAATTGATAGATTGTAAAAATTCTCAAAAATGAGTATGTTTTTTTAGGAAATTAGTATTAGTTAACAAATTGAGTGTTTTAAAACAAAAATGGGTAGTTTTAATTAACAAAATTTTGCTTTTAATTTTTTTTTTAAAATAAGGAATTTTAATTAACAGATTTGGTAGACTTTTTAAAATTTGAAATCATTAATTTCATTTTTAGTCGATTCAATTAATCTCAAATAAACGGAAAGTTTTAATTAACAAATTGGATGATTTTAAAATTTTGCCTTTTAAAAAAGCTGATTTTTAAATTTCATAAACTTAGCAATTATAAGTTCAAATCGTAAATTTTTAAAATTTATTATAATGGAAATTTTAATTAACAATTGGATAATTTTAAAAAATTTAAATAGAATAACAATTTTAATTAACAAAATACTGAAATTAGTAGATTTTAAATTTTTTTAAATATATTTATTTTGTTAAAAATAAACTATCAACAATTGATTTTGGTCTCCGAAATTTGAGGAGATAAACATTTCATGTAAATTTCACGTAAAGTCAGTCCATTTTCACCCTAACCAAGCACTATTACGTATTAAAAACTCTATGGGTTGTAAGGTTATTGGAAAAAATGGAAGTATGTTAATCTATAAAGTAAAATAGTTAAAACATAAATAATCCTAAACACTGTCGGTTCTCATCCTAAATTCATATTAATCCCTCAAATATATACAACTCCTACATAACTACAAAGTTTGATTTAGAAGGTCAATCAATTTGTATTTTCCTAGTTTAGAAGTCGATTTTTAAATGATAGATAGGTTTATTCAAGGAACAAAGGAAACTATTGATTGACATGAACCAAATGAACCTACCTGCATATGTGTGTGTGCATGTGTGTGAACTATGACATCAACAAAGGACATGAGTCAACTTTAAATGGTAAAGTATTCATTAGATTTAATTCAATCAAATATTCTGTTGTTACTTTTAAAATTCAAAGTCATAGAAGGTCTTTTCTTGCTTGTTGAGAGGATAAATCACATTCATTACGGTTACTATACTATTCAAAAAGGTAATATTACACATGGACACTACTGTGGGATTATTGTACATGTGTTCATCCTCTATGTCAACCCTGCTACATTAACTGCGTATCTGTCTACCATTAATGTCAACCTCGACACAGCGAAGACTAGTCCGTACACTTTTCGTCTCAACCTTGCTACAGGAGCGCGGATGTGAACAGTAAATATCTCCTTATCTACATGAGCGTGGACGTAAATAGTAATTATCCTATTATCAGCAGCATATTTATTATGCCTTATTATTCAAAATGGTGTAACCACCTTATCTTTTATTATCTCTCCACTTATCTACAAGATGATACTTATCTATAAGTAACCATATATCTACAAGGTACACATTATCTTCTATTTAAATTACATAACTACTTACAATTATCTGTTATTATCTTATCAACATATTACTAACAAACAAAGGCCCAAAGCCCATACTCCACACTATAAATACAGGTTCTCTCTAAACCTTTAGATATTCAATTCTATTCTAGATTGAGTACATACACTCTCAAAAACTCTCTACTCTCTTACTCAATTATTCTACATAATTAATGTTCTTACTTGAGCGTCGGAGTCCTTTCCTTTGTTTTACAGGTCCCCCTTCTTGACAACGACGACATGGCATCCAACATGTAGAGTTTGGAACCCACTTGTGATCATACGTGGAATTTCCAAACTTTGGCAAGAACATTTGGCGCCCATCGTGGGGCCCCGGTAAAACATACACTGCGACCTCACCTCTTCACGAACCACTGGAACGTCCATCAATGGTCAGCACGTGTTCCAGTATCAGACGCGACACTCCTGTGGAGGTGTCCAACCCTTACAGACTACCATGACGAATGCCAACACCCTTCAACAACTCCAAAACCGCATGGCAGAGATGGAACGCAGATACTAGGAAGAGATCCAGGGGCTAAAAGCTTATCGTGAATAGCCAGAAGCCAGAACGAGACATCAACAGGGAGATGAGCATTCTCCCCTCACCAGAAACGAGAATACTCAAGGCGAATCGCACCCCAGATAGCATGTTGACCCTCTTGTCGGTCCCAGTTCAACACAAGTATACTGACTGGAAGGACGCACTACACAGTGACATCCTTTTGTTGATCGCATTATGGAAGTTGACCTTCCTCCGGGATGGAAAACTCTCCATCTGGAAAGGTACGACAACACCACAGATCCGGACAAACACCTGGATGCTTATTTGACTCAGGCCAACCTGTACACGAACAATGACGTTGTACTATGCCGAGTGTTCCCTACGTCTCTAAAGGCAGAATCTTTGGCATGGTATGGTGGACTCCCTCCAAGGTCAATCGACAGCTTCGACACCCTGGTCGAAAAATTCAGTGCACAGTACGTGACCAACCGATCCTATAGGCTGACTTCTGCCTCACTGGCTACTCTGTGTCAGGCAGATGAAGAACCTCTTCGAAGGTTCATGGGAGGATTTGGACAAGTCACTGTTCAGATTAGGAACCTCAACCTAGAAGTAGCATTGAACTTGATGATTACGGCCTGGCAAATTCATGGATAGTCTATGCGAGAAACCCCCTTCTAGCATGGATGAAATTCGTGAACGCGCTAAAGGCTACATACAGATGGAAGAAATGTCTAAGTTCCGGAATGAGATCAGACAAGCCGGACAGAAATGAGAGAAACAGGACATGACCACCAAGGCTGACTCATAAAGGTCACATAAGAAATAGAGGATGGACAAACACCAACCTCTCCCGAGAGGACCCAGATACAAGAGATACATTCCCTTAATGGTTAATCGTGCCGCAATCATGGAGAAAGCCTTCAATACAGAGGTATAGGTGAGATGGCCAATACCATCAACATCGACTTCTGTTAAGCCAAGAGCAGATCCCAGCAGATACTACTGCTTTCATTGTGGCAATGGCCACAATATCGAAGAATGTTGGGCCCTGAAGGATAAGATAGATGAACTCATCCAGGCAGGATACTTGTCACTGTTTGTTAAAAGACATGACAATCCTGCAACTGGAAACAAACCTAGAGGTCAACAAGAATATCAGTACAAGTACCATGACAGGAATCAAGATGCTGATAAAATGTCTGTCGATAGGGGAAGACAGAGACAACAACAGCCTATAGGGGTCGGTCAGAGGGGTAAAGTTTGGGTAAGAGAAGGCAAGGGTAGCAAAAACGGATGAGGTTAGAAGAACTTGGTTGAGGTCGGTTGGGTTTGCTAAGGATTTGCCAATGGCAATCAAGAGGTCCTTAGGTTTCTCGTAAAGTTCTCAGGATGGGTTCTGCACTATGTAATCGATTGCATAAGCGCTATAATCAATTATAACAGATAGCGCTTGTAAGACCCTGAGTTTGTATTTCGCCAACCCTCACAACAGTGTAAGGGAACCCGGTAGCTCATTTTCCAAAAGCATACATGCTCTGCCGAGTAAGGAACCCGACAGTTCTCAAAGAAAAAGGTTTGGACTTGGCAATTTTGAAGGGAACATCCCATCCCGTGTGAGGAACCCGGTCTCTCTAAGAAAAGAGAAGGATGAGCTTCTAAAGGTGACATGTGTATGTAACCCGATCATTTTAGAAAAAGGAACACAAGCTCAACCGAGTAGGGGAGTCCGGTGGCTCTTTTCCATAGAGAACACGAGCTCATCTGAGTTAGCAACCCGATAGCTTTCCTCTATGGGGAAGTAACTTGAGCTTAACAGCTCTAACGTATCACCCGAGTAAGGAACCCGGTATACCTTATAAATTGGGAAACGAGTCTTAACGACTCTAGGGAAACGACCCTGGGTAGGGAACCCGGTCCACTGACATCTGCCAACAGGGACTAAGTTACGTCCTGCATGCATGCATGCTACGTAACCCGCTCAACTTGGCCTACCCATCCCGGTAGCCGACATCAAAACACGAGGGTTTGACACATATATCTAACTCGGCCTACCTATCTCGGTAGCCGACATCAAACAAGGGATTTATGTCTACGTGTAACCCGACCAACCCATCTCGGTACTCATCACCTTCACGAACACTTCCACAAGTGTCTTAGAAACTCTTTAGCATCAAAATGCCAACTTCACCCACATGCACGGGGAGTTATCAAAACATCTACTCCCCATAAGAACACCAAACATCAACACAAAACAACACTCAACAAATTTAAGGCATACCAAATCCCATTCATAAAAGACGTAGCTTTTCTAGGAAAAACATCGTACACACCAGGGACATGCAGTTATCATCACGGCTGGACTCCCTGGCCCCCAAACCGTAGTACCTTAAGCTGTTAAGAAACACGTTAAACTCCCCTTACCTAACCAGGAGTTCGTCGACGCTTCACGATGGTTCATTCCCTACTTTTGCTCCGACCATGAAGTTCACCTTGGTGCCGGGATTCCGCAGCAGCTACGGTGGTTCTTGTATGTTGAAGATAACAAGGAAGGGGTTGGGATCGAGAGGTTTCTGGGTGAGTTCTAGAGAGAAAATAGAGGAAATGCAAAGGTAGAAGAAGGAAGAGTAAACTTGTTGTTGTGCCGGCCTGCTGCTTATAAACAAGGCTGACACAGCATGTCCACTTAACGTGCACGGCGGGCAACCACAGTACAGTAGAGTTGACTTACGTCTAATACCCATCAAGCACACATATCAAGACAAAAGCACTCAAATAGCAAGTTATAAATAAAACAATTAATTGATCAACATAACACGTAATTTAATGACCACAACACACACATAAACATCCAAATTAGCAACTTATAATCCGGGTTGTTACAGTCATAGTTAAAAAGGCCAGTGGCAAGTGGCGCATGTGCACAGATTATACCGATCTCAACAGGCATGTCCAAAGGATGTGTGTTCATTACCCAGCATTGACAGACTGGTCGATGGTGCATTTGGTTTCCACATCCTGAGTTTCCTGGATGCCTATTTTGGGTACAACCAGATCAGGATGCACACCCCAGATGAAGAAAAGACAGCATTCATTATTGAAGATGTCAACTACTACTACAAGGTCATGCCTTTCGACCTAAAAAACGTAGGGGGCACATACCAGCGACTTATGGACCATGTCTTCAAAAAATAGATCGGATGCAATGTCGAGGTTTATGTTGATGACATGGTCGTCAAATCTCAAAGTGTAGCACAACACGTGGCAGATTTGGAGGAAGTATTTGAAGAAGTACGAAAGTATGACATGAGTCTCAACCCCGAAAAATGTATATTCGGGGTCGGGGGCGAAAAGGTCCTTGGATTCATGATCACACACTGGGGAATTGAAGCCAACCCGGACAAATGCTCCGCCATTCTACAGATGCATAGCCCGACGAACGTCAATGAAGTTCAAAAACTGAATAGAAGATTAGCGGCTCTGTCCCGATTTCTCCCAAAGCTCGCCGAAAAGGCAAAGCCTTTTTACAGGTTACTCAACAAGAATGAACCGTTCCTCTGGAATGAAGCCTGTGAACAGGCTTTTGAAATGTTCAAGAAGACCATTGCTGTACCACCAATCTTGAGTCGACCTAGACCAGAAGCACCATTTCTTCTGTATCATTCAGTTGCGGACGAAGCTGTCAGCTCAGGACTTGTCCAATAAGAAGGGAAACCTCAACTCCCTATCTACTTCACCAGTCGTATGTTACATGATGCCGAGAAACATTATCAGATGATAGAAAAGATAGCCTTGGTGCTTATCACCTCTACCAGACACCTCCGGCCTTACTTGCAAAGTCACCAGGTGATAGTGAAAACTAACTATCCAATCAAACAAATACTGCAAAAACTCGAGTTGGCAGGCAGGATGGTGGCATGGTCAGTCAAACTGTCAGAGTTTGACATATGGTACGAACCTTGCGGTCCCATGAAGACACAATTCATGGTGAACTTCTTAGCAGAATTTGCAACGGATGGTGGAACCTCTATGTGGACAGAGCGTCTGATGTGCGGGGAAGTGGAGCAGGAATTATCCTTGAAGGTCCTGGAAACATCACGCTAAAATAAGCCCTCAAGCTTAATTTCAAAGCCTCCAACAACCAAGCCGAGTATGAGGGGCTGATAGTAGGACTTAAGCTCGCAAAAGAAGTTAGGGCTAGGTATCTGCAGTGCTACTCCGACTCACAACTCGTCCAGGGACAGGTTGTCGACAAATTTCAAACCAAAGAAGCACTACTGCTCCAATATTGTCATCTGGCTAAAACACTCATTGACAACTTTGACTGTTTTAAGATGTACCATATACCACGATATAAGGGTTGACCTGCACTCTAAGCTGGCCAGTACTAAGAAGACTAGACACCTCAAGACCATCATCTAGGAAACACTTCAACATCCCATCATTGACACCCAAGAAGTAATGGCTAGTGAAGTAGAGGAACCTAACTAGATGACCCCTTACAGAAGCTTTTTCACTAAGGGAACACTGCTGATAGATGAAAATGAAGCTCAATGCTTGAAAAGGAAAGTCAGCTACTACGTCATCCTTAATGATGAACTGTTCAAAAGAGGGCTGATAGCACTTCTACTCAAGTGCCTAGACATCCAATAGGCGAACTACGTCATGAGAGAGCTCCATGAAGGGATTAGCGGTCTCCATACAGGGGGCGCTCCCTTGCCACCAAAGTAGTGCAAGCAGGATACTACTGACCAACACTCAGGACCGATGCCTTCGAGTTCACCCGGAGGTGCAAGAGGTGTAGGGAGTTTGCGGACGTCCCACAGATTCCCCCTGACAACCTTCACACTATCACTTTTCCATGGCCCTTCACAATGTGGGGGATGAACATCTTGGGACCACTTCTTAAAGCTCCAGGAATGGTCAAGTTCTTACTAGTGGCTATCGATTACTTCACCAAGTGGATCGAAGCAAAGCCATTACAAGAAATAACAGCCAGCGAAGTCGAAACCTTCACCTGGAAGCATCTCATATGCAGGAAGAGTCTGTCATACGCTATGGTTACTGTCAATGGTACATAGTTCAAGGCACAAACCTATGAAGACTTTCTTACATTACTGGGTATCAAACACCTAGTCACTTCTATCGAACATCCGCAGACAAATGGTCAAGCAAAAATGGCCAACCGAGTCATCCTTCGAGCCTTACAGACCAAACTTGGCAAGTCCAAGGGCCTTTGGAAGGATGAACTCCCTTGCATCCTATGAGCTTACCACTGCTCACCTCAATCAACCACTCATGAAACTCCCTTTCGACTCACTTATGGCACTGGCACCATGATTCCTGTCTAGTTAGGGGAACCATCAGCAAGAAGGCTACTATTTCAAGAACAGTACAATGAAGAAAATATGTGGATTGAGTCAGAAACCACAGAAGAAGCTCAAGATATGGCTTAAGTTAGGGAAGAAGCGATGAAATGTCAGATGTCACGAAGACACAACACTAAGGTTCAACCGTGAACCTTCCAGCTAAGTGACCTAGTCTGACGTGTCCGGGGTGAAGCCAAAGATTCTCATGTAGGAAAGCTTGGACTAAATTGGGAAGGCCCGTTCAGAGTGACCACCAACCTGGACAATGGAGCTTACAAACTACAAGAACTAAGTGGTAAAGACATTCCAAGAACTTGGAATGCTACTCACCTAAAGTTCTACTACAGTCGAGGCATTGAAGACCGCGTGGCGTACTCTTTTTCCTATTCAAGTCCTTTTTTCCCACATGTTTTTTCGCTTGAAAGGTTTTAATGAGGCTCATCCGAGGAGTAACAGAGGGAATATGTACACTGGATGTCACATTAATAAAACATATATCTTTTTTCCTTTTACATGTGCTTATGTCGACATTGCAAGAATTTAACTAATTTCAAGAACTATTGCCTGATTACTTTCCCAGGTCCAGCCTCGACAAAAACCCAGGACCATGTCCTGTTACTACTTGCCAAGGTCTATCCTTGGTAAGCCTTACTAAATCCAGGGAGGACGTGTCCTGGTACTCTCCAAAGGTTTGCAAAACCCTATAGATTCCCTAGGTGGACCTCCAGCAAAATCCATGGCAGCCCCTTGGTCGCCTACAGGTTCTTAAAATCCATTAATCCGATGAACCTTGACAAAATCCAGGGCCAGTTCTTGGACTCTTCAAATGTTCGTAAAACCCTAGGGCTTCCCTAGGTGGACCTTCAGCAAAATCCAAGGTAGCCCCTTGGTCGATTATAGGTTCGCAAACCCTAGGGCCTCCCTAGGTGGACCTTCAACAAATCCCAGAAGCATCTCTTGGCACCTTACAAAGCCCAGGGGCATCCTCTGGCACCTCACAAAGCCTAGAAGCATCTCTTGACACCTTACAAAGCCCAAGAGCATCTCTTGGCACCCTACAAAATCCAAGGTCTACCCTCGTGCAAAGCCAATGAGCATCTCCTATCACCTTACAAAGCCTAGGGGCATCCTCTGGCACATTACAAAACCCAAGACCTGCTCTTAGTAACTTACAGGTTCGTAAACCCAAACTCTGGTAAACTGTCAAAGTTGATAAACCCAAGTTCTTATCGACCTCCAAAAATCAAGGGCGGACATGCCGCTGCTAAATTCTCAATGACACATGGAACCCAAGACCACACCTTGGAGAATCTCGACAAAACCCAACATAGATAGTTCCATTGGTATCAGCCTTGACAAACACAAGGTATAACTATGTCTACCATCGACATATGTTATTATTTTTATATTTATTCCTTGCAGGAATACGAGTTCTCAGGAACATAAAAACCCAAGATACACACTTGGTGCATAAAGGCCAAAGTTTACCTTCAGTCTCCTAAACCCAAGAAAACTTTCTTGGTACTCTTTCACCTATGGAACCCCAGCATGTGGGATCATAGGATTGTTCGTTTTGCAGGAACAGGTGTACGAGGTCTACCCTTGACACTTCAAATCCAAGACATGATCTTGGTACTCTCATTTACTTGGAACCTTGACAAGCAGTGCTACAAACTTAGCTACTTGCAAAAGCAAAAGGAGTCCAACACAAGTGTCCAAGGTCCACCCTTGACACTCCAAATCCAAAACAAGCTCTTAATATACATGTTCACTTAGAGCCTCGACAAGCCAGGCTACATACTTAGCCATTTGCAAAAGCAGGAATCTAACATTAGTTCAAGAATCACGCTTGACACTACAAACCCAAATTGCACTCTTGGTAATTCATTTGCTCTCAGGTCTCAACAGACGAAATGGGACGCTGTCAATTACAAGGTCTCAATTCTTACAATGTAAAACACAAGTCAAGGGGCTTCAATTCATCAACACAAATATTCGCAAGAAGAAGACAATATGCAAAGACACAGAAGAGTTGAAGGAAGAAGGACATTTCATTAATTTGTTAACACTTTACATTGCCTTCACAGCCAAAAGTTAAAACAAAGCAAAACAAAAGCAAAGAAACAAAAAAGATGGTAGCCTACACATTGGCCCTATCATTTGCTCATCATTTACACTTTGATACTGCACAAGAGTTAATTGATTGGAGAAGGTAATTGTTTTCTAAATTGGTTTTGTATAAGATACGATTCATTTAAATTCTTCCGTTGTTACATTGTTTAAAAGAAAATTTTAAATTTGGAGGCAAAACCAAATCATCGCCCTCTTGGTTTATTTGCATAAGTATTCATTGTATTTTCAAATGACACGTGTCGCAACCAGGTGAGTTGCGCCTGGCTGGGGCGCGACTCAGCCCCAGTCGTGCCTGGAGGGGGCATGTCCGGTTGCGTCTTCGTGGGGTGCAATTGATTGTTATACTTGCGTAAATAAGTTTAAAACTGTAGCAAATCTGTAATTTTTTTTTTAAAAGAAATAAATTAATTTTTTTGCCCAACTATATTGACATCCCACTGCCAACCACCACCGCCAACCACCAACCTTCAAATTACATTAAATTAAGAAAGAAACAGTACAAAAGATAAAGGTGTAGGGGGAACTATGCCAAGACCCATCAAAAGAACTATTAAAACCTTTAGCTAGGAAGGACATTTCCTATACAAAGAAACTCATGCTTAACAAAAATAGATACTCATTCTGAAGTCGTTCACCGTTGGAGCTTCTTAAAATTTTAATGGTATACTCCTAACTTACATATCTAACTTTTGACCGTTGGGATCTTAGAAATAATGCTTCTAGCTGTCCGCGTATTTGGCCAAAAGAGACAAAATAAAATTTGCTTCAATTATCTCTTAAGTCATTTATGACTACTAGCTTATGTGTTTTGTTCTTATTGGTTAGTCAATAGCATGGCTTGTACCACACACTTCTCCTTCTCCTTCTTATTGCATGGTGACCATTAGCTTGGAGAAGGCCTTTCTTTACTTTATCTTATCTAAGAATCTAAGCATTTATGGTGGATTCCTTTTGTCTCCAATTATTCTTTAAGTCATCATTTCACTTTCCACTAGTCTAGTTTTCATTGGCTATTGATTTACTTCTTTGAATTGGCCCCCCCTTTCCTTATCTTGCTCAATTTCACGTGGACTTCATTGCATTGGCTACCAAGATTCTTTTTTTTTTCATATACTAGCAAAATTCTAATTTCTTATTGGTCCATATTGCCTTTAAAAATTACTAATCCAACTTACTAAATTAGTCTATTTATCCCATAATTAAGAGAAAACTCCATAGATTATATTTACACTTTTGTTATAATTTTCTGATACCTGAGGTTGTCTAGATTGAGCTCTTTTCAAGATATTTTCCAAAATTCCTAAAAATCACAGATTATGATTTTCTGCCACCAACCATGTTGATAATTTGTTGTCTAAGAGTATTTTATCCCATCCTCAGGTTCCCACAAATTTCTAAGGTCATCTGTTCCTTGTTTGACCTAAAGGGTATTTTGGTAATTTTACCCCTCACCCTAGGGGTAAAATCGTCATTTCTGAAAATGTTCAGGGAAACTCTGTAAGTATCACCCTAAGGGTATTCTGATTATTTTTCAAACATCCCAGAGTATTTGTAAAATTTCCTCCTTAAATATCTTACTAAAATACCTAGGGGTAATTTGGTCATTTTTCCCTAAATTTCTGTACTGCCTCTAATTAACATTTTACTCTAGTAATTGACTGTGATTCCCAAAATTTTGGGGTGTTACACATGTGGTTTATCAATCAGAGTTGAAGGAACAAAATGAATTTCAGAACATGCTCTCCTATTCTTCTTTGAAAACTCTTGCCCAAGAAATCATTTAATACCCATGAAGATTAAAGAGTGGGACAAGAAGTTAGTTAACCCAGAAAAACACTTTCTAACTTTGTGAAGGCTTGTGTTTATTCAGAAAATTCAAAGTATTTAAGTTTAAATCTCAAGCCAAGCCTCACTCCTATTTATAACAGCTTTTTGTAACTAACTGTAATCGATTAAATGCGCCAAATAATCGATTAAAAAGCCTTGTGTAATCGATTAAATTGCCACTTAATTGATTAAAGTGTTCATGCTGATTTCTAGGTTTGAACAACGAACAGAATAATCGATTAAACCGACTGGTAATCGATTAAAGCAGTGAAGCTTTGTTACAGAAGCAACTTGTGTAATCGATTACAAATCATGGTAATCGATTAAAGCAGGAAATCATGTTTTTCTAAAAAGCTTTGTGTAATCGACTACAAGAACTGGTAATCGATTATTGTGGAACTTGGCCAGTGGTATACGAACTCGAGGACCCCGGCCTTTTAATGCGAATCTGGGAAATGAATAGCTTGTTAGAACCCGGCAGATACTTGGAGTCCAGCCTCCCTTTTACTACCATCATTAATACCAGCAAATCAAGAACCCGACAGATACTTGGAGTTTGGCCTCCCTTTTACTACCATCATCAATACCAGCAAATCAAGAACCCGAAAGATACTTGGAGTCTGGCATCCCTACCATTACCATCATTAATATCAATGCGTCTACACGAATTAGGAACCCTGAAGCTCAGATGGTTTTGGAACCCAGCCCGGATTGACTGTAATGTTACTAAATCTTGGAACCTGACAAGTGGTACATGAGCTCGACCGCCACCTTTCAACCTTATAACGTAACACAAGTTTGTATATGAACCTGGCGTAACCCGAAAATTTGTATATGAACTCGGCTGCCACCTTTCAACAGTATTGTGACAAGTTGTATATGAACTCGGCGTAACTCGGCACCGGATGTTGTGTAATCGATTAATTCGATGGCTTAATCGATTAAAGCAGTGAAAACACATTTTTCCAAAAACACATTTTAACCATGACTTATTGATTTCTTTTAGAACATGAATAGCTTTGATATTTTAATGAGAAGCATGTAAGCATGTTAATGATTTATATGTATGCAATGCGAGGATCAAAAGATTGGCCTCTCATGCATTTAATTTTAAGTACAATCTTCAAGGCATGTGAAAAGCTCAAAATTTTCTTCTAAGGCACAAGCTTCATCTTCTTGTTGCTCCCCCTATATCCAACAATCTCCCCCTTTTTGGCTTTGAACATGCCAAATATTGATTGATCATATGTTTAAGTTTGGAATTACTGTGAGGAATGAGCAAGATGAAAGTCTTGGACTTTGTTAACCTGAAAACAAATCAGCCTCTTTGCCAAGAACAAGTGTTAAGAGATATGCTTGCATAAACATTAATCATTTACTTTCATTAGATTAGCTCCCCCTGACTTAGTTTGCTCATTTTGACTTAGATAATTTCGTGAATCATTAATTTGCAAAAACCAACAGAAAAACAGAGCACAACAAAGAGCAAAACAGAGTTTCACTTTTGTTAGTTATCAATCAATTTTTCTCCCCCTATTTAGCTTATCAAAGACAAAAAAATAATAGCACAACAAACAATGAGAAGGGAAAATGCAAGTTTCATTGATTGAAAGGGGAAATGCAGTACATTAATAAGAAAAAAAAAACAGAAAATAGAGGAAAGCAATAACATGAAGTACAAGAAACCTAGACTTGATTGTCAAAGTCATCAAGGACAAACCTAGCTTCTATATTTTCCAACCTAGATTAATTCAGTGAGTGATGTAAGTCAGGAAGATGAAGTGTAATCGATTACAAAGCTTGGTAATCAACTATTACAGAAAGAATTTCAATTTTCAAAGTTTTCAAATCAATTTAATCGATTAATCCGTTAGCTTAATCGATTATTCCAGAGAATTTCATTTGCTGAAAATATTTTCTATGAAGAATAATAGATTATCTTTGTTATGTAATCGATTACAGAAGCACAAATTTTATTCCCAACATCTTTTAAAGTCCATTTAATTGATTAATCCGTGCCTTAATCGATTAATACAGTGGAGATATCAGAATGAACAGTATTTATGCAGCACAATTTCAAATTTTCCAAGCACAAGTGATGATCAATCAAGTAAGATGCTATTTCACATAGATTAACACATAGCAAGCATGCTAGCAAATGTTAGACTCATCAAGGATACCTAGCATGTTTCTAAGAGTATAGAATCTATCTCTAGCCAATGGTTTAGTGAATATATTAGCCAATTGATTGTGTGTATCAATGAAGTCAATTTTGATGTTACCTTTTTGGATGTGATCTCTAAGGAAATGATGTCTTATCTCAATGTGTTTGGTCCTTGAGTGCATTATTGGATTTGTGGAAATGTTGATAGCACTTGTGTTGTCACATAGCAGAGGTATTTCCTTTAATTCAACACCAAAATCTTGTAATTGTTGCTTTAGACAAAGGTTTTGAGCACAACAACTTCCAGCAGAGATGTACTCAGCTTCATCTGTTGATAAAGCAACACAAGATTGTTTCTTGCAATGCCATGAGATCGGTGAACTTCCAAGTAGATGACAAGTTCTACTAGTGCTTTTTCTATCTAATTTGCACCTTTTGGTGTTGATTTGAGATATTTGAGGATTTTTTTGACTGCAGTGAGGTGTGATTCTTTGGGATTTGCTTGATATCTTGTACACAAACACACACTCAACATAATATCTGGTCTACTAGCTATTAAGTATAGCAAAGATCCAATCATTCCTCTAAACTTTGACTCTTCAACCTTCTTTCCTTTTTCATCTGAATCAAGATAAGTTGATGTTGCCATTGGAGTTGCAGCATCTTTGCTTTTCTCCATTTCAAACTTTTTGATCACTTCAAGGAAATACTTGGTTTGATTTAGAAATGTTCCATTCTTCATTTGCTTTACTTGAAGTCCAAGAAAGAATGTTAATTCTCCCATCATTGACATTTCAA
>CM023949.1:17791869-17819998 GCA_013407115.1 Glycine latifolia | reverse complement strand
TTGTGAGCATTGATATGTCACCGGTCATATGTCTAGAGCATCCACTATCAAGATACCATAATGATGATCTTGCTCTTAGACATACCTGCAAAATTAAAATCAATTTTCAAAGAAAGGTACCCAATTGAGATTGGGTGCATAGGGGTTAGCTGTTTTCCTGTTTCTTGGCACCCAAATGCATTCTCCATTTGACACATAGAATCTCCTAGCATAGCACCTATTAGATGTGTGACCTTTCTTCATACAATAGTTATAAGTAATAGTTCTTGATGCTATTTCAAAATAAGTCATGTGATTAAACCTTGGTTTTGAAACAACTTCTCTATATTTATGTTTTGGAGGCACAAACTTGGTTTTTCCATAAGATTTTGATCCATGTTTATAACCCAATCCAGAAGTATCTCCAGCATACTTTTGCAAACTTAGCATTTTCCTTTGTAAAGCCTTCTCAAAAGATCAACCAAGTAATTATTTTCAGAAAGTACTATCATATGTTTTTCACCATGACTTTTCTTGAAATCATCAAACTCTTTTTTGCAAATCATTGTATTTGTCAACACTAGATGAAGAAGAAGCACATACACATCCATTCAATTTGTAACTTGAAACAAGTTTTTCATTTTCTTCTTCCAGTTTACAAATTTCAGCTTGTAATTCAATAATTTTTGTGACATGCCATCTAAGATTTCCCTTTAGCCTATTATTGAATTTTGCAAGCTTTTGGGCCTCTTCATGCATTTCTTGAAAAGCATCAATAACTTAATCAAGTTCAGAACTTACCTAAGTTTCAGCAATTGATAAATCATCATCTTCATCAATTGTGGAAGTGAGACACACATTTGCTTCTTCATTTTCAGTTGATGATTTAGAAGTTGTTGATTCATTATCTTCCCAAGCTATATAGGCTTTCTTGGGCTTTCCCTTTTTCTTCATCTTGTTTTCACCTTGTTGCTTTTTCAAAAAAATAGAACATTCAAATTTAATGTGGCCAGGTTTGCCACATGCAAAGCAAGTGAAGTTGTTGTCATTCCTTTTGTTGTTGTTTTTGGTGAACTTCCTATTCTTGTTTCTTCTCAAGAATTTGCTGAACTTTTTGACAATTAAGTTCATGTTGTCTTCTTCATCTTCTTCACTTGAGTCTTCCACCTTTTCCACCTTTGAGGATGCAGCTTTCAAGGCTATGCTTTTGTGTTTCTTTTCTACATCTTCAACATTGGTTAGTTGTGACATTTCAAGTTCATACTCAAGAAGCTTACCAAATAGTGTAGCCATGGACATTTTGGATAGATCTTTTGATTCTTTGATTGCTGTCACCTTTGGTTGCCATGGTCTTGTAAGACACTTTAAGATTTTGATATTCAACTCTTCAACATCAAAGATCTTTCCAAGACTAAGAAGATGATTTACTATGTGAGTGAATCTTGTTTGAAATTGAGATATGTTTTCTGTGGGATTCATCTTGAACATTTCATACTCATGTATTAAGGCATGCTTCCTTGATCTTCTTACTTCATCTATACCTTCATGAGTCATCTCCAACATCTCCCACATCTCCTTTGCACTTTTGCACCAAACTGTTCTAAAGAATTCATCAGAAGAAAGTGTAGAAGTAATCATATTCTTAGCTTTAAAATCATATTGAACAACTCTCTTTTCAGCATTTGTCATTTCATCTCATTCTTTGGGAATCATATCATTACCAACAGTTTTTATAGGAATCACAGGACCTTTTTCTATTGCATTCTAAGCACCTGGGTCATTTGATTAAATAAAGATTTTCATTCTATTTTTCCAAAAACTGAAGTGCTCTCCTTCAAACATTGGAGGACGATTGAGGGAGGCACCCTCCTTGAAGGTAATTTGTGTGGTATTCATTTTCTTTTTAAAGAAAGATAGTGATCTTGAATAACACTCAAGAACTTGCTCTTGATACCAATTGAAAATAATAGGAATACCCACAATAACCAAGAGGGGGGTGAATTGGTTAAAACTTGGTCTTTTAAAATTTCTTTATAAAATCAGAGTAAGGATCTTAATCACTTTTAAACCAAGAATGCTTTTAATCAATCAAATCACTCAGCTCAAGAAATCAATAGCTCAAAACAGAACTTGTTGAGTAATGATAAAAATACCAAGAACAAATGAAGAAGATGACTAATAGAGATTGAGAGAGAGAATAAACACTAGAATTTATACTAGTTCACTTCTCAAGAGAAGCTACATCCAGTTTCTTCTAATCAACACTAGATTAGAGTTCCACTAATATAAATTTCAGTTCTTACAAGCTTTATTACAAACACTCTTTATCAACTCTAGATAAAGAAAAGAAATCTAAAACCCTATTAGACTTCTAGTGAACAAGAACCAGAGAACACTACTCTGTTCTTCCCTAGAGAATACTACTCTAGTACAAGCTTCAAAGAACAATTTACAATAGCACCAAATAACAAAAATTTCAAAAACAAATTTACAACCAAAGAGAATGGAGAGAAACAACCTGATGATCCAATGAATATGAATGCATGTGGTTTATTAATCAGAGTTGAATGAACAAAATGAATTTCAGAACATGCTCTCCTATTCTTCTTTGAAAACTCTTGCCCAAGAAATCATTCAATACCCATGAAGATTAAAGAGTGGGACAAGAAGTTAGTTAACCCAAAAAAACACTTTCTAACTTTGTGAAGGCTTGTGTTTATTTAGAAAATTCAAAGTATTCAAGTTTAAATCTCAAGCCAAGCCTCACTCCTATTTATAACAGTTTTTTGTAACTATCTGTAATCGATTAAATGCGCCAAATAATCGATTAAAAAACCTTGTGTAATTGATTAAATTGCCACTTAATTGATTAAAGTGTTCATGCTGATTTATGGGTTTGAACAACGAACAAAATAATCGATTAAACCGAGTGGTAATCGATTAAAGCGGTGAAGCTTTGTTACAAAAGCAGCTTGTGTAATCGATTACAAATCATGGTAATCGATTAAAGCAGGAAACCATGTTTTTCTAAAAAGCTTTGTGTAATCGATTACAAGAACTGGTAATCGATTATTGTGGAACTCGGCCAGTGGTATACGAACTCGAGGACCCCGGCCTTTTAATACGAATCCGGGAAATGTTAGACTTTTGGCAAGCGTACCAATTGTCGTTGTAAGTTACAAAATTTATAAAAGTTCGTCTCCATAGGGACTTGTGCTACTCAGTTAATCCAAATAAAACTTAACAGTTTAATAGTTATGTACAACGAGTATGGTCGAAGTTTTGATGGTTTTACAAAAATAACTAAAGATTACGAAAGATTACGGAAGCTAATAAAACGATTTTAATTAATTAAGAAAAGCGTAGGATTTTGATTTCATCATTCATACACTTAGTATCCAATTAATATTACCATGTATAAATCATTTTCTATTATTATTGATACACACATTAATTCACCCCGAATCGATCCCTCGCAATCGAGTTCTAAGGATATTTACCGAATATCAATCCCTCGCATATGAAGTAAATAACCCAACATTAAAATCATAATCGCGTGCTATTTGCTATCTTAACATTATGCTCTATCGCTAGCAACTTAACGTAAAGAGTAAAATCATTCAGTTCAAATCCTAAGAGTACTTTCCAGTTAAACTTAGAATCCAATTTCACGAAACTAGTGATCAAGTAGAATCAAGCATTAAGAACGAAATAAAATTACCAATAATAAATAGAAAATACTTATGCATAAATAAATATTAAAAGAGATACTTAAACGAAGAATATTACATCCAATCCTTAAGAGAAACTAACCAAGCATGGAGAGAACCTCCTTAAGAGAAGAATTGATGAAGGGCCCCATCACCGCTTCTTTCCAGCAGAGTCTCCACACTAAATCTCACTTCTCTCACTTTCCTAACCTACCTAATACTAATATTTAAGCTCCTAAACTAAAGAACAAGCTTGAGGAAGCAAGAGAATAAATAATGGAAAATGAAAGGGATCATTGGAATGAATGGGATGCATGGCTATTAATAGGGAGGATGACTGCTCGAGTTCACTCACCCAGACGAGTGTTTTTGCCTTTGTTTACTCGCCTGAGTGAGTTTAAAGCCCACTTGCATGCCCATTTGCTGATGCCACTCGCCCAGGCAACCAAAATACACATGAGTCACTCGCCTGGGCAAGTTAAAGACTTAATGATGAAGAAAGGTCATGGGCCTGGACGAGTTCTAGGCCTGTTTTGCTTCTGACACCTCCCAAATTTGATTTTTATGCCCCTTTTGTTTGCTTTGCTTTTTCAGAAGCCTCAGAACCTATCAAAATACAAAACATGATTGGATTAATCTTTTGAAATATAAAAACAACATTTATATGAGTACTAAATACAAATAAACTAGGTTTTAGGGCAAGTTTATAGACAAAGTTATTGAAATCGAAAGATAAATGCCAACATTGTAAGCTTGGAAACTAAAATAGGGCACTTATCAGGAAATGAATAGGCTTGTTAAACCCGGCAGATACTTGGAGTCTGGCCTCGTTTTTACTACCATCATCAATACCAGCAAATCAAGAACCCCGTAGATACTTGGAGTTCGGCCTCCCTTTACTACCATCATCAATACCAGCAAATCAAGAACCCGACAGATACTTGGAGTTTGGCATCCCTACCATTACCATCATTAATATCAGCACGTCTAAACGAATCAAGAACCCTGAAGCTCAGATGGTTTTGGAACCCATTCCGGATTGACTATAATGTTACTAAATCTTGGAACCCGACAAGTGGTACATGAGCTCGGCCGTCACCTTTCAACCTTATAACATAACACAAGTTTGTATATGAACCCGGCGTAACCCAGAAATTTGTATATGAACTCGGCTGTCACCTTTCAACAGTATTGTGACAAGTTGTATATGAACCCGACGTAACCTGGCACCGGGATGTTATGTAATCGATTAATTCGATGGCTTAATCGATTAAAGCAGTGAAAACACATTTTTCCAAAAAAAAACATTTTAACCATGACTTATTGATTTCTTTTAGAACATGAATAGCTTTGATATTTTAATGAGAAACATGTAAGCATGTTAATGATTTATATGCATGCAATGCAATGATCAAAAGATTGGCCTCTCATACATTTAATTTAAAGTACAATCTTCAAGGCATGTGAAAAGCTCAAAACTTTCTTCTAAGGCACAAGCTTCATCTTCTTGTTGCTCCCCCTATCATTGCAATTCTCCACTAAACAAGCTTCAACCACATGTAAATTACCCATACCTGGTTGATTCATATGTGGGCAATTTTTCTTCCAATGCCCCTTTTTTTCGTACTTGAAGCACTTGCCTTTTGGCTGCTTCATTGCAACTGGTTTGGCAACTAGAATACCTGATTTCTTCTTTTTGTTCTTGTTCCTTCCCTCAGGTTTCCCCTTAGGTTTCACAAAACTCTCACCAGCAAAAAAGGCACTGCCCTGCTTGACTAGAGACTGTTCAGCACTCTCAAGCTCGTGCATCAGCTGAGTAAGGTCAAGATTCGTCTTATTATAATTCATCTTGAACTAATTGAAGTATTCAAGTAGTGATTGCAAGAGAAGGTCAACTTTTACTTCTTGTTCAAATCTGATCCCATGGTCTTCAGCCTTCTTGAAGTTTGCTATCATTGCCAGACAATGATCCTGCACACTCCCTCCAGACATAACTGTCTTGGTGACTGCATTCAACGCATTATGACTAGCAGAGTTGCTAGACGTAGCAAACATGCCATCAAGTGTCTGGAGCATCATTGCTCTACTCTCAATCATGCTCAATTGCTCTTGAAGGTGACTGGCGAAACTAGCTAAAATGTAGCAGCGAACTGCCACATTTGCCTTCTCCTATCTTTCCTTCTCCTGCTGAAAATGTGTCTTTGTTGCCTCAAGCACATCCTCAGCGAGCTGCGCTGGCATAGAGGTAGTCAGAACAAAATTGATCTTTTCATATTGAAGAACAATATCTAAATTGGTTTCCCATTGTTTGTAGTTTGTACCATCCATAGATTTTTGGCTCAAAATAGTAGCTAAAGGATTGAATGAAGACATTTTTCTAAAAAAACAAGCACACTAATTACAAACAAGAATAACAACAAACAGATATAGGGCTAGTAGATTCTAATAACTACTACTCGTTTATAGTTCAACAATCCATTAGTTATCTTTACAAGGCTTACGATGGGCAAGATACTTGTAAAACTAATATTGTTATTTTGGGCCTTCAATTCCATTGCGAGAGCCTCAATGGGAGAGTTAACAATTTTACCAAAGTTGAATGTATTTAACCATTGTTTACTTTCAAAATTATCTTTAGTGTCTAAGTGTTGCCGACGATGGGCTGTACAAAACTTTACTAAAATTTTGAAAATATTAAGGTTTAATCTAGCGAAATCTGATTATCTTATCTGATGGGGCTTCAGCAATAACCATTTCACTAATAAACCCACAATTGGAGCCCGTAGGTTTTAAATTAATTACTTAATTAAAAACCTTTACCCATTCAATATTTTAAAATTTAGAATTTTCCAATTTCCAAGAATTGTTTAAATTTGAGTATTCTTTGTTTGATTTCAAAAACTATGTAAGCAGCTGCAAGTCGATGAACGTGCAAGTTTAGCTTATCGGAATTTTAAAATCATTAAGGTCCTAAAATCCGGTCATGATAGGTAGTGTGTGTTTACACATGACCATTATAGAAGACCCACAAATTACTCACAATGTAAACAGTTCTCTTAGGAAATAATTTAGATTGTTTGTCTTGATTTTAATTATTCAAAATTAATTAATTCAATTATTAATCTAGATTTTTAACAAAAATATAATAATTTAAATTAATTTTTCAAAATAATTTTGAATTAAAATAATCCTATAATAACTATCATATTAGTCGTGTGATGACAAAATAGCTATTATGCTCATGTAATTTTCAAGTTATGCAACAATATGGCACCACCTATTCTATATGACATGTTATCACAATAAGCATGTTATCATATCGTATAATTCATCCATTTATAAAATAAAGCAATTTAAATAAAGCTTTAATCCATGGTTTCCTAAAAAAAAAAAAATTCTCTTTAGCCCATATTCTTCTTCCTTTCAGTTCATAGGTTTTGTTTCAATGGGGTTGATATCCCAAAAAAACCAAAATTTGGCAAGAAATCCTAAGTCAACTTCCAGGAATCCTAGCCGTCATGTCCATTGCACCGTCACTCGAACTCATCTCAGGACGAAACTCCAGGGGAAGGACAATCCTTCTTTTTGCATCTTCTTGATCTTCTTTTATTACAACTTTTGTATAATATCCAAAAAAAAAATACAAGAATAAAAAAAATCAAGGAGGAAACCTAATCATATAAGATTAGTCTCCTTGTTACAACCCAAGAAAATACATTCAAATCTCTACCATGGATTAAAGTTGAAAACCAAATAAAGCATTGATTTTTTATGAAAAGAATTATAAAGATAAATATACAACACATATGATCAACAAATATAGAATCCTAGGTGCCATATTTCACTAAGCAAACTAATTACATGAATAGTGAAACTAGATTCACATACCAATGTACAACCAGACTCTGATACCAATTGTAGGAACTAATGGATTTATGCGGAAGCGATTTAAGAACCTAGTACATTGGTATGCTTATCAAATCATCATTGTTTCATAAAAACATAAGGAATATTACCTCTCGGAGTGCAAATCTTTGATGATCTCTCACGCCTTAGAATTCTTGCGTCACTGCACGATTGATCTCAAGGGGGAAGGGATAGTGTGTGGGCACTTTCTCACTATCAAGAGATGACCTTGTCTCAGTCTCTGTGATTACTCTCTTACTTTTTAGATAGGGTTAAGTGTAGTATATATATGGGTTTCTAGAAAACCTAACCCTTAGGTGTTAACGAACTCTAGGTTTCTTGGACCCTCTTACACACTAGGCCCTATTGGGCTTTAGTGAAAGAGAAAAAACCCAACATGTTTATCCATAGTCCCTCAACACATACACTATTTATATACATTCTGAGTTAACAGTGAAAAATTGAAAGGAAACAACTAGGAGCAAGATCCCAATATTATTAATTGAAATATATAAACAATGGTAGTAGGAGAAAATTAAAAGAAAATATTAGGAAAGCAAAATGCTTCCATTGGCTTCAGCCACTCTACATAATCCAATCCCCAGTCCCCCACCCCTATAGGCGGACACAGGGGGGCTAGGGTGGGCCACTGCCCCCCTTAAAGGGGAAAGGAAAAAAACATAAAGAAAACGTAGTAAAGAAAAGAAAAATAAAAAAAAATATTAAAACAATAAAAAGGAAATAAAATGTAAAAAAGAAAAAATATATAAAAAAAGAGGAAAGAAAATGTAATAAAAATAAAAAGGGAAAAAGAGATAATAAAAAACGAAAAAAGGAAAGGACGATGATAAAATGGAAAAAAAATAATAATAAAAAGAGAAAGAATAAAGAGGAAGAGATCTGGACACAGAAACACACATAGAGAGAAGAAAAATGAGACACAAATCTCAAGAGAACAGAAGGAGTCAAAAAAGTTGTGTCATTTGATATTGCAACCAGTTAAAGAGAAGGGTTTCAGTTATCCCATAATTCCTTTCGTTTTCCTTCTTTTCCAATTTTTTCTTCCTTTTGCTGTTGTTACCCTTCTAAAATAAAATAAACTGCTATTTACGCCCCTTGTTTTTACACATGTACCCCCTACCATGTTGGGCTGAGTCCGTTTTTGTTAAATTTGAAACGAAATAATAAAACATAAACTACCATTTACACCTCCTTTTTTTTTACACACGCACCCTCTACCATGTTGGGCATAGCTCGTTTTTGTTAAAAATAAAAAAACTACTATTTACACCTTTTTTTTGCTCATGCACTTTTTTTTCTTTTTTTTTCCAATGAAAATTATACATTACTCGAGATCGCTTCAAGGTCCAATGCCTTAAGCGATTCTCCCCACTTTTTATTAAAATTAAACGTTGTTTCAAGGTCCAACGCCTTAATGACTCTTTTTTTGCGCAATTAAAACAAATCTTTCAAAAATTAAAAAAAATAAAAAAAGAGATAAAATCGACCTAATACACAAGCTATTTTCTACCAAAGAACTACGTAAGTCTGATTTTCTCATTGCACTTGGGGATACGTAGGAGCGAGGGCAAACCCCTTGTCGACCTAAAAAATTAAAAAAAATCCTCTCTTTTCTAAAAATAAAAATTTGATTACATACATTGAAAAAGAAATTGTTGAGTTTTAGCACGGATTCAATTATAGATGATTTTAACAATATGAAAACACGTACAGTAAGAATCAAGTGAAGTGATCTTAATTTCTGTAATTAATTTTTTTTAATTTTTTGTATATTAGGTTTGTATTGTCTTCAAAGTACTTTTATTTATGATTTTTTTTTATATTCGCCCCCTCTCAATAAAATTCCTGCGTCCACCAGTGTCCACCCCAATCCATTCCCTTCAGATTCAGGTTTCGTTCCATGATTCAAATACACACTACAATAACTCCTATCTGCCAAGTGTCCATTCGGTTAAAGCCACTTTTTTCTTTCATAACAACCAGGTCTACTACATTTCCAATATCCAACATCCAAGCTCATTCCCCAATCTATCCCCATTTCTCCTCTCCTTTCTAATATACATGAATGGGAGGACAATGATTTAAAGACACTTTGTGTCATAAACCTCACTATAAATGAGAATAAAAGACGAGGAAAACATAAAAATGAAGATCAAACTCACACATGGGGACGAACCACTGGATTCCAGCATTCCAACTCCTACAATCGACATGAGGGCTCCAAACCAGGTTCTAGCTGGAGCTACTGCTCCAAGCAGGCCATCTAGTAATGGAACCACAATTACCTGTTATTTCACCCAAATATTCATGTTGTACTTGTTTAAAATACTCTCATGAAGGAAAAGAAAAGATCATTCACATAATATATAAAATTCAATTATCCCACAATGAACATAGATAAAAATGACACACAGGCAGCATCAGAGGTTTGTAATCCAAGTGCCTGCATAAGATATCCCAGACTGGCCCACAAACCCAATTCTATGCCTGCATTTCTTGTACAATAATCTCCTCACCCTCGCAATACAAATGGAATGAAAGGAATGGCAGAAAGAGCAAAGAGCACAAATGTGAAAGCTGCTGGATTCATAATTGCCTGAACCTCCTTGACAACTTGAGTTTTACTAGCTAAACATAAATTGACAAGGAAATAGTTAGATCATGAAATAGTCAAAGGCATATAGATCATTTCAAAAACTTCATGCTTATGCACTCAAAATATCTATTAATAGCAATTTCCCCCAAAGCAATAAATGTAATTGCAGATATAAAGGTCTGCTTGATGTGCTATATACAGAAACAGAAAATAATTTGTAGAAGAATATACTTATGTTCCTATTTATAATTATAAGATCCAATTAGCTAATTGTAGATATAAACATTTATTTTACCCCATAAAGAATTTTGGTTTTATTGCAATTTTTGTTAGGAATACATTTGGTTTTTCAGACATTTTTTTATTTCAAATAAAACACTTGCACAAGGATTCATGCTGATTTTTAAATTTAATATAAATTAAATAATTAATTTGACATTTGGGGTAGTTTTGAAACTATTTGGGAATCTGGTGCACTTAAAAACACGCCTGGTTTGGGCATGTTTAAACACGCCTAGATGGGGCGTGTCCCACCTGATGGTGACACATGTCAGGGATGCGCAGTGTTGAGCGAACTTCGAACGGTCATAACTTTTGACTGGAATATCCGATTGAGGTGAAATTAGTGGTTAAACGCTCGAAATTGAGAGGAGATGCCGCTAATATGTTCTCAGAGTGGACTTGGCCAAAAAATTTTCCCAAAAGAGGCCTCTAAGTGCCTCAAAATTATGATTTAAGATTCAATCACCCAAAAAATTCATTTTTCTCTGCTTTTTTAATTATTTAATTACTTTATTTAATGTCATTTTTTATTTTTTCAATTACTTCTCTGAATTTCGAGCGTTTTAACATATTGTACGCCTCTATCGGACATTTCTATCAAAAGTTAGGACTGTTTGAAGGATATATCGTACACCTAATTTGGGCTATGACCGTTTGAAAGACATATCCTACAGCTAATTTGGCTAATTTTTTGTAGACATTAAGATGTAAAAATAAAAACATCAACTTAATCAATCATGGATGAATTAAAAATTATATTCATATTTAATTATATACAGTAATTAATTTGAACAACAAAGTTAATAAAAACTTAGCCTAAATTAAGTAATTTTTTTTGGTATATTTATTTACCAAAATTATACTGTAAACTTTTAAACATTTTCAGTTCAAAAAAATTAAAAAATCAGAATATTGTGGTTGCAACACATTTAAAAAAAAAACACAATATTCTGTAAAAAAGTGTTAGCGACTGAATTAGTGACCAAATTAGAGACGGATTTTTAAAAAACCCCAATATTATGTAAAAAAGTGTTAGCGACTGAATTAGAGACGGACAAAGACACGCCCCATTTGGGCGTGGTTGAGTACCCCAAATGTCCAAGTAGTTTCAAAACTATCCAAAATGTCAAATTAATTATTTAATTTATATTATTTTTAAAAATCAGCCCAAGGATTCAAGATAGTGAATTAATAATCATTAAACCCTCATAATCAAATACCGTTAAAGATAGAATTGCTATTCATTAATTGATTGTTGCATACTCAAACAAAATTTATTATTATTATTATTATTTTTTAAAGAAAGCAACTTTATGGAGAAAAGTTTTAAATAGCAAATGGCTACTCTATAAACTTTAATGATTTGAGTAACATTAAATGTAGAATTACTACTCAATTAATATCACAAAGCATTGCATGAGTTAAAATATTTTATTTATTTATTTACAAATGCAAATGTCATCAATAATATAAAAAAATAAACTAATCCTTTAGCATCCTACTCATGAACTAATGTACAGAGGCATAATCCCACAAGCACACCATGTAACAAGCACACAAATGCGGCAAACATTCACCTTAAATCCTTCCTATGAACAAGCTATAAGACCAAAAGCAAACCTTTCAATATCCTATGTTCCTATTTTAAATACAAGTAAATAACGCACTAATAAATTAATGTATATTTTAAACTTTTCCTTTATCATTTTATGAATAACCAAAAAATGGCCACGACACAAATATATAATACACTGCATAGAGGAAAGTTGATGCGTTAAATAAAAAGGAAAAAGAGAAAAAGAAAGAGCAAACTATAATCTAAAACCAAATTTGAATATCATAATCTGATAGGAATGGGAGGTGGGGACACTATTATAAAAGAAGGGTGTAGTCAGTAATTAGTGCGTAATTCAGTTAGTATGACTAATTGAATAATAGCAGAGTTATAAATAGAAGAGGATAGCTGAGGGAGAGGGTACCTAGAAGGTAGTTGTGGAGCGTGTGACCTCAAAATCACTATAATTGTAAGAGATTATCTCCATTTCAGCAATAAAATTTCTTCTTTTCACTTTTAGTCTGATCCAGTTCTATCAACTAATATCAGTGCTCCAATCTTGGGATTGTGAAAGGTGAATGGGATCGAAAAACAACAACAAAATGGATGCACCATTGTAGGCCATCGAACGCGCGATGGAAGAAAATAGTGAGGCTATGGAGCTGAACCACGAGGCTATGGAGACGAATCAGGTCACGATCGAAATCCAATTGGGTTCGATCAAAAGTGTGCTATAGAGGCTCGCTGCCACGTGGGAGAGGTTGAAGGTGGTGGAGACGAGTTTGACGGGAGGCACGAAAATGAGAAACAAGGAGGACGAGGCCGTGGGCGCCAATAGGTGGAGGAGCATAGAAGTTCATATCTTCATGGGAGATGATCCTCTTGGTTGGGTCTCCAAAATCGAAAGTCGATTACAGTCCTTGATAGGGGAGGAAAAATTGGAAGCAATTATGGTCGTGATGGAGGATGAAGATTTGGCCTGGTTTTAGTGGTGGGAATCATGGAATTCCAATAAGTCTTGGGTAGGATTCAAGCTGGCTTTGACCCAGTGATTTCAAGGGTCGAATTTGGGAAGCCCATTCCAAGTTCTGTTAGCACTGAAGCAAGAAGAAACAATGCATAATTATATTGGGTAGTTCAAAAAACATGTGGGAGCCGGGAAAGGGTTGGGGGAATCCTTCTCATGGAGGTATTCCTTAAAGGATTGTGAGAGGAGATTGGGTCTGAGGTGAGGCTACATGAGCCAGAAAGTTTGATGGAGACCATGTTAAAGGCAAGACATGTTGAGGAAATAAATAGGGTGCTGGGAAATCTACCGAGAAATAGCAAATGGACTCAGCCATTTTAGAAGTCCAGTTTCTTGGGTCAAAGAAGTGGGAAGGAATGGCAGCAGGGCAGTAGCAAGGGGGTGGAGCCTATTGGGGGAACAAAAACAGGGGGAGAGGTTTGGAAAGGAAGGAGGAATTTTCACAGGTTAACACCTGTGGAAGTTAATGAAAACATAAGGAAGGGGGAGTGTTTTACTTGTGAAGAGAAGTATCACCCAACTCGTGTGTAAAAACAAGCAGTTGAGGTTGATGAACATGGAGGAAGAGGAAGAGGAGGAATCTAATAGGAGTCAAGGAGAGGAAATGACTGAGGAGGAAGAGGAATTGCACTAACTTTCTTTACATAGTATAGAAGGGTTTCACTACCAAGAAATCTTTAAAGCCGTGGGGGAGAATTCAAAATAAGAAAGTGGTAGTGTTGATTAACTATGGAGCTACTCACAATTTCATTTTTATGAAATTAGTGAAGGAGTTGGCATTGGAAGTGACTCCTACAAATCCTTATTCTGTGGAGGTAGGGGATGGTCATAAGGTGAGGTGCCAAGTAGTGTGCAAGTCTCTATCCATTGAATTGCAAGAATTACAAGTAATGCAAGATTGTTACTTGTTTGCATTACGATGAGCTAATGTAGTGTTGGGGGTTGAATGGTTGGCTGGATTAGAAGAGGTGGAAGCGAATTTTGAAAAATTAACATTGGCTATCAAGGTTCAAGTTAAAAAGATAGTTCTGAAGGCTAAACCTGAGTTAATTAAGGCTGCCATTAGTCTGAAATTGATCAAGAGCACAATGTTGGAGAATGATCAAGGGTTTTGGGTAGAATTGAAGGCAGTGGAAGGTACAAGCAATGTTGGATCAGTGTCTGCCTCAGTGGATCAGGTCTTGGAACAATTTGAGGGGTTTTTTAAGGGACCTCAAGGGTTACCACCACACAGGGAGAAGAATCATGCCATCACCCTTAAATCTGGTAATTCTATTCCCAATTTGATACCTTACAAATATCCTAATTATCAAAAGGATGAAATTGAAAGGTTAGTGAGAGATATGATGACTGTTGGAATTATTAGGGCAAGCACTAGTCCTTTTACTAGCCCTATAATTTTGGTTAAGAAAAAAGATGGGAGCTAGAGGTTTTGTGTAGACTATAGGACTCTTAATAAAATTACTGTTCTAGATAAATTTCCAACTCAAATCATAGAAGAACTGTTGGATGGGATTGGAAAGGCTGAATGGTTCTCTAAGTTGGATTTAAGGGTTGGTTATCATCGATAATTGATGTCGTATCACTTCAAAACCATTAAACTACCCTAATTCTGTAGCACTGGATTAACCTAGGTCGACCAAGAGACACAATCAATACGGTTCCAACTTCAATTCAGTAGTAAATAATAGGGGGATTTTTATCGAACAGTTTGCGTGTGATAAGCAAAAATTGCAAAAAGACAAACTACAATTGAAGAAACTAACAGAATCAATTAAAGGTAATGTAAAATAGATTAAAGAACATCAATCCAATTCACCAAACCAAGAAATGCAAATTATCATAGTTCTCAGATAATGATCTTGTTATGAAAGTTCATTCAATTTCATTAGAAGCAGTTCAATCAAATTAACCCCTTAATTAATTGAAACCAAAAACCTAATTGAAATATCATCCAAATAATTTGTGATTAAAATTCTAAATTAGGAAATGAATCCATAACCTAATCCCTTTTCAATCCTAAACTCATTTATAATTATGAAAATCGAATAGAGGATCAAAGAAGAAAGTGAACATTCATACATAAATTGAAATACCAAACTAGAACTCAAATTCTCCTTGCTTGGGCTAGATCCTTGGATTGATTGATTGTTTAGCCTTCCATGATCATCATCAATGGAAGCCCCAGGAAATTAGTGCAAGAAAATGGAAGAATAGAAATGAAAATGAAGAACAGTTGAGAGAAATTAAGAGAAAGGGTTTTAATTCTGAAAACGTCTAAAGTCATTACAAAATATGTTTTTGCTAAAATGAACTGTAAAATACAAATAAATAAAATCACTAAAATATAGTGACCGAGTCAGTAGGAAATGATTAGGCCCATCTAATCTAACTAATTACTAATTACACCAATTCGCAGCCCAAAATTCAAGTGCAGTGGTTCTGACTTCCAAGCCTAAAATGACCCTCAAAATGATAGAATTGGCCTCGGCTTATATTTGACAAAGTTATAGATATTTTCCTTGTCTTTCCAGGGATTACTAATATGTGCCATTTGGAGTTCTGTAGAGATCTCTAGGTCTTGCACAAGGAAGATAGGTCAAGTAAGCAAAAAATCCGAAAATAAGCAACAATTATTAATTAAGCCCACTTGTTTGCCTAAGGCAAAAACTGAATTAGAATGAGAAAATAAAAGTCCAAGAGAAGTAAAATAAGCTAAGAAGAAAAGAAAAATATTAAACTAAAAATACTCACTGAATCATCAGATTAGGATGAAAACTGAAGATGTGCAAAGACATGAAGGACACTATGAGTTCTTAGTTGTGCCTTTTGGGTTGACTAATGCTCCTTCAACCTTCTAAGCACTCATGAATGAGGTGCTTAGGCATTTTATAAGGAGATTTGTGTTGGTTTTCTTTGATGATATTTTGGTGTATAGCCCTAATTTGGAGGAGCACAATAGGCATTTAAGGGCAGTGTTGCAAGTACTACAACAACAAAAGTTGCATGTAAACAGAAAAAAATGCACTTTTGGCCAACAATCCTTGGAATATTTGGGACATTTAATTTCAGGGAGAGGTGTAGAAGCTGATTCTAGTAAGCTAGAAGCAATGACTCATTGGCTTGTACCTAAAGATATCAAAGGATTAAGGGGTTTTTGGGCTGATTGGATACTACAGGAGGTTTGTAAGGAATTATGACAAGTTGGCCCAGCCTTTAAATGCCTTGCTAAAGAAAAATGCCTTCCATTGGAATTAAGAAGCTACTGATTCTTTTGAGCAACTGAAATTAGCTATACAGAGGTTGCCCATTTTAATGGTACTAGATTTTTCTAAGCAATTTATTTTAGAATCTGATGCCTCAAGTACAGGATTGGGAGCAGTGTTATTGCAAGACAACAAACCCTTAGCTTTTTAGAGTACATCTTTGTCTAAGAGAACACATCTTAAATCAGTTTATGAGAGGGAATTGGTGGTTGTAGTGTTAGCTGTGAAGAAATGGAGACATTATTTGTTGGGCAGAAGATTTTTAATCTGAATTGATCAGAAAAGTTTGAAGTTTTTGAATGAACAAAAGATTTTGAATGAGGAGCAATTTAAATGGGCTACTAAACTCATTGGGTATGATTTTGAGATTTAGTATAGACCTGGAAGAGAAAATATAGGGGCTGATGCACTTTCCAAGCAATTCTCTTTTTCTGCCATTTCTATTGTGCAGGAAGCAGAATGGGTGGAATGGGAAGAGGAACTACAGGCTGATTTTCTGCTATATGAGATTTATCAAGGGGTTTTGACCAAAAAACAGAGAAGCCAGGATATACAATTAAAGGAGGCAAGTTGTGTTATAAGGACAGGCTGGTATTGTCCAAAAATTCATCCAGAATTTGTTTACTCCTAAAGGAATTGCATGATTCTCCTATGGGAGGTCATTCTGGCTTTTTTAGAACAATTAAGAGGGTGGCTAGTGTGGTCTTTTGGCAAGGAATGGAGAAGGATATAAGTATGTATCTGGATGTGAAGTTTGTCAGAAGAATAAAGCTAACGCTCTAGTTCTAGTAGGTTTGATTTAGCCATTGCCTATTCCAACAAAGGTATGGTCTGATATATCTCTGGATTTCATTAGGGGCTTGCCAAAAGCTCAAGGAGAAGACACTATCATGGTAGTAGTGGATTGATTGACTAAATATGCTCATTCTTGATGTGTTTTGTTAATCAACTCTTTCTTAGTTAGTTCTTTGACTTTTTGTTAGATATGTAATTTCAGTTGTATTACATGTAAAAATTAAAGGAAGTTTTAACATGTGGATGACATGTACTGACTTAATATATATGTTCATATGTGTTTAATTATGTAAATGTGATACATGTATGATAATTGTATTGTCACGAAAAATTTACCATCATTCTCATAATCAATTTAATGATGTTTTCATTAAAAGTTAAATCTTGTGTGGCAAGAGTTGATGATACAATAATGACGAGGTGGGTTGTTACACTCCAAGAGCACATCAAAGCTAACTTGCACCTTTTAGACAAGCATGAAGAAGAACACCGACTCAAGAAGAACAAGGCTGGATTTTGTACTCTCAAGTTGAATTTAATTCCAACACCTTTTAGTGACAATTGTAGTGGCAATAAATAGGCCTTTAGTGGAAATTGTTTAAATAAGTGTAGGTGCACTTGTATGTAATTTTTAGCACCTATATAAGCTTGTAAAAACTGTAGTTGCACGTTGCTGACTTAGCCATGAGTCATCGCATGAATAACATGCACCTCAAGCTTCATTTCATTTGCTATTTCATTCCAATTGCATTTATCTTACATTTTTAGATTAGATAGCTTACAAGACTAGCTTTAGGACTTTGGCTATATAAAGCTAGCTCCAACGAAATGTACAGAATTTTTTCGGCAAATTAATAGAAATCTAAAATTTCTTGTGAGAGTTTCTCTCTTAGTTCATGTGCAAGAACTTCTTGGATCTTATCAATGGCTTCTCAAAGCTATTGTGGCGATTCTTCCTAGATTCATTGAAGAGCTTCTCCATGGCGTCATCCATCTTCATTCCTTGTCTAATTCCATCCTTCATTCCTTACTTTCTTTGGACCTCATTCATGCCACTCTTGCTCCAAAATCTTGAGTAAGACTTTGAGTTCTTGAAGATTAAATTTCATTGCAAGGTAGATTGGGGAAGTCAATGTCTAAGGAGTTTAGGCTTACATCACAAAGTATAACCGTAGGACATAGTGTTTGATGACATCCTCAAGTTTAGGATGATCCACAGTACCAAACGATGAGAGACTTTACAAATCCCATGATCCTTTAAAGAATCCTTGTGGAGTCTCTCGGTGGGTCAGTTTGGTGCCATCTGTTCTACAACAGATCTTCCAACGACATTAGCTAAGGCATCATCACCATGGGTACATTCCATGAGGTCCCTACCTTGTATCTCTATACATGTAGCAGATGTCGTACTAGTCATTTCTGAGATCACCAATGCCTTTTTCTTGGTGATTCAAGACTAATAACTCATTTAAGTTTATAGAAATTTAGTGTCCTCGGGTCTTGATGTCTGCCTAAACTCCTTAGACATTGATTTCCTCAATCTACCTTGCAATGAAACTCAATATTCAAGAACACTTCAAGAACTCAAACTCTTACTCAAGATTTTGGAGCAAGAGTGGCGTGAATAAGGTCCAAAGAAAGTAAGCAATGGAAGATGGAATTAGACAAGGAATAAAGTGGATGATGCCATGGAGAAGCTCTCCAATGAGTCTAGGAAGAATCACCACATTAGCTTTGAGAAGCCATTGAAAAGATCCAAGAAGTTCTTGCACAAGAACAAGAAAGAATCTCTCACAAGAAAATTTAGATTTCTTATTGATTTTGCTAAAAGTATGTACAATATGTTTGGGCTAGCCTTATTTAGCCACGACCTAAAGCTTGTCTTGTAAGCTACATAAGCTAAAAAAATGTAAGCTAAATGCAAGTGGAATGAAATGGAAAATGAAATAAAGCTTGAGGTGCAAGCTATGAAGCTTGAGGTACAAGCTAATGAAGCTTAAGGTTGGTCCTCCAGTGCAATATGAATCTGTATGTAACCTGAAAAATCATCAAGAGAGCAATAATGTGATTTACCTGCCAACTTTCTCTAGAACCTGGTCAATGAAGGGAAGAGGGAAATGGTCTTTGCGAGTTGCTTGGTTAAGTCTCCTGTAGTCTATGCGAACTCACCAAATGTTGGCTACTCTAGTTGGAATCAACTCATTATCCTGGTTTTTCACAACAGTGATACCCAACTTCTTAGGGACCACTTGGACAAGTGAAACCCAAGTGCTATATGAAATTGGATAGATGATCCCTACAGCTAGTAACTTCATCACTTCTTTCTTCACCACATCAAGAATAGTGGGATTCAACCTCCTCTGTGGCTGCCTCACTGGCCTAGAATCATCCTCCAATAGTATCCTATCCATGCAAATGGAAGGATTTGTAAAAGATAGGAACACTTCACACTTAACCAAGAGGGGGGTGAATTGGTTAGGCTTGGTAAATTAAAAATTCTTTTAACAAAATCAGAGTTTTTCCTTAGGATCTTTATCACTTTTAAAGACAAGAATACTTATTCAATCAAAAGCTCAGCCCAAGGTGTGCAATTGTTCAAAGTTAAATTGATAAGCAAGACAATACAATCAATATATTAATAGAATAAGCAAGCATGAATTTAAACACAAGACTCAAGAGATTTATACTGGTTCACTTCAAACACTATGAAGCTACATCCAATTTTCTTCCATTCAACACTAGAATGGAGTTCCACTATTGCAATTTTCTGTCTTACAAGTAATTACAAAGATCTCTCTTTATCAACCCTAGACAAAGTTCAGAAACCTAAAACACTATTAGGTTCTTAGAGATCAACCCACTGAGAATCCACTCAGCACACCCCCAGAGAAACCCTTTCTCTAGATTACATGCAAGAACCTCAATTACAATAGAAATTCAATTACAAATAAAAAATAGAGTACACCTTCAAAGCTAAGGAAAGATATCACCTGATGATCCAATGAATAATGATGCATATGAATGAGTGAATCAGGTTTAAGAATCAACACAAGACTCAGAAAAGCACATTCCTTAAGCTTTGACAAGAACCTTCTTGCTTCAAGACACAATCAATAACCCATATGTATTTTGATGTAAGCAAGAACTCCTAGAACCCAGAAAACCCCAAGAAAGTATTTAGAATGCTTTATGTTAGCTCAGAAATTGAAATTCACAAGTTACAAATCAAGCACAGACTGAGTTCTATTTATAACAAACATTGCTAACTGCTAGTAATCGATTAAACGCGCCTAATAATCGATTATTTATCATATGTAATCGATTAAATAAAACATGTAATCGATTAATATGTTCTATAGGCTTCTGGGAATGGGCAATGAACCAATTAATCGATTATTCTGTATCGTAATCAATTATCACAGTGAGCTCTAGAAAAACTTGAAGTTCAGAATGCCACTAAAAAGCACTGTGTAATCGATTACTGTTTTGTGTAATCGATTATTGTAGACAGCCTTATAAAAAGGGATCAGCCAAATGAACTATGTAATCGATTACTGATTTTGGTAATCGATTATTGTATAACAAATAGTTAAGCAGTAGTGTATAATGTAATCGATTACAAGTATTGGTAATCGATGAAGGCAGTGAGCTATTGTTTTCTATTTGGCTTCTGTAATCGATTCAGTCTATTGGTAATCAATTAAAATGTTTATAAAGGCTGTTTTATAAGTAAGCTAAGGTCAAATAATCGATTAATCTGATAAGTAATCGATTACATTGTTCTTGATAAGTTTTCCAGAAAGAGTTAAGAACAAAGTAATCGATTATATACATAGGTAATCGATTAAATAGTGTAAAACAGTATTTTTCCAAAAACCTTAGTTTCAATTTAAACATTTAATCAAATTATCAAAGCCTTGTTAATTCTATGACTCTAATTCAAAGTCTAAATGAATGATATGAATGCAATGCACTTGGATCACCAGAGATGCTTCTTTCTTTACAATTAATTACAAGTTTTTTCTTCAAGTCTTCAAGGCATGTTGAAAGCTTCAAAACCAAGCTTGATCTCTTGTCCATTCTTCAAGTGCTTTCTTTGAAACCAACAAGATTTATTCTAGGAAGGTCAGCTAGTGTCCATCCAATGGCCTTTTTGTGGCCTCTCAAAACATGTGGCAACTTCTCTTCATGCTCAAGTGACAGACTGTTAGATATGATGATTGGAAGCTTTTGAGCATCATCTAAATATGCATATTAAAGGTGCTCATGTAGTGACTTCAGCTCCAATGAAGGTGGCTGAATGGTGGAAAGCAAGGAAAGGTTGGTGGCTAAGGGAAGGAAGATAGGAGAATCAGAACCTGTATCTGTACCTGTAACACAATCAGAGTCAAGTGCAAAGGAAATCTCATGACAAATACTACACACAATAGTAGAATCATCACAGGTACAATTATAAGAACCAATATCAAAATCAGAAAAATCAGAAAGTAAATTTGTACAAATATCTACACTATCTACTGCAACATCAATGATATCAACAAGAAGGATGGAATGGTCCTCTACAGAGTGTCTCATGGTCTTAAAAATATTGAAATGGACAACATCATCCCTAAACTCCATAGAAAGAGTTCCTGCATGCACATCAATTTTAGTCCTGGCAGTCATAAAAAATGGTCTCCCTAGGATCAATGTGGGATCATGGTTGGAAGACTTAGTCTCCATATCCAAAATGTAAAACTTTGTTGGAAAAATCAAATCATTAACTCGCACCAGCACATCTTCAATAAGTCCAAGTGGAAGTGCAACACTTCTGTTGACTAAGTGAATGACAACACCAGTGGGTTTCAAATCACTAAGATGTAGTGATCTATAAACTGATATGGGCATGACATTAATTGAGGCTCCAAGGTCAAGCATGACATCTATAAAAGTACAATCTCCAATGGTGCAAGGGACAGGATCTTTGCACTTCTGAGGCAAGGTGGATAGTGGAATGACAACAATAGTTTTGCCCTATATAAGTGCAGAAACATTTTTGTCCATCTTCACTTGCTCATCTCCCTTCACCTTTCTTTTGTGGTGCACAAATCCTTCAAGAACTTTGCATATTTTGGAATCTGTTTAATGGCATCCAAGAGGGGAATGTTGACTTCCATTCTTCTAAAAGTCTTAAGCAGATCAGAATCAAACTCCACTTTCTTTGTAGAAATGGATCTAGAAGGAAAAGGTAGAGGAATATGTTTTGGTGTAGAATCTATTTTGGCACCATCAACAATTTTTTTACCAGCATCAATTTTAGCACCCACATTTATTGAATTTGGAAGCTCTGTGCCACTCCTCAAGGTAATAGCACTCACATTCTTTGGATTAATAATTGGTTGTGCTAGAATGTGGCCAGAACCTTGTTGCTGCATCTGGTTGACAGTTGTAGCTAACTGTCCAATCTGAGTTTACAGGTCTTGGATGGTGGTGCTGAAAGTTTGTTGAAACTGAATGTTGCTGGTTGCCATTTTCTTCATCAGGTCCTCCAAGGAAGGTCCAGAATTGCTCTACACAGATTGTGCAGGTGTAGGTGCAAGCTGTTGGAATTGTGGTTGTTGTTTGAACGAGGGAGCTTGATATTTTCTGGTGGAGGGTTGATATTGTTGCTGTTGAGGTTTGAATGGTTGCTATTTTTGTTGTGGACCAGGACTATACCTCAAATTCGGGTGATCTCTCCAACCAAGATTATAAGTGTTGGAGTAAGGATTATATTGTTGTTGAGGTTTGAATGGTTGTCCAGGTTGTATGGCAGAAACTTTAGTGGCTTGTTCTATTTCTTGGAGAGTGGGACATGCATCTGTTGGATGATCAGGTGAACAATAGACACCCCATAGCCTTGGTTGATTGGCTGCCATCACATTATGCTATCGACCAATGGCAAGTTGTCTCACAAGGGATGTCAATTTTGTCAGTTTATTCTCCAACCTCTGGTTATCAGCAACCATAGAAATAGAAACTTCATTTTCGGCAGCCTTGGATGTTGCAGTGCCTCTAGTACCAAATTGTTGATAAATGATTGTATTGCGCGATTATGGCAAGTGCACTGATCGTTTACAAGTAATAAAGTTTAGGTAAGTAGAGTATCGTCTCCATAGGGATTGGAGTGATTTCATAGCAATGTTAACAAATATGATTGAATTAGAAAACCGAAAATACGCAGAGAAGTGTTGTTGAGAAGTTTGCTTGATTGTGTAATTAAAAGACAAGAATTAAAGAAATATGCAGTAAATTGTTTTAGAGAATTTACCAATGGACGAGTAATTGTGGTCAGGCGCAATCCCTTCTGATTTCTCCTCTTTCACTTGACTAGTTTGTTAAGTTAATGTATACATATGATAAATCTCTTCTCTATTCGTGAATCCTAGATAACTAGCGAATCAACCCTTTAATTTGATCAAGAACCCTAAACCTTTATGAATTCTGTCAGATTAAGTAGTTAGAGAATATATCATATGGGTTCCTGTTGTGATTGCTCGGAGAATAAGTCTTTTCTACAATAGTTAATCCCTAATTCCTTAGTGAACCAACCCTTTAGACTGAATTGAAAACCTAATCCCTTAGTGAGATCTACCAGTTTAAGCATGTAAAGAACATATTATAGGCTCCGCACCCACGCATCCCTATTCCTAGGCGAAGAATGAATGTTATTCTTAACAGGTCAGAAAGTATAACCCCAACGTTCCCATTGCGAATCCTACCCCTCAATACTTAATCGAAGTGATCAATTCCAATCAAGATAAAATAAAGAACAGAAAAGAATTAAAACAAGCAAAACATATAATTCAATACCAGTCAAATTACAGAGGATAACTCATCAGTTCATGGCCTTCCCACAATATAAGACTAGCCAACCATAGGCTTCAAATACATCAAGGCTGTGATGGGATTCATGGTTGTGCAGTAACTCCGGCGTTGATACTTGATTTCTAAGGTTTTTAATGATGATTTAGGTAAAGAATGATAAAAGGCTGCTATCCGCTACCCAACTCTGTTCAGAGGCTTAATATTTATACTAAGGTTTAAGTAAGGTAAGAAAGCCAAAAGATAAGCCCAATTACAAAATCAATCTTTTAAAACAGGAAACAGAATCAACTTCACGCGATCAGCGCGCGACTCCACGCTAATAGCGTGGTTCTTTCGAAAGGTTGACGCTGTTAGCGTGAGTTCTCACGCTAATGGCGTGAGTTCTTTGAATCTCCAGGCTGCTTCCAGGCTTCTTTCACGCTGATGGCACGGACGTCACGCTAATAGCGTGAACTGGTCGAGGCTTTTAGCTTGGTTTCGTCGTGTTGACGCTAATCGCGTGAGATCCCACGCTGATAGCGTGAGTCTTCAAACTTGGTTTTCTCTTTTTGCTTGAGTTCTCCTCCTTTTTACCTGTAAAATGCTCAAATGGTATTGAAATTAGTTCAAAGTAATTAAAATACTAAACTAGCCTAATTCTATTCTATTTCTTACATATTTAATTAAAATCTAACATTAAACTATACTAAAAACTAGATGTGTTTGCAACACATCAGACTGCCATATTAGAAATCAACTGTCTTGCAGTAAAATGAGTCTTGTCCATCAAAGCGCCTTCACTGGCTGCATCTATCATACTCTTGTCCATTAACATCAAACCTTCATAAAAATACTGGATCAATAAATTGCTAATTGATTTGATGGTGAGGACATGTAACACACAACTTGTTGAATCTTTCCTAGTACTCATATAATGTCTCTGCAGGTAGCTGCCTTATACCACATATTTCTTTTCGAATAGATGCTGTTCTGGATGCAGGGAAGAATTTCTCCAAAATTCTTCTATTCATATTTGTCCAAGTGTTGATAGGATCTGGTTGAAGGTACAACCAGTCCTTAGCCACACCATCCAAAGAGAATGGAAAAGCCTCTATCTTCACATAGTCCTCATGAATATCATGTGGTCTCATGGTGGAACACACTACATGAAACTCCTTAAGATGCTTGTGTGGATCTTTACCTGCAAGACCATGAAACTCTAGAAGCAAATGGATCAGTCTAGATTTTAGCTCATAACTAACCTCAGTCTCAGGATATTGAATACACCAAGGTTGATAAACAACATCAGGTGTAGCTAATTCCTTAAGAGTTAGGTTGTTATCAGCCATTGTATCAATAAAAAATTTAGAATCAAGATGTTCAAAATTAGAAATAAAAGGCTCAGAAACAGAAGAATCATAATACATTATACTATTATCTAGAACTACATTATCATGCACTACACTTTTGTTGTTTATGCTCAACCTGTGAAATGTCATATGTATCTCATGATCATATGAATGCAAGTCACTTAATTTGGACCTAGTCATGCACAGTTCAACTCATCAGAGACAAAAATCACATAAATAATAGACAACTACTCTACCAAGACACTATTCACAATATCTGCTGAAATGAAATAGAAAATGGAAAACTGTCTCAAACAATTTTTAAAAAAATTAAAAACACCACAGTAAATGCCTAAAAATCACGTTTGATTTTTGTAATTTTTTTGGTGATTTTTAAAAATCATGAAAACACAAAATAAATTCAAAAGTGAGCTAGATCATCGAATTTAACAATTTGGACCCCAAATGACTGTGTTCATCCCTCACATGGTCGCCATGATGTACTAATTTTGTCCAGAAGTTGTGAAATGACCAGAATGCCACTGCGCTAAAACTGCTACTTTTAGAGGTCGAATTTGCCAATTTTGACCCACACCTAACCCCTAAGGGATTAATTTTTCTTAGAATGGGGGATAAACTTCGAACACCAAGTTTCGCAGCTAAACTCCACAAGACAGATCACTTTTGGAACACTCAACACATAACACAACTACACTACACCACTCCTCTCTCTACTACTACTCTATTTTTCTCTGTTTTTTTTTATGTTTTTGCACCACTACTTCATACACACTTCATAACAAACAACAACAACAACAATGCAAATATGTAGCAAAGTGCAATTGTGCAGCAGAATGCATATTTTTTTATACTAATGTCAATTTATACCTATGCTATTATCTAATTATGAGTGAATTAAAGTTAACACACAATGAACTGTATCCCCGACAACGACGCCAGTTTTGATAATCTATAGTCGCATTGCTTCAAAACAAATAAACTACGCTAATTCTATAGCACAGAATTAACCTAGGTCTACTTAGAGATATGATCAGTTTGGTTCCAACTTCAATTCACTAATAAACAACAAGGGAATTTTATCTAACAGTTTCTAGGCAATGAATAAAAAATGCAAAAACACAAACTACAATTGAAGAAAAATGTAGAAACTGACAAAATTGATAAGAGGTATTGTAAAATAGATTAAAGAATATCAATCCAATTCACCAAACAAAGCAATGCAAATTATCATAGTTCTCATATAATGATCTTGTTATGAAAGTTCATTCAATTTCATTAAAAACAATTCAATTGAATTAACTTCTAAATTAATTGAAACCACAAACCTAATTGAAATATCATCCAAACAATCAGTGATTAAAATTCAAAATTAGGAAATGAATTCATAACCTAATCCCTTTTCAATCCTTAAAACATTCATAATCATGAAAATCGAATAGAGGATTGAAGAAGAAAATGAACATTCACAAAGAAATTGAAATACCAAACCAGAACTCAAATTCTCCTTGCTTGAACTGGATCCTTGGATTGATTGATTGTTTAGCCTTCCATGATCATCATCAGTGGAAGAACCACAAAATTAGTGCAACAAAATGGAAGAACAGAAATGAAAATAAAGAAGAAAACTGATGAACAATGAAGAATAGTTGAGAGAAAATGAGAGAGAAGATTTTAATTATGAAAACTTCTAAAAGAAACTATAAATTTTGTTTGTGCTCAAATGAAGTGTAAAAATCAAACTGACTAATTGCACTAATGTATAGTGACTGAGTCAGTAGGAAAGGATGGGCCAGATTAGGCCCCTCTAATCTAACTGATTACTAATTACTAATTACACCAATTAGCAGCCCAAAACTCAAGTGCATAGGTTCTGACTTCCAAGCCTAAAATGACCCTCATAATGATAAAATTGGCCGTGTCTTATCTTTGACAAAATTGTAGATCATTTCCTTATCTTTCCAAGGACTACTCATATACATCATTTGGAGTTTCGTAGAACTCTCTAGGTCCTGCGCAAGGAAGATAGGTCAAGTAAGCAAAAAATCCGAAAATAAGCAACAATTATCAATTAAGCCCACTTGTTTGCCCAAGACAAAAACTGAGTTAGAGTGAGAAAATAAAATTCCAAGAGAAGTAAAATAAGCTAAGAAGAATAGAAAAATATTAAACTAAAAATACTCAATCAAACATTAACTTGAGTGCACATGTGTTTCGACCAAGGGTGAGATATGTTAAACAAAGTTACAATTTAGCATGTAGTATGGTGTAACCGAACCATAATAGTTTCATGATGTTTTTGATTCAATGAGATGAGAAATGTTCCATGGTTGTGTTGTGGTTGAAAAGAAAGATCTATGTAAAGGTCTTGGCGATAAATGAATATTGAAAGCAAGGTCCATAGAGAGATCTTGGTATTGAATACTATTGCTCAAGGTCCATAGAGTGACTTGAGGTTTTGGTACCGGATCCATAAAAGTGATTTGGGATGTGTCTAGATCTATGTAGAGACTTTGGAACTATTTATTGGTACCAGATCCATAGAGTGATTCAGGATGTGTCCAGATCCACAATGAAAATCTGGAACTGCTTGTTTGAAATGAAAGTAATGTTAGTTACTTGAAAGAATGATATCTTGTGTGGAAGATTTTGTGTAAATAAATAGTTTTATTACTGTATGAATATAAGAAAGAAGTTCAAGTTGTTTTTATATGGATAAAATGAATCTACTTTAGAATATATCTTTTAAAAATATAAATTGAAGTAGATGTGCAGATGAGTCTATAGCAACCTGTTTTTT
>CM023949.1:17769282-17782648 GCA_013407115.1 Glycine latifolia | reverse complement strand
AAAAAGAGAGAATACTTGAGCTGAGAGAGTGACAGTGAGAAGTTGTAGCTACACGTGTAACGAGTGACACCAGAGTGAGAAGCAGTACCTAATGTTACAAAGAATGCTAACCTAGCTTGTGGGAGGCGAGAGTGGAAGCGTCGTAAGCAACACCACAGACAACCAGAACCACCGTGTAAGCGCCGTCAACACCGACAGTGAAGGCTGAGTGAACCACCGTGGAGGCTGAGAGAACGAGCACGAGAAAGAACAATGGAGACTGAGAGAATGAGCAGTGAAGGCAAAGACTGATAGTGAGAGATAGGCGCGAAGGCTTTTTAAGTTCTTCATCTTTAATAACAACATCAGTTTTCAGTGAAAAACTGATGTTAACTATGTCCTGTTAACATCGGTTTTCTTAAAAACCTGGAAAATCGATGTTAACGTGTTCATGTTAACATCGGTTTTGCAAGTTTACTTGAAAACTGATGTTAACAGGAACATGTTAACATCGGTTTTCTAAAAAACCTAGAAAATTGATGTTAACGTGTTCCTGTTAACATCAATTTTTAAGAAAACCGATGTTAACACAAAGACGTTAACATCGGTTTTCCTGGTTTTTAAGAAAACCAATGTTAACCATGTCCTTTTAATTACGAATTTGCCATTGCATTTTCGCTAACATCGATTTTATCAATAACCGATGTTAACTTAGCGATGTTAAATCTCATTTTTCTAGTAGTGTCATGTTAATATAAAATATAGTATATTAAATTTGAATCTACAATTCGTCAAACTTAAAGGATTGATATAGTGGTGTAAGGTCCTATTGCTTTCGCATATATATTTTTAATGAGAGAATATGTGTTCGATTATCTTTGTGAGTAGATTTTATTTTTAAGTCAACAACAGTCACGTACAACAATCAGGATTAGGGGACACTCATAGTTTCTGACCCATGACAAAAAAAAATCTCCAATTTGTCATTAAAATTTACTTTTAATGGTCTAAACTTTTCCACAACTTAAAAAGTATAAATTCCTTCTAAATTAAATATTTATTCTAAAAATTATAGTTCATATTTCAACGGTAATGATTTAAGCTATTTTAAATTTCTATAATTAAAATTTTCTAAAATTGTACTATATGAAAATTTTCAACTATCAATGAGGATTAAGTTTAGTAGAAGAGATTAATTTTTCATAACAAGACAATTTTATTCATATGTAGTGTTAGATCATATTAAATTGCCTAAAAGAAGAATACCAATGGGAAACCAATAAGAATTCAATTTCTCACAATTTTGTTTTCTAATTTAACATCTTAAATTCTAAATATCTAATAAAACAAAAAAGTTATAAATATGGAAATGTGTTTTGTTTAGTATGTGGAAGGCATAACCCTTTATAAAATGGGAATGCATTTCCATTTTGTATAATACTCAACAAAAAGGTAGGGCTTAGTGTATTTTTTACAAAATAAAATAACAGGTGATGCCAATAGCAAACAATTGGTGCTAATACAAAGCCCTAACATGGGTCGGGCCTTAATTTCTAGGCAAGCTTATTTTTATTTTAGGGTAAATAACCATTTTTTTTCCTAAATGTGTAGAGTATTGACAAATTTGTCCCCAAAAGATAGATATTTTAATTTTTGTCCCTGAAAGTGAAAAAAGTGCGACAAATCCATCAATCCGTTAACCTCTGCCTATTATCGTTAATTGAAAGAACCTATGTGGCACATTTAAGGACAAATTTTTCAGCGCTATACACATTCAAGGATGAATTTGTGAGCGCTCTACCCAAAATATAATTTAATCTTCATATTCTTCCTTTTTTAATCATTACAAGCATAAAATTATAATAAACACTTAAAAATTAAGAAAACAAGCATAAGTTAAAACAAACATAATAATAAGCATAATATTGATTAATAAGCATAATTTGTTTGTTGCTCTAAAATTTTCATTGGAACAACATTAGGTAATGACAAAATCAAGTTGGGTTTCATTTTTTTTTTGTAAGGATTAACTTAATAGTTGTGCATTTTTGTTTGAGTCTCATATTTCGGATAAGCAACTGACACATTAGGCTCCCTAAATGTGTAGAACGTTAACAAATTCGTCCCCTGAATGTGTCATGTAGGCTCTTTCATTAATTTTAACGAAGCAAAAGTTAACAGATGGATGAATTTATCACATTTTTTTCACTTTCAAGGACACAAATTTGAATTTTCATCTTTCGGAGACTAATTTGTGAACGCTCTACACATTTAGGGATGAAAATGACTATTTATCATTTATTTCAATATATTAAATTTTTAGTATTAATATTAGTTGGTTTGGTTCAACTTCTTCACATTGAGAATATTTATTTTTGGTTATGCCTAGTGCTTACTTCCTCTAGTATTATATATAAGAAGAAGAAAAAAATAAATTTTTCTTGGTCCTAAAATATAATAAAATTTCAATTAACTTTATCTTATTTATTGTTATTATTTCTAAAATATCTTTCATTTAATTGAAGTGCTAGTTTTAATGAATATTTTCCTTGATATCAAATTTCAATTAAGGGTAAGTTGAGAAAAATTACTTTTTAATTGAAATTGATACTATTAAATGTAATAAACTAAGTTTGTTAGTTAGTGTGTCATGTTTTTTTCTTGCTCCCTCCGGTCTCGAGTACATGTAACAAAAGATTTTTGTGTTTTGGTCTTAAATATAAGCAAATCTCAATTATCAATGTCTTATTTATTGAGACTACCCCCAAAATACCATTCATTTAATAAAGCCAAAAAAAATTTTATGCTTGATATCAAGTTTCAATGAAAAATAGTTTAGGAAAATGTTCAATTTTTTTTTTGGGACTCACTTTTAATAAAGATAACTAATTCTTAAATAATTGTGAAATATGTTTTTTTTTCTTAAAATAAAAATGGAGGAAGTATATTTAAGACAAAGAGGGAGTAATTGGTAAAGAGAAACATCGTGCAAACTCGCATGTACCAAGTTAGTTAGTGATCATTCACCTCTCTTATGAATTTGTTATTTGGTTAAAATATATTTTTGTCCTCATAAATATTAAAGAATTCAAAATTCGTCAATGTAAAATTTTCAATACATTTTTTGTTCTCATAATATATAAATGTGTTATTTTTTTTGCTTAGAGCAAGGTTCAAACATTAAAACCTACATGTATGACTCTTTACATTGTTATATTAATAACCTATGTAAAAACATCACAATTACATATATTATATGTATAATCAATATGAAAAGTTATCATTTTATATTGGAATTTACCACCAACGTCATGGTTAAAACTACATTTCAATGTGAGAACAAAAATCATACTTAAAATTTTGCAAGAGACAAATTTCAAGCATTTTCATATTTATAAAGAAAAATATATATTTTAATCTTACTATTTTTTAAAGCATACGGTAATTACGTCTCGAGTCTAAAGCCCTCACTGCATGTACTTGTGTCCTATCCTGACGATGCTCAGATTTTTTTTAAAATAAAAAAATTTAAATGAAAATTAAATTAAATTTAAAGAAAAAACATATTTATAACTTTTAAATATTTTTTGAGCAAGTTTTAAAAATACTTATTTATATAGTGGTTGAACTTTTTAATTTTTTTTAATTAAAATTTTAAATTTAATATACTTTTCACTAAATTTTGATAAAACATAGATTGAGGTGGATTGAAAAGTAGAGATAGACCAAATTTATTTTGAAAAAAAGTAATTAAACAATATTGAATAGAGTGAAATATAAATTGGTGAATGATCAATTCTTAGTCCTTTATTTTCATCTCTCTCCTCTCTTTTTTCTCTTCTTTTCTTTTATCTTAACTCTCATTTTCTTTTTCTTTTTTTCTTTTATTTTTTCAATATCTTATTATCTATTATTGTGTTCATTTATCATTAATCCTAATTAAATTGGATTAAAAATATTTGATATTAATACTTTTCACTCTGAAATTTGAAAGTCTCTAAATATACAATAACACTCGAGACAAAAAACATAACATTATGCCAACGCCCCCACATGGACAATAAATTAGCAGTGAAAGACAACTACGTTGATATAAAAATCAAACAGTCTTCATAACTAAATATGCATATAAACAACTGATGGAGCACTGTCAGGTTGAAATTTTGAAATGTGCAAATACCACACCAAGCCGCAACACCAAATAAGATCTGCAACCTCCAAACTCTGCACAAATCTCCCATCCAAACAAACGCTACGCAACCCCCTTCACACCAAAAAGATGCCTTATAACGTCTGTTGTCGTAGCTGCAACGAAAGAAGAAACGAATCATATTCCAAAAGAAGCTTCAATTTGAATTTTGAACATTGTGATGGCGAGGTCCACACTTCGAGTGCCAGCAAAGAAAAAGCTGTACTAAAGAATACATTATGATGCACATGACACACACACAAAAAAAAAAGATGAAATGAAAAATCTGTAATGTAATCAAAGATAGTTGACAAACTTGACATGAACCAAAGATGAAAAGACAATTCTTCGTACACTTTAAATTTTCAGTCTCTATTGATAGTTAGAATTATCTTGCTTGAAATGAGGGACTTATGAAGTTATAGATTCAAGGTAGAATTACAAATGGTTTCTAACACATGTATAAGAGGCTTTTAAAAAAAATAATCAATGCGTTGAGAATAAGAAAAAACAAAAAAGGAACATCACCAACAAATTTTTGGAGCTGAAGCACAGTACAACAATAGACAACGTTGATTTAGAAACAAAAAATAAGGGCAATAGAAAGCAAAATGAAGGTAGAAGAAAACCAGCACATAAAGTGGTGTTGAATCCTGCTAGCACTTTCTGTTACCCTGAAAGATCATCCAAAATAAACCAGCACGTAAAGTGGTGTTGAATCCTGCTAGCGGTTCACTGTAGGCCGTACTCATGAACTCCACATAAGAAATATCACAAATTGTAGAGCGGAAAGAGAGTGAGATGGTGTTGGTTTCCTGGTTTAATGTAAAAAAGAGAAGACGTAATCACGTAAATAAAGAGGAAGAAGCTTCTTGTAATAGACTCTTGACTGGGGACAAGAATAAATCCGAAAGAAAAGATGTCTTCTGTTTCTCAGTAGCTGCAAGCCTACAACACAAGAAAAAATGAATTAGATTCCAATAAAAGCTTCCATTTGAACAACGTGACCCATCCTTGGAGTGCCAGCAAAGGAGAAACTGTATCTAATCTATAATAGATTACAGTCTAATGGACATGACACAACAAAAGGATGACAATTTGTGTCATGTCGTCTCTTCTGGGTTTAGAAAAATGAAAGCCCAAAATCCATGACAATTATGGAAGGGAAAGGGCGAAATGGAGAATGCACTGCTAAATTCACACCAAAAGAGGCTTGATTAAATTCGCACGGGTCGTGTCGGCGTGTACGTACTTTTTTATTCATTTTAAAAACATAATACAGTAATTATTATTTTTAAATTAAATACATTTATACTTTTGTTGCACAAAATGTAAGATGTGTGTTTAATGATAATAATACCTTAAGACGACAAGCCTTTTGCAGAAAAGCAAATACAATAAGAATATATATATTACATATCAACATAAGATCATGAAATAATTCACTCATATCAATATAACATTAGTTAATTGACACATTTTGAAAAAGCAGTCACACCTAAAAAAATGTGATTAAGGAAACAAACATGATGACATTAATTATGTTACTAAAAAAATTATCCCAAAATATTATCATTTTAATTTTTTAATATAACATTAATTATGTTTCTCCATTTATATCCCTTATAATACTAATTATAAACAAGAAAATTTATATATTACATATCAACATAAGGTCATGAAATAATTCACTTATATCAATATTTGTGAAATTCGGTTCGGTTATTGACTCAGTCGAGATAGTGGGTTAGTGGGTTAGTAGTCTAACCGGTAGATCAGTAATTAGTCCAGTTTAACCCGGTATATATTAAAAATTCAAAATTATATATGTATCTATTATATATAAGTATATAACTAACATTATATGAGTAAGGCATTAAAAATTATAAAACTCACTTAACAAATATTGAAACCAATACAAATGAACATTACAATTGCTAGAAATAGACCGATTTTATATCACCTTTCAATTTGAATTAGCAAAAGTAATGTCTCCTTGCATGATATGTTGTTGTTGTAGTCAAACAAGCAGTACCATGTACAAACTTAGATCTGGAATAATCTTTTCAAGAGGGACAATTTTACATACTTCTGTCAAATCCTTCTATTATTAAGTACGGCTAGCTCGCTTTGTAGACTTCACGAGCAAAGAATAGATATGACTTACAATTAGGTGCCCATAAGTTTGTTGTCCGACCGAAATGGGGTTATATTCATTCTCATTATAAGAAGGGGCCATTCGATCATGTAACATCCCAAAAAAATTTAAATATGTTAATTAGAGATAAAAAGAGAAATTATAAAAATGCTTGAAGAAGAATGACCATATTACCCTTTACTTTGATGTGAGAATTACCATACTACTCTTGAAGTGGATATTATAATAATACCCTTAGATGTTTTGGAAAAACTTGAAGAAGAAGAAAGTGATGTAAGCAAGATGATGTCACCCTTGAAGAAGAAATTATAGTAACACCCTTGGAATGGCAAATTACTAAATTACCCTTAGTAACAGATAAACATCACAAGAAAACTAGGAGTACCTAGACTGGCCAAAAATTTATGATTAGGTAAGCCAAAAGATAAGTTTCTAAATTTTACTACTCAATATAATAAATGCAAGAAAATAAACCTTATAGTAAAAATGAAGGAAGATCGCATGAATATCTAAAGTTATCATGAGTTATAGTTTCAAACCATGTGAACACATTAAGTACAAATATCTTAGGTATCTGATAAAATCTTAGAATATCTAAAGGATAATATCTAAGATTACCTAAGAATATGTAAAGGATAGCATATTTAAGGAAGCCACATGAAAGTGTAATAAAGAGAATAAATACTAAATTATAGGTGCAGTAGAGTGTGTGTGTGTGTGTGTGTGTGTATACGTGAAATGCATGAAACAAAAGGTGAAAATATGCCTTATGTAAATAAAACAAAAAGAACAAGCCTCTTAAGGAAGCTCTTCAACATGAATCTTAGCAATTAATGAAGGGAATATTGCATGAAGAATGGATAAGCTTGCATTTAATGCACAACTTTAAAATTAAACCTAAAAATCTAGTGATTATCTTCATGGCATGATTACTTAGTTACACTAAAACTAAACTAAGGACTAACTAGGTTCCATTCTAACTAGTTCTTTTTCATATAAATACTCCCTTGAATTAAAAAATCTGCACGTATGTGCTCCCTCTCTCTCAAACTCACGGCCAACTCTCTTCTTTTACTCTTTTCATTTTGCTTTCATTTTTCTCACTTCTTTCTTGGCTCCAAACCATAGCCCTTCACCTCTTTTTCTTTCTTTTCTTATTTCCAAACCATCTAATACAAGACAAGACTTTCATTCCTTCAAGACCTTGAGGTGTGTTCCAGTCGTGATCTTCAAAAATCATGGAGATCTATTGATTCAAGCTCAAGTTAAGAAGAAACTGCCAAGGAAGCTCAAGATAGGTGTAGAAGTAAGTGTAAGTAGTAGATCTGAGTTGTGACCGAATTTGGTATGATTTTCCTCATCTTATGGTTCAATTTTGTTACTAACCTCTTGATATCACTTAAATAAGTGTTTTGGAAGTGAGTTCACATGAAAAGGTCCAAGCTTTCGATGAGTATTGGTGTTGAACTCTAATGGCTTTGAGCTGAATTTTGGAGTGTTTTTAAAATTCTATATCTCCCTCTGTACTTAACCAAATGAGTTGTTCGATCACTCATCTTAAAGCTTAGGAAGCCCTCTATGTTTTCCTAAAATATGGGACCAAACTGAGCAGTGAATCATGCACATAATTTATTTGAACCCAAACTATCCAAAACTGTCCACACCCAAACAGCTACTGCCACCCATTTTTAAAAATTTATATCTATCTCCTTTCTTACTAAAATTTGGATTATGATATATGGAATTAAAGATCTATATGTGAACTCTAACATATCAAAAATTTAGCTAAATCTAGATTGTTTACTGCTTTCAGTCATGAAAATAATAAGAGATGTTAGTGTCTCATTTTGAGCCTGCTGACAAATTTGGAGTTTTGTTTTTAAAATACTATATCTAGAGTTTTAGAACTCCAATTGAGGCATGTGATACCTTGTTATAAAGCTTAGGAAGTCTAGTTTAACATACTAAAAGATGGAAATTTTAATGACTTGTAGATTAGCACAAATTATAGGAAGAATCGAATCATATGTGATGAGAAATCTTATTTTTATGATGTTCTTGGGCTGTTGTGATTAATTATATTTGTATGAACTTGAATGAGCAAATCTGAGTATTCTAGATTCAACATGTGATAAATTAGTGGACTTGTTGATCTTGCTTATGTTATGATGATGGAGATACTTATGAATTAATGATAGTGTTTAATTGGTTGTGAATACTAACTTGAGTGCACATGTGTTTCGGCCAAGGGTGAGACATGTTAAACAAAGTTACAATTTAACTTGTTGTATTGTGTAACCAAACAAAAATAATTTCATGATGTTTTTGATTCAATGAGATGAGAATTGTTCCATGGCTGTGTTTGTAGTTGAAAAGCAAGATCTATGTAAAGGTCTTGGAGATAAATGAATATTGAAAGCAAGGTCCATAGAGTGATTCTTGGGAAGTGATGATTAGGAGTTAAAGTCCAATAAGTGGTGCCTAAGCATTGCGTCCAGATCCATAAAGTGATTTGGATAATCCTTGATCCATAGAGAGATCTTGGAATTAAATACTACTGCTCAAGGTCCACAGAGTGATTCTTGGTAAGTGATGATTAGGAGTTAAAGTCCAATGAATGGTGCCTAATCATTGCATCCAGATCCATAGAGTGATTTGGATGATCCTTGATCCATATAGAGATTTTGGATGCTCATGTCCATAGAGTGACTTGAGGTTTTGCTCCATATCCATAGAGTGATATTGAAAAGGTCCTTGATCCATAGAGATCTTGGATGCTCATGTCCATTGAGTGCATTGAGGTTTTGCTCCATATCCATAGAGTGATATTGGAAAGGTCCTTGATCCATAGAGAGATCTTGGATGCTCATGTCCATAGAGAGACTCTGGAACTATTTGTTTGAAAATGAAAGTAATGCGTTGTATTGTTAGTTACTTGAATGAATGATATATTGTGTGGCAGGTTTGATGTGTTATAGTTTTATTACTGTATGAGTATAAGAAAGAGGTTCAAGTTGTTTTTATATGAATAAAATGAATCTACTTTGGAATATATGTTTTAAAAATATAAAACAATCTAGATGTGCAGATGATTCTATAGGAACACGTTTTCAAAGTAAATCGAAGTAGCTGGAATGATGACGATGCCATGTTTGAACTGGTATTGTAAAACTGTTTTCACATACTGGGAATTCTTTGGAATTCTCATTGTTTATGTGTTCCCGTGTCATTCTAGATAGGTAAAAGTGTGAGGAGCACTTTAAAGAATGAGAAGAGCTGGAAGACTATCACATGAAGAAGAAGAAGTTCCATTTTAGTAATGAAGTTCATAGACAATATTCATTTGTAACGCATCCATGTAAACTGTCATCTTTCACTGTAATGGCGAGATTTGATATATTTAAATTATTATTATTTCATATTTGGAGACGATTAACTTGGAAAGTTAATTAAGAGATTAAGATGTCTCACAGGTTCAACGTAATTTTATTATACCAGCTTAATGATGTATGCTGTAATTATTGAAATCAGTTTTAAAGAAACTGAAGTAGAATAAAAACTACAATACAAGAAACTACACAAAGAAAAGACATGTCAAGCTGTAGATAAAATAATTTGGGATGTTGGAAAAAATACAAAATTTAAGAGAATAAAAGGCCTCCACATTCCCAAATACAGTGTACTGTGAGTGGACATTATAAAAAAAACAAAAAAAAATCATTGAAGCATAGAATAAGAAGAAGAAATAAGATTATTTGTATATATATACTCTAATAAAAATCAGATTAAAATAATAAAAAATTCATGACATTCTGAATAAATAAAATATTTAAATAAACAACACCACAATGCATTCAAATAAATATAACAGACAAACTTAGTGATTCCTAGAATCACAAGACTCAATTCTCTGGTTCCCATAACTAGTGTGAATCTCATATTTTTTAAAGGGTCTATGAACTCATATTTCATGCAATGACGTCTCACTTCTTTCCTCATCGTAGATGGAGGTATTTATAATAATTTCATCCACATCCCAGAGGGAGATATCTATCATATAATTCAGAGTTACCAATTTATGATATGAACAATACATCATTCACATCTACACACAAATTTAAAAAAAAATACCAATGTAACCATTCAAATGCAAACATAACACATTGAAAGCAAATTCAATTTAAATTAACAATAACTAGTATATTATTATATTAGACCAAAAACATATAGGTTTATGTTTTTTATGAGCAACACATGATTTAAAGGAAAAGGACTCCTATTAACGTAAGTTTATGATTGAAAACCCCTTTAGCAATATTAATGGAATTGGTGTCAAGTAAATTTCCTTTCATCATTATAAATAACTGGAAACACTCCTAGTTCGTATTCCTTTCCCTATTTATCAATCCGGTACATGAACAAGAAGCAGTAAATACATCAACATAATTTGTTATAATGCTAAAAATATAAATATCACTACCATGACCCTTATTTAGTGAAATTAATTCAATCATTGAAAATCATGCCTAATGGTTTCTCGAAGAAGTCTATCAGAATAATCAAAATTTAGTTGGTCCAAATTCTTTATATCAAGAATACAAAACACTTTCTTTTAAAAACTATGCAATGGAAGTTTAGGAAAGAGGTTGATTTACTCACTTGTTGAAGTAAGTAGTTCGAATTCTTCGTTATCTTTGCCTCAACAGAATTTCTCAGCTTTTTTTCTTTTTCTCAATCCTTGAGCAACTCACTAATGCTAAGAGAGACTATTTATTTGTGTGATTCTAAGAAAAATAATTGTCTATCCTTGTATAAGCATTGTATGTAATTTGAAATTTGTTTAACCAATATTTATTTATCTCTTATTTTTATTGTCTTTACTTATTATTATTATTATCTTTAATCAATCCAATATATTATTATACTAACATCTTTTAAGAAATATAACAATCTAATATACTAAAACAATTTAATGTATCTTTTCCTTTATTAAAAGATATATTTAGATAATCTTATCTAAATAGTTATTGAATTATTTTTGGGATGTTACAAAATATGGTATTAACAGTGTTAACCATATCCAATCCAATCCAAATACAAACATGAAAGAAAAGGGGCATATTAACCTTTCCGTTGATATTGCAAAGGAATGGGATTGGGATTTAAATTGAAGGAGAGAAGGGGAAAAACTTCAGAAGAAGAGACATAAAGAAAAGGAAAAAGTAAAGAGGGACTTCATTAAAGTTGGTGAAAAATATCCGGCTTGTGAAAGCCTTCGTGAACATACAACACGTGAGCAAGAGAGTTGATACCAAGATGGTCTCATTGATGCATGGGTTCTTGGCTAGAGCTAATGCTATTCTCGGTTCACGAATGGGCACACTCTGATTTGCAGGAAGAGACATTTAAAGGTTGGGAAAAAAGGGAATAGAGTTTGAAATAGGAGTTTCAAATTGAAGGTTGAACCAAAAAATCACAACCATGTAAAACACTCACAATACCATAAGTCTCACAACCAACCAGTTTTGAAATTTTTGTATGAAGAAGTGAACGTCTGAAAAAGAGGACGAGAAGGGATCCAAACCAACGACAACCAACATGCCTTCTTGTTGGGTCAACAATAGAAGTAGTGCAAAAATAAAACTCGGTGTAGCATTTATGTACATATACAAACATAGGGCCCAAAAGTACTGGATGGCAGCACAACCATTCGGATATAGCTTAGATGAAGCCACATTCAAGATCCGGAGAACTCCCATGGTAATATTGTCAAAGGGAACCCTTACACGGAGATCCAAGAATAAATAATCATGCATGAAGAATTTTCGATTATCCTTTTTTTATGTTCATAAAAAAAATTCCGATGGAGGAGTAGCATATGATTGACATGTCCAAAGGGTGATTGGGCAAAACTCATCCTCCGAGATGGTGCTAATAAGAAGTCAGCTAAGAAGGTTCTTGATATCAGACTTGTGAGTGTATCGAGAGTAGAAGGTGTCCACCTCCTCGTTTAGCCATGTGTGGTCAGGAAAGGTGATTGGCAGTCATGCCTTATTCTCCAAAAGTACTCGTTGGCGCTTGCGTGGTGCCTCCCCAACCCAAGTATTTGGAGAGTCCGATTTGCCATCCTCCCAGTCCCCTGAACCTTAGTTTCCCATATAATTGATTTTGCATTCCCTTTGGCAACAATAAACACCATATTCGGAACCACCCCTATATTATCAAACACCATCTCGAGAAGTTGGTTTAGGAAAGAAGAAAACCCAGTAGGCTCGTCATCCATGTCAGATGAGAAAACTTAATCTAAAATAGTTTTAATTGTAATAGACATCACAAATATCATTCATAAAATACACTCCTGGTCAGAATCATTACAATGTTCTTTCTTCGAGTAGTTAGCATAAATGCAAACCATTATAGGAAAAAATATCTTTTAACGAGTAATAAATACAATTGCATATCAAATACTCAACAATATATATTTTTAATGTAAAATCATATTAAATCGGTTTTACTTAGAAATTGTATAAAATCAATTTAATATTTTGTTTATTGATTTTATTTTATAAGGTTGAAATTTGTATACTAAAAATAAATTTAAATATAATTAGTTAATATATTTATTAAAAATTAATATTTTGACTTTGCATTTAAAATAATTTTATTAAATATATTTTCATTAAAAATAATTTTAAATTATTTTATGAATTGTATCATAAATTTAATTCAAATTTTTAGAGTAGAAATAAAAAATATCATTTATAATATACAATCCTACTCGAAACCATTATTTAGATAAAACTCTTGATAATATCGAATGCATAAATTATAATAGTTTTAGTAATTATAGAGACTACAGGTATCAAGAAGAAATATTACTTAATAATGTAATGACCTAAATTATTCTATATATTATTGTTTTGTTTGGGTTAAACTTTTAAGAATCTTTGAAATATTTACTATATTATCTTTACTGAACGGATCCTAGTATAGATTTCTACAATGTATAAATTATAGAAGTCATGAAAGTTGATAAGCTG
>CM023949.1:17751523-17769272 GCA_013407115.1 Glycine latifolia | reverse complement strand
ATATATATATATATATATATATATATATATATATATATATATATATATATATATATATATATATATATATATATATATATATATATATAAATTTAAGTAGTCAAAGTTCATTTGTTACATAATTCATTACTTTTGGTTACAAAAATTTTAACTTTTAGAAAGCACCGTAGTCACCTTAACTATCATTATTATTTTGGTACAAACTTCTACACCCATGTCTTTGGTTTCAGAAAATCTCTCCAATACTTTCTTCTTCGCTGACCACGTTTATTGGTTCCATGGATGGGTTTGGATAAGCTGGAGCAAACTGTAGGAATGAATCATTCGGATTAAACCATCCCCTAAGTACAGATACTGGAAAATGAGTACCAAAATAAATATATACACGGATGACTGGATGCATGGTTAAGATATAACAGTTTCTTTCTTCATCGATATACCATCCAAGATCTAGCGCATCAAGAAATATGATGATTGACACCATCTAAAATAAAACATGAAACAAATCTAGTGAGAAATAAAATTTCTTAGTAGGCAAAATCTAAACCATCAAAACACGTTAGTACATTAGTAAATCATCATAAAATAATTATGCAACTATATGAATGCATGAAATGAATTTTTCCAGGTGTGCATGGCCTCTACATCTCGTATTGTATGTAGCTACACCTCGTGTAGAAATGTTGCGACCATCTTACGCTAGTCATGCATGTCATTCCATGTATTTGCACCTGGTCTCTACATCTCGTATTGGATGTAGTCTCAGATTATGTTTCACAAATCTTGTACTGGACTTGGAAACATGAATCAACATATTATCACATAAAAAATTCATCCATAGTAAAATCTATAAGCAAATGCATATTACCTTATGGAAAGATACCATAACATCACTTATTTCAAAAGTATGGTTAAACCACCATACCTTATTCAAGCAAAATTATACCAACTTGGGCAGGATAATTGAATACCCTCGAGCTACAGAAAATCGTGCTAGTAGTCTAACTAACAAACCATAATACCTCTTATTTCACTTAATAATATATGGCTATCTAACATGGTAAGAAAAATCGGGTTGGTGTAACCGGGATGATCAGAATGGGTATAACCTGGATGGTTATAATATGGTTAGTTGTGTCCGGGATGGCCGGGGTTAGTACATCCTGGATGATTATAACATGGATAGGGGTATCCAGAATAGCCGGGGTGAATTTAACTTCGATGATTATAACATGGATAATGTATATGGGATGGCCGAGGTGAGTTTTAACTTGGATGGTTGCCACATGCATAGTGTATCCGGGATGGGCGGGGTGAGTTAAACTGGATGAATATAACATGCATAGTGTATCCGGGATGGATGAGTTTAACTTGGATGAGTATAACATGCATAGTGTATCCGGGATGGTTACAACATGGGTAGTGTATTCGGGATGTTCGGGGTGAGTTTATCCTGGAGGGGTGTATCATAAGTGTTGGATTTAGGGTGAGCTGCTTCAGGAAAATGAAGAAATTACTCAAGATTTGGTTTTGAGCTTTCAACATGCAAAGGACAACTTGAAGACATTTTAGGATTAAAAGTGTGTAAGAGAAAAGCAATTATGGTGATCCAAGTGCATGACATTCATTCATTGCATAATCATCTAATTAAGTCAACAAAAATCACAAAGCATTATCAAATCAACTAAAAGCTTTAAATAATTCAAAGGTTTTATGAAAAAGTGTTTTTCACTGTAATAATCGATTACAGTAAGAGTATAATCGATTATTCTATTCTTCGTTAAATCTGGAAACATTTCAGGAACACTTTAATCAATTACCATGTCGATCTAATCGATTATTTGACCTATGTTTTAAATGAACTGCATAGTTGAACTGGTTTAATCGATTATATTAAAGTTGTAATCGATTACGTGCTTATATCTATTTTTACAAAACTATGCTGCACTGGCTTAATCGATTACCAAGATTCGTAAGCGATTATCTAAGCGTTTTGAAAATGCATTAGAACTGGTTTAATCGATTACCAGGTTCTGTAATCGATTAAACAAGTGTTATGAAAAATATGCTTTGACTGTAATAATCGATTACAACTCGGTTTAATCGATTATTTTGATTGTGATTCATACCCAGAAAAGCTATGAACATATTAATCGATTATAATGAAAATGTAATTGATTACCAAAGTATTTTAATCGATTATTTGTGCGTTTTAATCGATTATTAACGGTTAAAAACTTCTGTTATAAATAGAACCCTTGCTCAGCTGTTTTTGCAACTTTGTGGAATATACCCATTCGAAATTTCTGAGCCAAAAACAGTCTTCTGAGCTTTCTAAATTCTTTTTTGAGGGTTTGATTCAGTCATGCTTCATGTTGCATTGATCATGTGAAAATAAGTCATTCTTGAAGCATGCAACCATTTCAAGATTAAGGAAAGCTATGTTTCTTGTGTTTTAAAGATTCAACCTGTTCTGGTAAATTCATTTGCATTACATACCTTGAATCATCAGGTTGTTTCTCTCCTTAATCTGATTGTAATTTTTGTTTTGTATTTTGTTTTGAAAATTGCTATTGTATTTGGTTCTTACATGTAACTAGAGATAGGGTTTCTCTAGGGGTTTTGCTGAGTAGTGTTCTCAGTGGGTTTGTCTCTAAGGATCTAATAATGTGTTAGATTTCTGAACTTTATCTAGGGTTGATAAAGAGAGGCTATGTAATTGCTTGTAAGAACAGATATTAAATAGTGGAACTTCACTCTAGTGTTGAGTGGAAGAAACTGGATGTAGCTTCATAGTGTTTGAAGTGAACCAGTATAAATTGCTTGTGTGTTGTTTCTGAATCTATTCTCCTCATATTAATTGTTTATTATTTTATTTGCTTATCTTGAAAAATCAGTTTTGATCCATTGAATCCTAAGGGGCTGAGTTAATTGATTGAGTAAGATTTCTTGGTTTTGAATTATGATGAAGATCCTTTGAAAACTCTGATTTTGATTAAAGAATTTTGATTTACCAAGGTCTAACCAATTCACCCCCCCTCTTGGTTAAGTGTGAAGTATTCATATCATTTTCAATTGGTATCAAGAGCTGGTTCTTGAAAGTTACTCAAGATCAATAAATTTCTTTCAAAATGAATACCTCACAAATAACTTTCAAGGAATGTGCTTCTTTAAACAGACCTCCTTTATTTGAGGGTGAAAATTTCAGCTTTTGGAAAAATAGAATGAAGATCTTTATTAAATCAAATGATCCCGGAGCTTGGAATTCAATAGAGAAGGGTCTTGTAGTGCCCATCAAAACTGTTGGATATGAAATGATTCCCAAAGAATGGGATGAGATGAATGATGCTGAAAAAAGGCTTGTTCAATATGATTTTAAAGCAAAAAATATGATAACCTCTGCTCTTTCCTCTGATGAATTTTTCAGAACAGTTAGGTGTGCAAGTGCCAAGGAAATGTGGGAGATGCTAGAGATTACTCATGAAGGAACTGGAGAAGTTAGAAGATCAAGGAAGCATTCATTGATCCATGAGTATGAGATGTTTAAGATGAACACCAATGAAAACATTTCCCAACTCCAAACAAGATTCACACACATTGTCAATCATCTATTAGGACTTGGAAAAACTTTTGATGTTGAGGAACTAAACATCAAAATCTTGAAGTGTCTAACTAGAGCTTGGCAACCAAAAGTGACAGCAATTAAAGAATCTAAGGATTTGTCCAAAATGTCAATGGCTGCACTCTTTGGTAAGTTGCTTGAATATGAATTAGAATTATCTCAACTAACGTGTGTTGAAGATGCAGAAAAGAAAGGCAAAGGAATTGCTCTAAAAGCTGCAACACCTAAAGCTGAAAAAGAAGAAGAATCAAGTGATGAGGAAGATGAAGAAAATATGAACTTAATAGCTAAAAAGTTCAGCAAATTTCTAAGGAGAAACAAGGGCAAGAGATTCTCTAGAAACTCAAAGAACAACAACAACAACAACAAGAGTGATAACAATTTCACATGCTTTGAATGTGGAAAACCAGGCCACATCAAGTCTGAATGCTCAATCTACTTGAAAAAGCAACAAGGGGACAACAAAGCTAAAAAGGAAGGAAAATCAAGAAAAGCATATATTGCTTGGGAAGAAAATGACTCAACAACTTCAGAATCCTCTACTGAAAATGAAGAAGCTAACATGTGCCTAACCTCCATTGTCAATGAAGAGAATGATGATCTCCTAGATAAGGAAGATGAAGCTTCAAACATAGAATCTGAGGTATATTCTGATTATGGTAATGCAATTGATGCTTTTCATGAAATGTATAATGAAGCACAAAACTTAGCAAAGGCTAATAACAAACTTAAAGGTGACTTAAGGTGGCATATATCCAAACTTGCAGAATTACAAGAAGCAAATTGTAAACTGAATGAAGAACTTAACAAACTTCTTTCAAGTTACAAGTTGAATGGATGTACATGTACCTTAGCCATCCTTAAGGTTGATAAAAATACAATGAATTACAAAAGGATTTTGATGAGTATAAATTGAGCAACAAAAAGGAAAGTATGATGTTGAACACTGAAATTAGTGATTTGGCTGATTTATTAAGAAAGTTTTATAAAGGCAAATGCAACTTAGAAGAACTACTAAGTGTTCAAAAACATGCAGGTGATACTTATGGTTTAGGTTACAAACATGGTGCCAAGAATAAAGGTAAAACTGTGTTTGTACCTCCAAAACATAAATATCATAGGCAATATTTTCAGCCAAATGCTTTTCACAAAGTTGCTCATGTTAAGTCATCTAAACTTCCTACTTGCAATTATTGTATGATAGAAGGCCATACATCTTACAAGTGCTTTGCTAGAAGATTTTATGTTCCAAGTGGAGAATGTATATAGATTGAGAAAAGAAAGAAAGCAACTAACCCCATTTGGACCCAACTTAAATTGGGTACCACTTGTGTAACATCCCAAAATTTAGGGAATTACAGACAATTACTAAGAGTAAAATGTTAATGAAAGGCAGTAGAAAATTTAGGGCAAAATGACAAGAACGCCCCTGAATCATTTCAGAAATGACGTTTATGTCCCTAGGATGGAAAATGACAGTTATGCCCTAGACATTTTTAAAAATGACCAATATATCCTAGATATTTTGGTAAGATATTTCTAGAAGAAATTACATAAATGCCCTTGAACAAATTTGATAATTACCATTACGTCCCGAGAGCGGTAAATGACTAAAATGCCCTTTAGGTCAAGAATGATCAGATGACTTTAGAAAATAGTAGGAACCTGAATATGGGATAAAATACTCTTAGACAACCAAGATATCAATAGGATTGAAGGCAGAAAACCCTAAACTGTAATTTCTAGGAATTTTGAAAGATACGTTGAAAAGAACTTAATCTAGACTACCTTAGGTGTCAGAAAATGATAAGAAGAGAATAGACATAATCTATGAAGTTTTCTCTTAATTATGAAAGGAATAGGTTAACTAAATAAGTTAGTTTAGTAGTTTTGATAATTAGAATCAATATGAACCAATGAGAAAATAGCATCCTACTATTATATGCAATAAAAGGAAAATGGATTAATCGGGAATTCTAGATTAAGTCTTGACCATATGATGTAAGATCAATGGAGAAAAACTTTAAGAAACTTCAAGAATGAACACATGGATATTTAAGAGGCTTGGAAAACTTGCCATTGGTCCACTTGTATGGTGTAAAATTAATTTAAGTAGATTTTTATCTCGTTTCCTTAAGAAGAACACGCTGGAAGTTAGAAGCATTATATCAAAGATCCAACGGTCAAAAAATTAGATATATGAGATAGGAGTATGCCTTTAAAATCTCAAGAAGATCCAACGGTTAACGAGCCCAGAATAAATATTTTACAGAAACAGATTTTTAAGGCAAAAGCTACCCTACGAATTTAAGAAAAAAAAAAGAATACACCTAAGCAAGCTATCACATGGACAAGGCTAAGAAGAGTGTGGAAATTTCATGAAATCAGCCACATGTCCAGCCACATGTAGGGTTATAATTCAATAACCAATAAAATGGAAGCAACAAAAAAGTAGGTAATCATGAAGCTTAAGATTTTTTCACTTAAAAGCCAAGTACTTAAGCATATAAAAGGAATTAATGGGGACCAAGGGGGGGGCTGCTGAGTTACACGACCAGCACCTCCATTTCAGCCATTCTTTCCCTCAAAATAAAGCCAAAATAAAGATTAACACACTTAGGCAAGACTACGTGAAGAAGGCTAGAGGTTGAAGATTAAGTTGCTGAAATTTCAATCAAGAAAGCTAAGGTATGGGAAGTATCTTAATAAGCATGAATTAGATACTTGATGGATAGATTTAGCACCTATTTATTGAGACTTAAAGCTATGATTATTTCTTGTTTAAAATACCTAAAGCTAGCCTACCAAGTGTTTGATTAAAATCCTAAATGAACTAGAATATAAAGAATTAGCTTGAACTTGTTTAGATGTTGTCTAAAATAATTAAATCTACTTTGTGACCTTATTTTACTTGTTGTATTCCTTTATTACTAGCTTAAGGTTGTAATGATTAATTATGTATAAGGCTGTATGATTAGGTTGCTGTATGGAGTAGAATTTGTAATTAAATGAGGCAGTATGTGTTGCTGTATGTTTAGTTCTGTATATTTAATAGTTTCTGAACGTATTTATTATGTTGCTGTCACTTAATATTACTGTTACTGTATTTAATCAAATTGTACGTTGCTGTTGCTGTATTTAATTAAGTTGTTGTACATTAATTATTGATGATGCTGTCTGTTTGTATTTTGCTGTCTGTCAAGATATTATTTGTTGTCTGTTTTGATGTTGTTGTCTGTTATTGTGGCTGTCTGTTAAGATATTATTTGTTGATGGCATGGCTGCATGTTGTGGTGCTGTATCTACGATGCTGTATTTAATTGGGATGTTGATTTAGCTGTATGATGATGTGAACGTTCACTAGATGATGGGCTTGTTGAGATTCTGTAACAAAAATAATTTAAGAATAAACTGCTGATTATTTTGTGTTCCACTGGAGTGGGTGGAATTAGTTGATATAAAATTGGAATATATGATAAAAGTAGATCATTCATGCATTTCATATGCATATGCCTGGCGGGGGCTAGTCCGTGTTGTTGCTGTTGTTGTTGTTGTTGTCAGATAGCTAAACTGAGTCCACGCGTTCAAAGGTGTTATGAACTTGGGGGTAGTTGAGACAGGGAGGACCACACCACCATGATGATCACATAGGTGGAGGTGACTATCCTATGCGCCCCTGGGCTACCCCGACTGGTTGGATAAGTTTATTTGTGCCACCAGAGTGGGTGAGGCTATCTTGACTGTGGCCACTGTTGATGATTTAATAACCTGAGATCTCAGTCATGCATCATGATAATTAAGAAAGCATGCATCACTCATCAGACATCTGTCCTATAATTATTATTTAGTTTGATTATTTATCTGCTTGTACTAATTGATCTTATAATTATTTGCTTTGATTATTTATCTATTTCTATCAATTATCTAATTATGTTTATTAAAATACTTACCCTATATTTGTGTCTGTGGTTGACACCTGTGATGACCCCAATTCATTTGGGCGAGCAGTGGAACAGGAAAGTATGAGATGTAGATGAAGATTGTTGAAGAAATTTGATGTGAAACTGTATGTGGTGATGTGTAATTTTCTGTGGCACGTAATTTGTGATAAGTTGTCTGTACATTATTTTGGATACTATATTTGGAATGTATCGTGGACTGTATTCTTATTATATGAATCGTGGTGAGGAAAATCGTTTAAACTACAAACAAATCATTAGCAAGCAAGGCAAAAAGAATTTTCGCGAAAAATTTACAACTAAGATTATTTTAAAAAGGACACGAGTTTTAATTAAAATCAATCAAGCACGAGAGAGTCACGAGAGGCGTTACAACTTGTCTCTTCTTAATTTGAATTGTGCAAATATGTCTAAGAGCTAAATCTTCTACATGGTACGTGGATAGTCGATGCTCTAGGCATATGACGGGTGACAAGTCTTTGCTCACAGACTTTATTCCTAAAGATGGAGGCTTTGTCACTTATGGAGACAATAATAAGGGTAAGATCATTGGTGAAGGCAACATTAGAGATAACTTCTACACCAAAATTAGCAATGTTCTTTTTGTGGATGGCTTGAAACACAACCTTCTAAGCATAAGTCAATTATGTGATAAAGGCTTTAAAGTTTCATTCAATGAAGATTGCTGTATGGTTTGTGATAGCCAAAGTAGTGAAGTTATCCATATTGGTAAGAGAAAAGGTAATATCTATCTACTTTCAATTGACCATGCATTTCTTCACAAAACTTATGAGTAAGGTAGATGAATCTTGGTTATGGCATAGGAGAGCTAGTCATATTAACATGCACCATATGAACAAACTCATTAAAAGAGACTTAGTGATTGGTTTACCAAAACTCAAATTTGAGAAGGACAAACTATGTGATGCTTGTCAAAAGGGGAAACAAACAAAAATTTCTTTTCAAAGCAAAAACATTGTTTCCACCTCTAGACCACTTGAACTACTACACATGAATTTTTTGGTCCTTCAAGAACCATGAGTTTGGGTGGCAATTATTATGGACTTGTGATTGTTGATGATTACTTTAGATATACTTGGACTTTGTTTTTGAAATCCAAAAGTGATGCTTTCCTTGCTTTTAGAAAATTAGCCAAAGTTGTTCAAAATGAGAAAAGCAACAAAATTATCTCAATAAGAAGTGATCATGGTGGAGAATTCGAAAATGAGCAGTTTGAAATCTTTTGTGAAGAAAATGGAATCAACCACAATTTTTCAGCTCCAAGAACACCTCAACAAAATGGTGTTGTGGATAGGAAAAATAGATCACTAGAATAAGGTGCAAGAACACTTCTTAATGAGACTAATTTACCAAAATACTTTTGGACTGATGCAGTGAATACAGTATGCTATACACTAAATAGACTACTCATAAGGCCCATTTTAAAGAAAACTCCTTATAAGCTGTACAAAGGCAGAAAGCCAAACATATCTCACTTAAGAACCTTTGGCTGCAAATGTTTTGTATTAAATAATGGAAAAGAATCACTTGGAAAGTTTGATGCAAAGGCTGATGAAGCTATATTTCTAGTGTTGGTCCCAGATGAACTCAAGAGGAGGGGTGAATTGAGTTTTATAAAATAATTCGCAATTTAAAATCAAACTCAAAGCAATAATATGGAGATAAGAGATAAAGAAGACACAATCAATTTTAACGTGGAAAACCCAATTGGGAAAAAAACCACGACGTCCAAATTGGATAATCAATCCAATAGACAATTTCACTATGATAATTTTGTGTACAAGAGTTCCTAGTATTCTAGTTTCCTAGCCTACCCTTACACAACAATTATCCCAGCTGGTATCCTTGTTTCCTAGCAAAAAGCTATTGTCTCAATTCACCAAGAATAGAGATAGACTGGTATCCTTGTTTCCTAGCCAGACTAGTATCCTAGTTTCCCAGCCAGACTGGTATCCTAGTTTCCCAGCCAAAAGTCGCACGTCTCAATTCACCAAGAACAGAGACAGAACTGGTATCCTAGTTTCCTAGCTGCGACCTTTTCCAAAGTTAAGAAGAAGAATACAATAAAATAGTTACCTTTACGCTTTTATTCCTTAAGCAAATAGGTACCTTTAAATCCTGATGGAGAGTTGAAGAATCAGACTTGCCAAATGCTTCTATATGATCTCACAACAATTCTCTCAATGATGCAAACATAAACTCTCTAAACTTTGATATTCTTTGGAATGGAATGCATGCATAAACCACAAACATATGTTTCTATTTATACTAATTTAAAGATATGATTTTATCTAAATTTTGAATTTAATCTTAAAAAAATTATCTTATCATGCAATGCAATCTTAAAGATATTCTATTATATTATGCAATGTAATCTTAAAAATATTCTATCTTATTTTTGAATGCAATCTTAAAGATAATTATATTGGCAAGATCAATCTTCTAATCTCCTTACATAAAATCTAAAAAATAAATAGAAACAAATCTTCTTAATTTCATGTCATCTTGAAAGATATCAATCTTCAGGATTCTTCAAATAATCTTATCAATTATGTTGATCTTTATAAATTCAAAATATCAATAACTTTAAAATATCAAATCCAAAATATTAGTAACTTCAAAATATCAAATAATTATCATCAGTGCAATAAATCTAATAATGTGACATTCATTGTTTGTTATCATCAAACTTTATAAATCTTTTTATGCATAAAAGGTTCAACAAATATCCAACATCTAGGATATTCATTACATAGTAAACAATATAGAGTATTCAACAAAAGAACCATGTGCATGGAAGAATCTGTTCATGTAATCTGTGATGAATCTAACTCCTCAAGAGAGGAAAAGAAATGTGATTTAGATGCAGGTCCAATGGAAGAAATTATCCAGCCCATTGAAGAGAAAGGAGAACCAAGTTCTGCAACAATAACATCAACATCCAATCTAGAGCCAAAAGAATGGAGAACAACAAGAGATCTTTCCCTTGACAACATCATTGGTGAAGTTTCAAAGGGAGTATCAACTAGATCCTCATTAAAAAATCTTTGTTGTGATATGGCTTTTGTTTTACAAATTGAACCTAATAGTATTAATCAAGCATTATTAGATGAACATTGGTTGATGGCTATGCATGATGAGTTGAATCAATTCAAAGGAAATGAAGTTTGGGAATTAGTCCCTAGAACATCAACTCATAAACCTATTGGTACTAAGTGGGTTTTTAGAAATAAGCTGGATGAAAGTGGGATCATAGTAAGGAACAAAGCCAGATTGGTTGCTAAGGGATACAACCAAGAGGAAGGCATTGACTATGATGAGACTTATGCTCCAGTAGCTAGACTAGAAGCCATTAGGTTGCTGCTTGCATATGCTTGTTTAATGAATTTCAAATTGTTTCAAATGGATGTTAAAAGTGCTTTCTTAAATGGATACATAGATGAGGAAGTTTATGTTGAACAACCTCCTGGATTTATTGATCACAAACATCCTAACCATGTTTACAAATTAAGAAAAGCATTGTATGGTTTGAAACAAGCACCTAGATCATGGTATGAAAGGTTAAGTAAATTTTTGATTGAACAATCTTTCATAAGAGGTCAAATTGATAAAACCTTGTTCATTAAGAGAAAAGGAAAAGATATTCTATTAGTTCAAATCTATGTTGATGACATTATCTTTGGTTCAACTAATCCATCAATGTACAGAGAATTTTCAATGACAATGCAGGGAGAATTTGAGATGTCCATGATGGGTGAACTTACATTCTTTTTGGGGTTGCAAGTTGTTAGGAAAAACTCTCGGCAAGCGTACCGATTTATCGTTGCAAGTTACAAAATTTATAAGATTCGTCTCCACAGGGATTTGGTTTTTACTTAATTAATTTAAATAAAACTTAACAGTTTAATAGTTATGTACAATGATAGTGAACAGAATTCATTCAAGTGTTGATTTAAATAGAAATTAACAAAAAATGGAAACAATAAACTTAGTATGACTTGATTACGAACAATTACGGAAAGGTACGGAAATAAATATAACGAGATTAATTAAAGAGAAGCACAGGATTGGATTTCATCATTCTTACCCCTTAATATTCAATTAATATTACCATGCATAAGTTAATTCCTTTTATTATTGATGCACACATAAAATCATTCCAAATCGATTCCTCGCAATTGGAAATTCTAAGAATATTTATCAAATATCGATCCCTCGCATATAAAATAAATATCCCAGCATTACGTTTATATTCGCGTGTAATTTGCAATCTAAACGATACGCCCTATTCCTAGTGATCGTAACGTAAAGAATAAATTTATCCAGTTCTAGTTTTAAGAGTACTTTCCAGTTAAACTTAGAAACCTACTTCGTGAGACTATTGATCAAGTAGAATCAAGCATTAAGCACAGAATAAATCTATCAAAAATAAATAGAAAAACTAATGCATGAATAAATATATTAAAAGAAATAGTTTAGGGTAAGAAGATTACATCCAATCCGTGTGCGCGAAGTTTAGCCAACCATGGAGCAGGTCTCCTTAGAAAAATAGATGAAAAGTATCATCATCATTCTCGTCCGACAGAGCTTCCACACTCTATATTAATCTCTCCCTAACTAAATCACTCCTTAATACAAGTTTAGAAGAAAAGCTAAGGTTTTTATGAGCACCTTAGAAGCCCAAGGGAGAAAGAAAGCAATGGAAGAAGTTGTTTGGCCTTGGGGGGTGCTTGGGTATTTATAGGGGTGGATCTGTACGTGTTTGGTCGCTCAAGCGACCATTTTATTCATGTTTAACTCGCCCAAGCGAGCTAATGGGTCCACTTGCACGTCCACTAGGCCCAATTGCTTGTCCACTTGCAGTGCAGCTCGCTTAAGCTAGCAGATTGCACTATGTTCACTCGCTTAAGCGAGTTAAAGGTACTTCTGGAGATTTCTTTTTGGGCCTTGGGCCTGATTTGCTGGATGCACCTCCCTGTTTTGCTTTCTTCTTCCATTCTGCTTACTTTTTGTTTCCGAAAGTTTTAGAATTCCACGGAATCTAGAAAAATATGAAATATGAGTGGATTAATGTTCTGAAATTATAAATGTGGCATTGATGCTAAGCTTCTTATCCTAACAACTAAATTAGGGCAGATTAGATGAATTTTCTCAATAAAACCTTAAATAAATGCCTTAAATGTGACCTTATTTTGACTTATATATGGCATTTATCACAAGTCAAGCAATTGAAGAGTGGAACCTTCCCAAGTCAATCCAAATACTGTCAAGAAATGATTAAGTTTGAAATGGAAAATTGCAAGGATGCTGCAACACCTATGGCAACATCTACTTATCTTGACATTGATGACAAAGGCAAAAGTGTTGATGAATCCAAATATAGAGGAATGATTGGTTCCTTGTTGTACCTTACTGCTAGTAGACCTAATATAATGCTTAGTGTTTGCTTGTGTGCAAGATATCAAGCAAATCCAAAGGAGTCTCACATTACAGCAGTCAAGAGAATCCTCAAGTACCTCAAGGCAACACCAAAAGTTGGATTATGGTATCCTAAAGGTGCACCAATCAATGTTATTGGATATTCTGACTCTGATTTTGCAGGTTGTAAACTTGATACGAAAAGCACAAGTGGTACTTGTCATCTTCTTGGAAGCTCACTTATATCTTGGCATTGTAAGAAACAATCTTGTGTAGCTTTGTCAACTGCTGAAGCTGAATACATCTCAGCTGGAAGTTGTTGTGCACAAAGCTTATGGATCAAACAACAACTACAAGATTTTGGAGTTGATCTCAAGGAGATACCCCTGTTGTGTGACAACACAAGTGCCATCAATATCTCAAAGAATCCTGTTATGCATTCAAGGACTAAGCATATTGAAATCAAACATCACTTCCTAAGAGACCATGTTCAAAAAGGTAATATCAAGATTGATTTTGTAGATACAAATAATCAACTAGCTGATATATTCACAAAACCTCTTGATAGAGATAGATTCTACACTCTCATAAATATGTTAGGCATACTTGATGAAACCAACATATGTTAGCCTGCTTGATCTGTGCCAAACCATGTAAAAATCATTGAATATTAATTTGCATTTGAAAAATTCAAAAATTCTGCTTTAAAACTGTTCATTCTGCATAATCCACTACTATAATCGATTAAGTATCGGATTAATCGATTAAAATCATTTAAACAGCAATTGGGAATGAAATTTCAGCGCATGTAATCGATTACGTAAGACAAATAATCGATTATTAATCATAAAAATCCTTTTCAGAAAATTCACTCAACTGGGATAATCGATTACTTCATCGAAATAACCGATTACACTAGCTCTAAAGTGTTTTACAAATTAAAATCCCACTGGTTTAGTCGATTACCATACAGGATAATCGATTAAATGGCTTCTAAAACTTTTGAAAAACTTTGTTTACACTGTTGTAATCGATTCCAGCTATGTGTAATCGATTACAAGTCATCTTCCCCAACTATCTGGCTATGAAATAATCGATTACATAGAAGAAATAATCGATTACTGCTAATTTGAAAAGTTACATTTTGTGAAGAAATAATCGGTTACTTAACGAGATAATCGATTATTCCTGGAGTTACAGAAAAACTCTGACAAATCTTAAAAGATTTTCTTGGAAATTGTAACTGCTCAACTACCCTAAATTCAAAATTTGAAATATCTGTGTCTTAAAATGGTGTGGTTAATGCGTGGTAACTGCTTTTCATTTTCAAATTCAAATATTGGAGCCCAAATTCATCTATTAATAGAGCCCATGGCTTATGCTATCCTCACACCATATCCATCCTCTCTCTTAAGCAATTCTATACATTTTTAGGTTGTCTTAAAAGTTAGAAACTGTGTCTAAGCTTTCCTCTTGAATCATGTCTGTTCCCAAAAGACCTAGGTCCTCCAAAAGAAGAGTTGAAACCTCTAACCCTGCAGCAAATAGGCTTGACCTTTGGTTCTCAAATGAAACAGATAGGCAAACCTACCTCCAATTCAATGCTGTTAAACCTGTAGGACCTCCCAAATATATTTTCCTAAACTGGTTTAGGAATGAAGGGTTTTAATTCCCTGCCTACTTAGAACCTCAAGGCCTGAAGAAATTTTTGGAGATGAAGGGTACTTTCTACCCTGAATTGGTCAAGGTATTCTATACCTGTGCCAAGTTCTCAATGGAAGGAACCATCATAACCCAAGTAAATGGGGTAGCCATAGAAGTAACCCAGGAAATATGGGAAGAGGTTGCTGGCCTCACTTTTGATGAGGAAAAAATGTTTGAAGAAGAAGTGGGGGGTTACAATAGAATTGATACATATAGGGGAATGCTTAGTGATCCTCATATGAACTTAAGACTTAGGTTAAGCACTGGACCAATGACCCATGAGGATAGACTTCTCCACTACATCATCACATTTATTCTTACACCTAGGGGAACAAACCATGCCTAGGCTACTGATGATGATCTACAACTTGTCTATGCCTTGAAAAGTGGCATAAAGATGAACTGAATTCTGGTTTTCCAGGAAATAATGTTGAAATCCAAGAGACTTGTCAACTATCCATTTCCCTATCCTGTTCTCATATCTAGATTCATAGATTACTTCAATATTGATGTGTCTAATGAGGTAGTGGATGACACCAACTCAAGCAACAGCCTTATTCAAGAAAAGCATCTCATAAAATTGGGGATGACCAAGACCCCTCTTGGATGGCAAATGGCAAACCAACCACTGCCTGCTCCTGAGCAAGGAGATGATGCTGCTGAAGAATCTTCTGAAGATGAAGATGCTGCTCCTACTACTCCATCATACAGTCCATTTGAATCCTTAATGATTCAGAAAATGGATGCATTGCTTACTCTACACCATGAGCATAGGGCTGAAACAAACGCTTCTTTAGCACAAACTGAATCTAGGCTTGAGACCATAGAGGCTAGGATTATACTAGATTACTCTAGTCCTGAAGATTAAAAGCTTAAATTTTCATGTCTTTCCTGTTTATGTTTTATCTTTCTATGTACTGCACTTTATCAGCAAATGAATGAAAGGATCTTATTGTCTTTCCTTTACTTGCTGTGTGCTTTAAATTTTTTCCTTTTACAAGCCAAATAGGGGGAGAAATAAATTGATTTAAGGATTAAAACAAAGCAAACTGGAATGCTCTGCATCACACTCTGTTTATCCCTGTTTTTTATTCCACATTGTATCTAAAATTCGTATTGAATGAATCATGCAATTTAGGGGGAGTTAAGTACTGAAAACTAACCCATTAGGCATTAAAATCATGTAAATGAATGCTAAATGAATCACAGATGCTTTTAACACTTGTTCTTGCCAAGAGATTTGAAAGTTTTCAGGTTTGCTAAAGCTTAAGTTTCACCAAATTGCTTCCTCACTTAACCTTCAAGCCCCATTGGAAATCAATTGAAGATTTGGCATGTTTAAAGTCAAAAAGGGGGAGATTGTTGGATTTAGGGGGAGCTGCTTCAAGAAAATAAAGAAATTACTCAAGATTTGGTTTTGAGCTTTCAACATGCAAAGGACAACTTGAAGACATTTTAGGATTAAAAGTGTGTAAGAGAAAAGCAATTATGGTGATCCAAGTGCATGGCATTCATTCATTGCATAATCATCTAATTAAGTCAACAAAAATCACAAAGCATTATCAAATCAACTAAAAGCTTTAAATAATTCAAAGGTTTTATGAAAAAGTGTTTTTCATTGTAATAATCGATTACAGTAAGAGTATAATCGATTATTCTGTTCTTCGTTAAATCTGGAAACATTTCAAGAACACTTTAATCGATTACCATGTCGATTTAATCGATTATTTGACCTATGTTTTAAATAAACTGCATAGTTGAACTGGTTTAATCGATTATATTAAAGCCGTAATCGATTACGTGCTTATATCTATTTTTAGCATTGAATGACCATAATCGATTACCCAAGTTCGTAATTGATTACACCTTGTTTTTACAAAACTATGCTACACTGGCTTAATCGATTACCAGGATTCGTAAGCGATTATCTAAGCTTTTTGAAAATGCATTAGAACTGGTTTAATCGATTACCAGGTTTTGTAATCGATTAAACAAGTGTTATGAAAAATATGCTTTGACTGTAATAATCGATTACAGCTCGGTTTAATCGATTATTTTGATTGTGATTCAAACCCAGAAAAGCTATGAACATATTAATTGATTATAATGAAAATGTAATCGATTACCAAAGTATTTTAATCGATTATTTGTGCGTTTTAATCGATTACTGATGGTTAAAAACTTTTGTTATAAATAGAACCCTTGCTCAGCTGTTTTTGCAACTTTGTGGAATATACTCATTCAAAATTTCTGAGCCAAAAACAGTCTTCTGAGCTTTCTAAATTCTTTTTTGAGGGTTTGATTCAGTCATGCTTCATGTTGCATTAATCATGTGAAAATAAGTCATTCTTGAAGCATGCAACCATTTCAAGATTAAGGAAAGCTATGTTTCTTGTGTTTTAAAGATTCAACCTGTTCTGGTAAATTCATTTGCATTACATACCTTGGATCATCAGGTTGTTTCTCTCCTTAATCTGATTGTAATTTTTGTTTTGTATTTTGTTTTGAAGATTGCTATTGTATTTGGTTCTTACATGTAACTAGAGATAGGGTTTCTCTAGGGGTTTTGCTGAGTAGTGTTCTCAGTGGAAGAAACTGGATGTAGCTTCATAGTGTTTGAAGTGAACCAGTATAAATTGCTTGTCTGTTGTTTCTGAATCTATTCTCCTCATATTAATTGTTTATTGTTTTATTTGCTTATCTTGAAAAATCAGTTTTGATCCATTGAATCCTATGGGGCTGAGTTAATTGATTGAGTAAGATTTCTTGGTTTTGAATTGTGATGAAGATCCTTTGAAAACTCTGATTTTGATTAAAGAATTTTGATTTACCAAGGTCTAACCAATTCACCCCCCTCTTGGTTAAGTGTGAAGTATTCATATCATTTTCAATAAGTAGTTGTATCCGGGATTGCCGAGGTGAGTTTATCCTGGATGGGTGTGTCATAAGTAGTTGTATTCGGGATGGTCGGGTAAGAGTTTTAGCTTGGATGGTTACAACATAGATAGTGGTATCCGGGATGGCC
>CM023949.1:17739021-17751513 GCA_013407115.1 Glycine latifolia | reverse complement strand
GGGATGAGTTTTAACTTGGATGGTTACAACATAGATAGTGGTATCCAGGATGGCTGGGATGAGTTTTAACTTGGATGGTTACAACATAGATAGTGGTATCCAGGATGGCTGGGATGAGTTTTAACTTGGATGGTTACAACGTAGATAGTGGTATCCGGGATGGGCAGGATGAGTTTTAACTTGGATGGTTACAACATAGATAGTGGTATCCGGGAGGCCGAGTAAAAGGGAGTCTGGAATGATATAACTTGGATAGTTGTGACTGGGTTGTCCAGGTTTTGATATTTTCGTAAATAAGGAAATCATCACTTACCACCTTACTACTTCATCCTCAAATTTAATATTCAAGCATTTGAACCATTTGTCTCCATACCATTCAACCTCTACTTCCAAAAATTAATAATAACCATTCCTATAGATCATCAAATCACTTTTAAAAATCATCAAGTGTAACTTCCAATATCGCTAATATTTCTACTTATCAATCATTACCTATCCTATGGTTAAAATCAACGTTTTCACATCATAAAATATCCTTCAAATAACATAAATTTCCATCCTAAATAATAACTATAAGTCTGTCCGATTAAGCATATAAGTTAATCTAAACAAATGCTTAACTAAAGATTGAAGCCTAGCCTACCTCAAGTAAGTCTGATTTTTGAAATGAACTAAGTAGATGGTTGTCCTTCTTAAATAACTTCAAGGAAGAAAGTCTTTACGTGGAAGAAAGAAGAAATGGAAGTATATAAGACGATAGAAGTGAGGCTACGGTCTAAGCAATTAAAGAAATGAGAATTGAAAGCAAAGCACCAAGTGAAAAGTTTATAGGCCATAAGAGAGAGTTTCAGAGTTAGAGTTTATTTGTGTAGGAATTTTGGAAGTTCAGCAACTATTTATATTAGTTTATTTAGTTCGATGGTAAGTGAATTAATTAGATTTCAACTCAGTTAAATTTAATTTAGTTACAAGGTAACTATCCTTGAAGATATTTATCCTAATCTAATCATGACAAATATTCCTTTATTTATGGCTTAAGTGTACGTGGAAGTTGCTAAATAAATGAATTTCCTTTGCCTATATCCATATGACTGAAACCAAATAAAGCAAGATTCATTCATTTAATGCTTGCTACCTTCGTTGAAGACCACTTAGAAAGGTTGGTTCAAGAAGCTTGTTTCAAATTTTGTCTTATTCCTTTTATATTGACTTTCGATTGACTCCTCTTTCACACACCCATGCATCATCCTTGGGCTGTAGCACGTAATTTTTAGAGTATTCATTCACTTTTAATTAATCCAAATTTGGGCAGCTTATAAATTCAAACACATTCTATACTATTCTTTTTGTATCACACTTCCATAATTCAAATATAAACTAAGATATCATTTTTGAGGATGTTACAAATACCATTATAGATGACAAATTTCTTTATGGGAGTAGTTTTGAATTGCACATAAAAAAACTCAATAATATTTATTTTTATTTTGAAATCCTATAGTATCATTTTTACATACAATATAGTATAATAATTTTATTAAAAATAATTTATTAAATATATTTTTATTACAAGTTAATTTTAAATTACTTATTCAATAATATCCTAAATTATATTAATTTTAATTTTTACACATTAAGTAGTAATAAATATATTAAATTTAATTTATAAAATATATTTTATTATAAAATAATTTTAAATTACTTACCTAATAAACTCTTTTGTCAAGAATTTTCACATAAGTGCATACAAAAAACTGAATAACTTTATAAATTAAAATAATTATTTTTATAAGAGACAATTCTATTTAGTATCATTATTGACGACACAGATATTATTTTTTTAATAGTTAACACAAATGCATATCAAATACTTAACAATATTTATTTTTAAGTTGAACACCCATTTTTACTTGGTAATTAATTTTACATAAATATTAAAATTAATTTATTAATATAATTTTATTAAAATAATTTTAAAATACTTACTCAAGAATCTCATATATTAAATTAATTATAATTTTTTATGATAAAAATCACATAGACGAACCTTAATGAGTGACAAACTTTTTATTTGAGATGGAGAATTTAACATAACAACATACCAAAGAATCAACAATGGTTTTTTTTCTTAAAAAAAATTTGGAATCTCACAAAATCAGTTTTTAGTCAGAAATTGTATAAAATAATTTTATTAACAAATACTATTTTTAATAATACTTATATTATATAGTTGGAATTTTTTATACTAAAAATTAATTTAAATCTAATTATTTAATATATTTATCACCAAATAATATTTTGCATATATATATATATATATATATATCTTATAACTTCATATACAATATTTATAAAATGAAGTTAAATATCATTTTTACATAATTATATATAAATATTTTCATATTACTTTATTAATATATTTTATTATAAAATATTTCGTATTGAATAATATCATAAATTAAATTAATTGTAATAATTTTGAATTGCTTTTACATAAATATATTGAAATAAAATTTATTAGGTGAAAACATATAAGAACATGAATAACGATTTCAGTTTTCCAATCGGGATTTGGTTAAATATATTTTCTTAAATACTCTAATATTTTTTTTTTTCATTTTTAGAGAATATAAATAACTAAATATGGAAAGCGAACATTGAAATTCAGATAGGGTTCATTGATTGATACGAGTAAAATTGAACACGACTTATCGTCTGAAGCATCTGGCAGATTGATTAGTTAGTCCTTTTTGTGTTAATGATTTGGTGATTTTGAATCTTCGGGTGTAGCGAGATAATCGTGAAAATTGGGTCTCCAAAATTTGTTTGTAAGTTCCCCTCTTTCTTCGCTCCCTTGTTTAGATTCTGCTTCAGTCATGTGATTTTCAGATATATATCCTTGCGACCTGTTGTGGTAATTCATATCTTGTATCGTTTACTTGGTTTGGTCTCTTCTCTTGTTATGATAAATGCAACGAATATGAGTTTTGTCTTGATATTGTTTTTTTTTTTTTTTTTCATTACTAGCTAGTAGGATATATTGAATCATGTGTTTGTGTTGCAGGAGAGGATTTTGTTTCTTGAGCTAAAAAAAAAACATGTATGAAAATACTGTGAGGTCTGCTGGTGCAGATCTGACAGCTGCTATAGTACCATTGTTGAAGCTGCTATGCCTAACAGTCATTGGACTACTTCTTGCTAACCCAACAATGCAATTCATTCCCAAAGCTACATTTAAGCTTCTTAGTAAACTTGTGTTTGCGTTGTTCTTGCCATGCCTTATATTTACTGAGCTAGGTGAAAGCATTACTCTTGAAAACTTTGTGGATTGGTGGTTTATCCCTGTTAATGTGCTTGTGAGTACAGCTCTTGGTTGCTTACTAGGGTTCTTAGTGGTGATAATATGCCACCCTCCTCCAGAGTTAACCAGATTTACTATTATAATGACGGGATTTGGTAACACTGGAAATCTGCTACTTGCTGTAGTTGGATCTGTTTGCCATACTAAAGATAATCCATTTGGGAAGCATTGCAACACCAGAGGGGTGGCATATGTTTCTTTATCTCAATGGGTTTCTGTTATCCTTGTATACACTCTTGTGTATCATATGATGGAACCTCCTATAGAGTATTATGAGATTGTTGAGGAAGAGGCTGAGATCAAGGAAGAGCGGGCGCTGAATGATATCAGTAGACCGCTCCTTGTAGAAGCTGAGTGGCCTGGCATTGAGGAGAAAGAGACTGAACATTCTAAGACACCTTTTATTGCCAGGATCTTTAAAAGCATCTCTGGCATTTCCTCATCTAATATTCCTGAGCTTGAAAGTGGTGGGACTAGTCCAAAGTCCATTAGATGTTTGGCTGAACCTAGAGTTGTAAGGAGGATCAGAATTGTTGCTGAACAAACTCCCATTCAGCACATACTTCAACCCCCAACAATTGCTTCTCTATTGGCTATCATCATTGGCACAGTGCCTCAGCTGAAAGCTGTGTTCTTTGGATATGATGCTCCATTATCTTTCATTACAGACAGTTTGGAGATTTTAGCTGGGGCAATGGTACCTTCTGTGATGCTTATATTGGGGGGTATGCTTGCTGAAGGACCAAATGAGTCTAAACTTGGGCTTAAAACTACTATTGGTATTACCGTTGCAAGACTCCTGGTGCTTCCTGTCCTGGGAATTGGGATTGTGGCATTGTCAGATAAGCTAAATTTCCTAGTTGAGAATGATGCTATGTTTAGATTTGTGCTTTTGCTACAGTACACCACACCAAGTGCTATTTTACTGGGAGCAATTGCCAGCTTAAGGGGTTATGCAGTTAGTGAAGCCTCGGCTCTTCTCTTCTGGCAGCACGTGTTTGCTCTTTTCTCCTTTTCCTTGTACATTGTAATCTACTTTAGAATAATTATGTATGTCTGAAGTTGCAGTATATCTTATTGACTTGAAGTTGTTGTGAGGTTAGAAGATTGTTACCACTGTATTGTCCTCTATAGCATGAGGTATGACGGGGATAAAATTAATTATTGCATTGTGAACTGTATTGGTTTGGCACTGACGAAGGATGCAACTAATTTTTTCCTATGATTTTGAGCTGGGTAGATCAACTTTATTTATCCTTAGAAAGTTTGTCTGATGGAACTGGTAGTGTAATTTCTACACTTATGGAGCTTAAGTGACACATGTTACACATTCATATCAGTAAGTAACTGCATGCTAAGGTTGTGATTTGAAGTTTCCCTTTGATTATTCGGCTCAAATGGTTCATGGGTGTGCCACCAAGCCATTTATTATTAAAATATTTCAATGACTGAAATTAAAATGTTAAGTCTGACTGGGTCCAAATCACATTGGATTGTGAAAATAATATGAACACACACAATAATCAAAAGGGGGAGTGAATTGGTTTAAACTTGGTTTTTTTTAAAACTTTTAAGAATCAGAGTAATAGGATCTTTATCACAATTAAATCAAGAATGCTTCAATCAATCAAAATCACTCAGCTCAAGAAAACAATTACAAGAACAATCACTTGTTAAGTAATAAAGATTTCACCAAGAATCTCAGATTAAGATATCAAGAAGAGATTAAAGAAAGTAATCAATACAAGAACTTATACTGGTTCACCTCTCAACAAGAGAAGCTACATCTAGTTTCTTCTAATCAAAACTTGATTATAGTTCCACTATTCACAAAATTCAGTTCTTACAAGCTTACAACAATCATCCTTTATCAACCCTAGATAAAGATATGAAATCTAAAACCCTATTAGACTTCTAATGATCAAGCATAGAGAAACCTTCTCTACTCTTCCCTCTAGAGAAATCCACTCTAGAAAAGCTTTTAGAAACTTTTGCAATAGTTACAAACAACCAAAAATTCGAAAACAAACTTACAAGCAAAATTAATGGAGAGAGACAACCTGATGGTCCAATGAATATGAATGAATATGATTTACCAATTAGAGTTGAAATGAAAAACAAATTTTAGAACTTCCTCTCCAAATGCTTCTTTGGTATATTGCCCATGAAATCTTTCAATACACCATGAAGATTTAGAATGTGGGACAAGAACTTTAGAAATCAAAATATTTTTTCTCACTTTCAGAAGGCTTTTGAAAACAATGAAAATTTTGTAGAGTAATGTGTTGTAATTTTCAAAAGACTCATAAGTTATTTATAACAAACTATTGTAACTGAATGTAATTTTTTAAATCGCCAATGTAATCGATTAAAACCACTAATGTAATTGATTGTAAACAAATTTAATCGATTAAAATGTTCTTCAGTTTTCTGGAAAATATATGAGTAAAGTAATCGATTAATTCGTCCTGTAATTGATTGCTACAACGATTCTCTTTTTCATAAATGTGCTTAGTAATCGATTACGGAAAAATGGTAATCGATTAATACAATTAGGTCTTGTTCTGTGTTTACACAGTGTAATCAATTACTTAATGCTTGTAATAGATTATTTTGTTCTTCAAGGCTCAAGTAATTGATTACCAATTTGTGGTAATCGATTAAGACAGTGTAAAATAGGTATTTTTCCAAAAACTTAAACCATTAGTACTTTGGCTTTAATGCAATCATGTGTGTTTTTTCACAAGACATGTTCTTTTATAAAACCATGAATGCAAGTCAACGAATGATGTTTATGCAACACACTGGATCATAGGATGAAACTCTTATCCATCTAAGAATTACATATGCCTTTAATTGAATGGCATGTAAAAGCTAAAACTTTTCTTTGTTTAAGATCCTCAGCCCTCAGCTACTTGATATTATTCAAGCTCCCCTTGTTTCTAACAGATTGTACCAAACAATTAAATCCATAAGGTTTTGATGTTAACAAAGGATAAATTCTATGTGTTAAGCTTTCATGCTTAAGTTACAGGTTCATATTTATCTCTATGAGATACAAGCAAAAAAAATATGAACAGAAAGGTTTTGGACGATACACAAAGTATCAGTCACTCGACGAAATTGTTTTTGCGTCTAGGCCTGAGAAGACAAGTGCTTTTGCAATTGGCTCACTATAAAATGCATGGAACAGTTACTCAATCCTCAAGAACTGAAAGTAATCACAAGAAAGTAATGTCCAAAGGCTCAATAAGAAACTCGTGCCTTAGCGCACAAAAAGAAATATTTAAATTGTCTTGTCTTTACATTCTTAATTTCTTTTGTCTTATGTTGTTAACGTTTCCTTTATTTCATACGATGAAAGTCAACCTTGAGCACTAAGCGACACTGGCAAACTGTACTTCTTTGAAGATATGCTGCAAAAAGTGTTTGTAGTCCGCACTTTTTCTTTGCATAGTAGAGACATCATGCCAAGCACTAAAGTTATTAGACAACGACTAGCTAGGATTTCTCAACAAATCGAAGCTCTAAAGTCTATATAAAGCTTGAAGATGTTCGTGTTAAGGTTATCAAATTACAAGAGAATGTTTTGAGACAAAACAAACAAGTGTTGTAACGTTGTCAGTCCATCGGATGAAAGAAACTTGAGCGAATTGAGTGAATCTTAGCTCTGCCAAGTTAGTGAGTTTCATTGTATTCAAGCTTAATGTGTAAAAAATATTTGAGTGATTAGAATAAATTATCTATTAAACATATATTGTTTGTGAAAGCTAGTGGCTTAGTGACAAATGATACTTGGGTCTTAATCTCAAGGGCAGATTTAGGGTAGTGCCAGGAGTGACCTAGAGAGTACTCATTGTAGCCAGAACTGGCATAGAGAATACTTGGTTGTAATCAAAGATTTGATTAATGGACCCTTCGAGGTTTGAAGGAGAACTAGACGTAGCCCAAGAGTTGGGGTGAACTAGTATAAATCCTTTGTGTTTCCATTACTGCTTCTATATAACTTTTTCTTTTCTTTAAGTCACTTCTACATTATCATATCCAAGTTTTGTGAACTGATTTTCTAAGCACAAAGTAATTTTGAACCCCTTGGATGAAACTTTTCATCCAATGATATCTGTTGGAGAAAGATTTTGATAGTTTTCGAAAGACTAAGTTTTTATCCTTCACACTATTCAACCCCCTTTTTGATGTGTTTCAGGTACTTCAGTTGGTATTAGAGCTTGGCCTCTAGGTTGAGCTCCTAATAGACCAAAGGAAAGAAAACTCCTAAAACAATGGAAGAAGGATATGCTCTGAACAAGCCTCCATGTTCAAGGGATCCAACTACAACTATTGGAAGGAAAAAATGATTGCCTTTTTCGAATCCACTCACATTGATATGTGGGATGTTGTAAGGAAATCACATTCCTTTAGATGCTTAGAGAGATAAGATCCCCAAGGAAAGATAGACAGATGAACATAAGTTCAGATTTCTTCTCAACTCTAAAGCAAGAAATGCTCAGCTGTGTGCTCTATCTCAAGAAGAGTATTCCAAAGTCCACAACTTCAAAGCGTCAAACAGATGTGGTTGTCTGCGGTAAAACATAACAAGTTGAGCTTTTTGACATGTAAGTATGAACTCTTTAGTATGGAAGAGGGAGAAGATATCTAAACCATGTTTGGATGCTTCCAAACCATTATGAACGAGCTTTGCTCTCTAGGTAGACATTATGATAATTATATTCATATTGATAAAATCTTATGAAGTTTATCTAGAAGTAGAGACTGCAAGTTACAACATTAATAACCGTCAAGAATCTTGATTCAGTGACTCTTGAAGAGCTCGTGAAATACTTAAAGTCCATGAGAAAGAGCTTGCTCAAGATGAATGAACAAAGAAAGGGAAATCTATAGCCCTTACGATTCAAAGACCAAAACACAACTCTGCGTCCAAAGAGTCATCATTCAAAGCCTTTGTAGTAAGTTTCAGAAGAAGAATCCGATGATGATGACTCTAATGAAGAAGATGGTGAACTAAGTCTAATCACAAGAAATATCAGAAAGATGTGGAGAAACAAGAACTCCTCTAGGTTCAACCGATCATTCAAAAGATTCTTCCACAAGAAAGAGAAAAGTCCAATCATTTGCTATGAGTGCAAGAAACTAGGGCACTTTAAGTCGAAATGTCTTGACCTTGAAAAGCCAAAGGATAAGAAGAAGAAATTCTTCAAGTCCAAAAAGAATAGCCTCCTGAGCACCTGGGAGGACTTAGAAAATTCCTTATCTGATGAGGACAGTTATGAAGAAGCCAACCTATGTCTAATGGTTGATGTGTTCACCAGCATAACAGACCCAACACTGGGCACAAGTTTAGATGATGAGGACTCTTAGCCTTATGATACTGTCAACTCTGATGGTGAAGAGGTAATATTCAAATCCAGAGAATAATTAATTAAAGGATACAATCAACTTCTATCTGCCTCTGCTCGTGTATCTAAAACTTATAGAAAACTAAATAAATGTTTTCAACATCTTGAAAGAGATCATGAGGATCTCAAGAAAGCTCATCAAGTTCACTTAGTTGATTTTGTCCTGGAAACCACTTCACCTGGTAGTATGTAATGACCCGCCTCATCGCTACTGTATCATACTCTTAATCATACTTTTTTTTATCATGATTATCTAATTGAAAATCTCTTTAAGTTTGATTATAAAAAAATGTAGTAAATTTTTCGCATAAGTATAATCAATATCACAAATCGAAACTCGAATATCATAATACTTGTATATCAATAATCATAAGTTGATGATAATTACAAATAACCAAGTCTGAATTGTACAAAATTTCCAAAAGAAACAAGGATTTAAAAGACGAGGTGTAGCTATTAGAACAAAGGGTGTAACTAGCAAAAACACACCTTTGCCCGGGATCTAATCCATCTACATCCCAGCTACTCGGCGGCTCCAATCAACTTACGCATCTTTTCGGTCACCTACTGTTATCCATCTGCTCATACGAACACGGTTCGTGATCATCACAGGTACCAAACCACAAGGTACAACAAAGCAAATGTGAGTCCATCATGTAAAATAATAATTAATAAATATCATCAATTATAAAAAGACAACCCGGTCTTTGCAATATCACAACTATATTCAAACATTTTATTCACACAATCAATCATGGACAACCCGTCCAAAACACTTCACAAATTCATCTTATAATGACTAGTCATGATGCATGTTCCTGACTTATCTCTCAGTCAATGCAATGTGGTACCATCCTAGACAATAGGCCAAATCTATGGTACAAATGATTCATGCAGCACGTTGGGGTCACTCTGTTGTGCATGGGTCTCACCCCCCCCATGGTGATCAGCCAAAATGGGTGTCAGAAGGCTATCCCTACAGCAATGACCCCCCAGTACTTCTCGTACTCTACAGTCAATCATCCTATTTCCGTCATGCATGAAGTATGTCTCTCATGGGCACCACTGTATGGACCGGCCTAGGAGCAATCCCTTCCTCTCATGGGCAACACTTGGAATTGTTTTGGGAGTGGGTTTCAAACCAGTGTGGGGTATTTTTATTTTGTTTTGATTTGAAAAGAAAAGATAAAAAAAGAAAGAGTTTAAAATGCAAAAGTTCAAAGAAAAAATGCATAAACAAGGAAAAAGAAAAGCAAAAGAAAAAGAAAATGCAATAAAAGTTGTTGTGATTTCTTTTCATCCTTATAAGTTCTTTGTTTCTACTCCTCTTTATACTTGTTGGCTTACTCTCCATTACCCCTCTTTTCTCTTAGTTTTAGCTTAAATATCCTTTTCTTATCCACCATTTTCCCAAGCCATACATTACAAGCCTATAAAGTCATTTTGATCTTTTGATACATGTGTATTTCAAGTTGAAGGAATTAGAGTCTTGTCAAAATTTGGATGTGCTAGTTTCATGTGATGTTTGAGTGTATACATAAACCCATACACATTAGAAGAGGTTGAGTGTTGCTCTTTGAGAGATTTCTATTGTAACACCCTGAAATTTCCAGTTGCTGAGTTGGATGTTTGATGTGTGTTATGTTGCTTGATTATTTGATTTATTTTGGTAATTGCTGTTTTGAGTGCTTTTTGTATTGGTATGTGTGTTGGTGGACGTTAGGTTAAGTCAACTTGGTTGGCCTGCGGTTGCTGTGCATGCACAAAAAGTGGACATGTCTTGTCAGTTGTGTATATAGGCATCAGAGTGGCGTAGCGGACGCATGTTTCTCTTGTCCTTCTTTGCGCCTTTCTCTCCTTTTCTATCAAAACTTACCCACACCCACAAACCACTCTTTCACAACCCCTCTATGTCACCTTCAACCCCCAAGGACCACCGTAGTTGCCACGGAACCCCCCTACGTCAAGGGAAACCTCGTGATCGGAGCGAAAGTCTTAGACAACCCTTTGTGAAGTTCGAAAAGAACAGAGCCCTACTCTTTCTTTCTTGACTTCAGTGGGAGTGTTGCATTTGGATAAGCTCACGCTTCAGAGGATAGTGCTTCAGCACCGGTAGACTGTAAGAAGAACTCCTGGTTAGGTAAGGGGAGTTTATTATGTTATAACATCCTTAGATACCATAGTTGGGGATCAGGGAATCCAACTATGAAGATAACTGCATGTCCCTGTTGTGTGCTGTTTCTTTTGAAAAACTATCTTCTAATGAATGGGATGTGGAATGTTTATGTTTGTTGATGTTCTGGGTGGAGAGTTTGATGGTGTTCTTGTGGGGAGAGTTGATGTTGTCAGAACTCCCTATGTATGTGTGTGAAGTTGGCAATTTTAATGCTGTAAACTCCCAAAACACCTTTTTTGTAGTGTTTGTGGAGGTGCCAGATACCGAGTTGGGTATGCCGGGCTGAGCTCATTATGTAGCATATATATATATATATATATATACAGGACTTGACTCTTAGTAGTCCTTTATTGGCGGATGTCAATATCCCGAGGTTCCTCACCCGGGTTTGTTTCTTTAGAGCTGCTGAGCTCAAGTTCTTCTGAGAGAGCTACTGAGTTTCCTTACTCGGATGAGCTCGTGTCTTATCTGAGAGAGCTACCGAGTTTTCCCTTACTCGGATGAGCTCGTGTCTCTTCTGAGAGAGCTACCAGGTTTTTCCTTACTCAGATGAGCTCGTGTCTTTTCTGAGAGAGCTACTGGGTTTCCTCACTCGGATGAATTCATAAATCGGACAACCTTGTGTAGGTTCATGGTATTATTACAATCAAAAGTCTTACCTATCTATCAAGTAAGTGCTGTCTGCTTTAATCGATTACAAACGCTTATGTAATTGATTGCATAGTGTTGGGTCCATCCTCAGCACTATATAAAATCCAAGGCTCCCTACTCGGTTGAACTCATGTCCTTTCTTTAGAGCGACCGGGTTCCCTTCCCAGGCCCGTTCCTTCTATTGGGAGCTGTTGAGCTCGTCCCGTTTCTTCCATTAAGAGCTGCCAGGTTAGAGACCCCAGGCTCATTTATTTTCTCTAGTATTGTGTTTTAATCGATTACAAATGCTCATGTAATCGATTGCATAGTGTTGGGTCTGTCCTTGGTATTTTATAAAATCCAAGGTCCGCCCTTGTCCAACCTTGTCTGACCTTGTTCGGGTTACATTGTGTTACTACTGATGTGTATGTAATGAACATATATGATGATGTTGGAGCAGTGAAGGTTGGTTCATAAGATGATGATATGTGTGCATTGATACCATGGGGGTGCATGGCGAGTTGCCCTAGCTAGGAAGGATTTGTTCCTGGGCGGGTCATGCATTGATGGTGCCTATGGTTATCAAATGTGGGTGGATATACATAGATACCCACGAGGGCGTATGTCAAGTTACCCATGGTCATTACATCTATCACCTTGGTTCATTCTTAATTTTAACTTAACTACTTTTTCACTTTGCACTTTGTGATCATGTGTTCATGGATTGTTTGGAACCTTAACATCATTCTTCCATTTTTCATCTTTCTCACTTTTGTGCATTGTTAGGGTCCATTGAAAAATGTGTGTGCCTTGTTCTTACCTTTCATTTAGTTTGTTGTTTACTTTAGTTTGAATTTTTCTCTTAGTCTTTCTTTTAGTTTTGCCTAGGAGTGCAAAAGTTTAAGTGTGGG
>CM023949.1:17721962-17733285 GCA_013407115.1 Glycine latifolia | reverse complement strand
AGTGGGTATTTGACCCCGAATGCTAATGTTAGCCTTGTTTTTGAAATCTATACTAAATTATCTTCAATTTGGTATACAGAGCTCTGCGTTTGGGTCAACGCACGTGAACTTGGGAGATCCCAAAACAACGTTTCAAGGAGTTAATAGAGAGATATAGATAGGTAAGGGGAGCTTATTATTTTGGCAATAGTTTAGATACCATAGTTGGGGACCAGGGAGTCCAACTATGAAGATAACTGTCTGTCTCTGTTGTGTGCTGGTTTTCAAGAAAAACTACATTTTTAACTAATGGGATGTGATGTATTTATGATTGATGTGTGTTTGTTCCTGTGTGTGCTCGTTTTCAAGAAAAACATGTGTTTTTAACTAATGGGATGCGATGAATTGGTTTGTTGATGGATAAAATTATGAATGATATTGTTGTTGTAATAATTGGATTTTTGGAAAAAGTCTTAATTATAGAGGAGACTCTACCTAAAATTTTATAATATGTTTTCCTATTTAATTCTTTATTAAATTTTTAAATGGACATAAGAGTGTGTTTTTTTATATTGTAGCCTCCTCTTTAATTTAGAATTTTCTAAAATACCAGTATTGTCGTAATATGGATTGTGAATGAAATGAGATGATGTTTATGTGGTTGGTGATGCTTAAATGAGATGATGATGAATTGGTTGTTGATGTTGAAATGAGCTGAGTTTAATATCTATGATGATGATATTGAAATGTGTGATGTGGATACACTTGAATACCATGGGGAGTGCCTGATTGGATAACCTTGCGACGGTGGTTATGAATTTAAGCATCCTAGAGAGAAAGTGATTGTTTAAAATTCTGGTCCCTAGCTATCCATAGTCAGTGCATTGATGGTGCCTATGGTTGTATATTGTGTATGTCCACGTTGGGTACATTGACCGGTTGGATAACCTTGCGAGGGTGGATTTACGAATTTTAAGCATCCTAAGAGAGAATGAGATTGTTTAAAATTCTGGTCCCTATCTATCCATGGTCAGTGTATCGGTGATGTTGTGTATGTTCATGGGGGTGCATGACTGGATCACCTTGCAAGGGTGGGTTTACAAATTTTAAGCATCCCAAGAAAGAAAGGGATTGTTAAAATTCCAGTCCCTATCTATCCATGGGCATTACATTGATGGTGTCCATGTTCATACTTCATATTTCATGGATGGAAATAGAATGGTGGCAGTAAGTACGGGGGTACTAGGGGGCATCACTCTGCATCATTTTCCTGAGAGAGGCTATTTCCATGAGAATAGTACTATATTGCATGCTGAGTGATGAGTCAGTTGCATACATCATTATGAATATGATTGTTTGAGTTGGGGAATGCATTAGATGACTATTTTTGTTGAATGTGTAATGAAATGAGCGGTTTGTGAATTTCAGTTGTATTACATGTAAAAATTAAAAGAAGTTTTAACATGTGGATGACATGTACCGATTTAATATATATGTACATATGTGTTTAATTATGTAAATGTAATACGTGTATGATAATTGTATTATCGCGAAAAATTTACCACCATTTTCATAATCAATTTAATGAAGTTTTCATTAAAAGTTAAATCTTGTGCGGTAAGAGCTGATGATACAGTAGCGATGAGATGGGTCGTTACAGTAGCAGTAGGTGACTTTGGAGGGAGATCTTTTTGTTGGAGCCGCCAAGCAGACGTGATAACGTTGGAATTCATTTTTGGAAAAGAGTTATGTTTTGTTATCAACTTTTTTCTTTATTTTATTGGTTCCTTGATTCCTTTTTGATTGACCATGTAAATTCCAGACGTAAATACATGTAAAAACTAAATTAAGTTCTAACATGTGAATGATATGTAATGGTTTAAAAATATACATACATATGTATTCATTTATGTATTTATGAATTGTTTGATAAGGGTATTACCTCAAAAAAGTTACTCTCATTTTGATAATCAAATTAACAGAGTCTTCATTAAAATTTGATGCATGAACCTGACTCAACTCTCAAATACAATGTGGTACCATTCACTCTGAAAATAGCCTTTCACTTAGGAAAATGATTCAGTAGTTTGTCGGGGTCACCCTGTCATGCACTGGTCATTCCCCCTCCATGGTGATCAGCCTAAGTCACAAGGGAATTCCAAACCGAGTGACATTCCAAACCGAATGACATGCCCCCAGTACCCGCATTTTTATCCTCATAAAAACCACAAGTACACACTGCTTTCATTCTATTTCTATGCAGTTATGAAGTACGAAACATGGGTCCATCAATGCACTGACCGTGGATAAAGACCAAAGTTTTAAGCAATTCCTTTCCCTTTCCAGGGATGCTTAAAATTCATAAACTCATAGAGACCAAAATTCTAAGCACTTCATTTCCCTCTCCAGGGATGCTTAAAATTCATAAACTCATCATCTTCCCTCCCAGGGATATCCAACAGGTCACTGCACTCTCATGTACATACACAACATACATCCATCACGATGACATCATCTCTCATCTATGTCATCATCAACATCAACATCATTTCATCTTAATGTTATGATTAACATCAATATCATCTCAATCTCAATGTCATCAACTACATCAACATTATCTCATTTCAATATCATCAACCACATCAACATTATCTCATTTCAACATCATCAACAACATCAACATTATCTCATTTCAACATCATCAACAACATCAACATCATAATACCACGAGACTGGTATTTTAGGAAAATTCTAAATTAAAGAGGAGGACTACAATACAAAAAACAAACTCTTATTCCCATTTAAGATTTAATAAAGAATTAAATAGGAAAACATATTATAAAATTTTGGGCAGAGTCTCCTTTGTAGTTAAGACTTTTCCCAAAAACCCAATCATCAACAACATCATTCATAGTTTTATCCATCAATAACAAATTCATCGCATCCCATTAGTTAAAAACACAGTTTTTCTTGAAAACCAGCACACAACAGGGACAAACATACATCTCCATAATTAGGTTCCCTGACCCCAACTATGGTATCAAAAGCTGTAAACAAATAATAAACTCCCATTACCTATCTATCTCCCTTTGTTAGCTTATTGTAACGTTGTTTTGAGATCTCTCAAGTTCACGTGTTTTAGCCCAAACGCAGAGCTCTATATACCAAATCGAAGATAATTTAGTATAGATTTCAAAGACAAGATTAATATTAACATTCGGGGATCAAATACCCACTCAAATTTAAAAGGGGCTAAAATGGTGTTTTGGAAATCCACATCAAAAGGACATCATTTTGGAATTCCGATCACACCAATGTGACTGGGGCTCAACAAAGGTGTAACACCCCGGACGTGTTATCATTAACAATATCATAAGCGCGCTATCAGCGTTAAACATACGCAGTGCGGAAGCAACAGGAACGTTATTCTTGATGTCATTATGCATGGAATATAAAAACCACATACACAAGCCCCTACTGATCCAGATAACAAAACTGTAAAACATAGGCAGAAACATAAAACTAAAACATCAGAAACTGTACATATACATACTCAAAACAAGACCACATCGGGTCATACATCAACATATGTACAGATTTATGGGTGTACACTCACATCCTATACAAGACAGGATACAAAACAGAGATCAAATAAAGACTCTTCTAATCTTTATCTGCAGCCTGCAGCCCATGACACTCCAGCATACTCTGATACGGTCTCCTCTCGAGCACCTGAAACCACAACCCACAACAGGGGTGAGATATACATCTCAGTAAGCTCAGGGTTCTGGGAGATCCTCCCTTACCCTGATTCACCCCCAAGCACAAACACAAAGGATGAAACATAATGAAGCCCAGGACACCGTCCTGGCTATTACACCTTCCCCAGCTCTCTGGGTACTAACTGGATGCTATCAGCATCGGAGGTATTCCACCTCATACAGGCTCTCTAGCCATCTGGCTCTCCAGCCATCGCAGACTCATCTCACAGAGATCTCACAGAGGTACTATGACCTAGTGCCCACCCTAGGACACTTTTCATACCAGTGAGGCACTGCCTCATCTCTGAACAGCATTGCCTGAGTCACCTACTCAGGACTTCACATATACACATTGCCTGAGGAATCCCTCAACTCAGGACTTTAATAAATCCAGATATGGCTCATCTAAGAGGCCCTAGGCTCTCATCCCCTCGGGAAGCCCTCTCTTAGAGATACAACATATCTGTCCACTGCCTGGCCTCTCCAGGACTTACATAGCACATGCCTGGGCAAGAACATCCATAAATGGGCAATCACCTCCAGGACTTTCCATAACACATGCCTGAGGAGTCAATCCACACCGGGAGCACCATCCATCAGGACTTCCATCTCAACTGCCTGGGGAGTCATCCACAACGGGAGCACCGTCCCACAGGACTTCCTCTGCCTGGGGAGTCATCCATAACGGGAGCACCGTCCACCAGGACTTTCCTCTGCCTGGGGAGTCATCCACAACGGGAGCACCGTCCACCAGGACTTCCCTCTGCCTGGGGAGTCATCCACAACGGGAGCACCGTCCACCAGGACTTTCCTCTGCCTGGGGAGTCATCCACAACGGGAGCACCGTCCCACAGGACTTTCAATCACATGCCTAAGGGAGATCATCTCACACCGGAGGCACTCAATCCCTTAGGACTTCCATAAACACTGGCCTGGGAAATACATCCAGGACTTCATCATCATCAATGCCTAAGGAGGAACATCCAGACGGGCAATCCATCCTTAGGACTTCAATAGGAGAGCAGTGGCACCTCCCAAAGAATCTCAGCTATTCCAGGGAGTCCTCAAACTCTTCCTCTGGCTAGGGAACCTCACTAGCCCGATACTATCGCAGTATCCTCTAGGTTCCATCACCTGCAACATCAGGTACATATACATTCTCACCCATCTCGGTGTCTAACCTAGGATTCATCATGCAATCATATATCTCGAACGGTCTGAGTATCACTCCAAGAACCGTTCTTCTAGCCTCTCAGGCTTCAGTCATAACAAATCATCTAAATAGGCCATTCAGGCCTTCAGTCCACAGCATGCCCATAACAAAAGCAATACAAGCATGGCATGCATGAATCACCCACTTGGGCGGTAACCAAGAGAAAGGGAATAATCCCCAGAGCGATGAGCTTACCTGGCAAACAGTGCCTCACAGCTCCAGCCTTTTGAAAAACGGTCTGCCTCTCTGACACCCTCAGTGTCAAGTCCTAACAAAGCACACAAACACATATCACAGACCATTCAGGCACATAACCAAACATTAGCTCATCCAACAGCCCTCAACTGCCTCTCAACATGGCTCTTGCATGTCTCAAATCAAGTGACTCAGTCCAAGTCACACATGCAAAGCCTAGAGCCAAAACCAACAATCACCAAATCACAAACTGAAAGCTAATCCTTCCTCCTCTCATCATTCTAAGCACTTCTCTTAACTGGACCCAGAGCTAATTCTAGCTCTATCACAGATGGGTCACTATTCATCAAAACCCCCAAATCCAAAATCAATCGGAGAAACTCGAGTTTCTTACCTCAGAACTGACGAGGAAGACCTCTGGGTTGCTCTCCCTAGCCTTGGCACGGCTGAAACCCCACTGTTCCTTGCCCAATCTCGAGTTCTCTCCACTTCTCTGAAGGTTCCTCAGAAACTGAAGGTTTTGGTGAATTGGAGGAAGGATTCTCGCTCTCACTTGGTTTCTAGGCGACAGAAAGGATCTGGGAAGTGTTTAGGATCATAGAGCAAGGTCATGGGAGCTTGGGAAGCTCTCCCATGGCTGCTGGAGTCCAGAGGAAGAAGAAAACCATTTTCTTCTCCTCTAAAACGCGACTTCCCTTTAAATATAGTCTGCACCGACCTTCCCGCGCGATCCGCGCGGGACACCGCGCTATCCGCGCCAGCTGCAAAACCCTCTGGCGCCATCAGCGCCATCCGCGCCAACTCCCCCTGGGCTATGGCGCTGTCCGCGCCACACATGGCGCTGACCGCGTGGAGTTCCAGAGAAACTTGGCTTTCCAGGCCACTTCCCGCGCCACTCGCGCCACACATGGCGCCACCCGCGCCATGTTCCAGGAAACCTGGCGCTACCCGCGCCAGATCTGGCGCTGTCCGCGCCATACCCTTCACAGGGTTTTCCTCTGAAAATGATGGCGCTATCCGCGTGGGATCTGGCGCCAGCCGCGCCACAGGAAGGGTCCTTACAAAAGGTCACAAAAATGAATCAATATTATAAAAGTAACTTTTACAATGTCTCATTTTCAAAGGTTTTTCAAAGACAAGGTTTTTCAATGTAGATCAATCAAATTCCACATAGCCTAATATCCACACCAAGCAGTTGAACAAGGATAATTCACACAACATTTCAATTAATTCAAATTAATAAAGTAATTAAATAATACAAGAAATACATCAAACATATATTTTCAATTATCAAAATTTCAAGGCGTTACAGGCCCAACCTTAATTGGGTACCTTTCTTTGCAACTTGATTTGATTGCTACAGGTGTGTCTAAGAGCTAAAGCTTCACTATGGTACTTAGACAGTGGATGCTCTAGGCACATGATAGGTGATAAATCCATGCTCACAAATATGATATTAAAGGAAAGAGGATTTGTCGCCTATGGAGACCACAACAAAGGAAAAATAATTGGAGAAGGCAATATTGGTGATAGTTTCAAAATCAAAATTAGAAATGTGCTTTATGTTGAAGGTCCAAAGCATAATCTTCTAAGCATAAGCCAACTTTGTGACAAAAGATTAAAGGTATCCTTTGACAATAATTGTTGCTTTATATGTGATGACAAAACTAGTGAGGTAATACATGTTGGAAAAAGAAAAGGAAACATTTACTTGCTTGCAATAGAACATGCATTCATTCATAACATAAGCTGCTTAGTGAGTAAAATTGATGAATCATGGCTTGGCATAGAAGAGAAAGTCAAATCAACATGCATCATATGAACAAGCTCATAAGGAAGGACTTAGTAATTGGATTGCCTAAACCTAAGTTTAAAAAGGACAAACTTTGTGATGCTTGTCAAAAAAGAAAACAAACAAAAATCTCTTTTCAAAACAAAACCATTGTTTGCACCTTAAGACCTCTTGAATTGCTTCACATGGATTTGTTTGGTCCTTCAAGAACTATGAGTTTGGGTGCAATTACTATTAACTTGTCATTGTTGATGATTACTCAAGATTTACATGGACCTTGTTCTTGAAATCCAAGAGTGATGCTTTTAGTGCTTTCAGAAAATTAGCCAAGCTTTTACAAAATGAAAAAGGTTGCAAGATAGTTTCAAATAAGAAGTGATCATGGTGGTGAATTCCAAAATGAACATTTTGAAAATTTCTGTGAAGAACATGGAATAAACCATAATTTTTTAGCTCCAAGAATACCTCAACAAAATTGTGTTATGGAGAGGAAAAATAGATCACTTGAAAAAGGTGCAAAAACTCTTCATAATGAAACTAATTTGCCAAAACATTTTTGGGCCGATGCAGTGAACACTGTTTGTTATACTTTAAATAGATTGCTCATAAGGCCTATCTTAAAATAGATTGCTCATAAGGCCTATCTTAAAGAAAACTCTTTATGAACTTTATAAAGGTAGAAAACCAAACATTTCACAGAGTGTTTGGCTGTAAATGTTTTATTTTAAACAATGGAAAGGAATTTCTTGGCAAATTTGATGCAAAAGCTAATGAAGCAATCTTCCTTGGATATTCAATGCAAAATAAAGCTTATTGATTAAAAGAACCTTAAGCATGGAAGAATATGTACATGTAATATGTGATGAAACTAACTCCTCAAAAGAGGAAAAGAGTTGTGAAAATGATGCAGGACAATTGGAAGAAAATGTCTCAACTAATGAAACTGATGAAAGGAGAAAGGATGAAACAAATGAAGAAATTGATCCTTCAACTCCAACTCATAGGCCAAAAGACTTGAGAACTACAAGAGATCTCTCCCTTAACAACATAATTGGTGAAATAACTAAGGGAGTATCCACTAGATCTTCTTTGTAAGGTCTCAGGTGTCCACGTGGCACTTTAATGTTTTAATGTTGTTATTACGTAGTAGTAATAATTATGGTTATGACCCTGTGGCTAATCCGGATTCGTGTGATCGGGGTGTCATACAAGAGGGTGCAAATTGGAACTCGGATAAGGGAGGGGTGTAAATAGAATCTTTTGAAGACGGGTTCGTACCGAGGGTGTTAGTATTTACAAGGAACCCGAACAGGGAAGGAAAGAGTGACCGGGTAGCGATCCCGGATGGCTCGTGTCTTCTTTTCCTTCGAGCTACCGAGTAGTGACCTCGGACGAGCTCGTGTACCCTTTCCCTATGAGTACCGGGTAAGTAATCACGATTTGGGTTGGACAAGATCAGGCAGGACGGAACCTCAGACTCGTGAAGTACCTAGGCAAGAACCCGAACAAGGTCGGGTAGTGATGGCCAGGGTAGGAACCCAGACAAGGTTATCTAGGCTACACTTGCCTATGGGAAGTCATATGCGTTTGACTCGCCAACCCAATAGTTGGTGATTTCACAAGTTTAACCTATGCACGTGATCCATACTGACTGTCAGGTCACTGGAGTAACACGTGTTGACTTAGTGACGTATGTGAGGTGTGTTAACTATTTGAGTATTTATATAGCGTGCGTGTTGGTTATTTCATACACGACTCATTTTCTTCCTCTATACCTTCACCAAAAAGGTGTTGCTTCTCTCTCTTCCTCTTATGTTTTCGTCATTAACGAACAAATAAGGCTTCTGGTTAGGGAATAGAAGGTGACTTTGGGACGTTAGAGCTTGAGAAGTGGTTCTCTAGCCTCGTTAACAACATTAGAGGTAAGGAGCGTCGGTCCAACCTTAAGATATAACTGGTATCGATTTTGGGTTAGTTGTGATGAACCCTTTTGGGTTTGTGCATGTCGCCTATGGGTGACTCATGTTGGTGACTTGGAAATGTATCGAGTTCCTCTACATGCAACAGGTGAAAACCATTATTAACTTCTTGCATGCATGTATGTAGGGCGCGACACTAAAGATCGTGGTGTTCGAAATCACGAGGGTGGACGAACCAGTGAGGAACATCGGACAGGTAAGCTCCCTGTTCTTGAGAGTCCTTCTCTGGACCGCGTTCCACCATACTCCGAGGGAGTGATGGTTATCATATGTCATGATGCATGTGTTAAAATTGGGTGTTACTGCTTTCTGATTGAAAACATGTATATGATTTACACTGTGTTGCTTTGTTGTGATATGTGAGATTCTCTGGCCAGTAGAATAGACAAATATGGACTTAGAGCCATAGACGTCCGCGTTGAACCCAGAGGGAATGTGCCCATTAAGTTGGATGATCTTCCTCAAGGGGTGTCTGTACGAAGTCCTAGGGGAATGTGCCCATTAAGTTGGATGATCTCTCTTGTTATATTCATGTGATTATATACATGTGATGTGTTCTTTTGTAAGCCGGGATGGCTAGCTTGTGTAATGCCGTTTTGATGTTTTGTGTCATGGAAGTGAACCCGGGAAAGGAGAAGCCCTCCAGAACCTGGAGTTTACTAAGATTATTATCTCACCCCGGTTGGGGATTATATTGTTATTGCAGGTGATGAGCACAGGGAGGACGGTGGATCCCGGGGCAAGAGGCCCAGGTAGCGAGGCAGTCCGAGGGATTCTGGACGAGAGATCGAGCCGGGACGGGTTATTAGTGAACCTTAGTCTATTTTGAAGCATGTGGCTCTATATTTTGTTATGTATTTTCGCATGTTTGTAACCCGGCCCTGGAGGGTATCGTACCTGGGGTCTTATAAGTTTGTAAACTCATGAATTGTTACCATACATAATGTAAAGCTTTTATCTTTGTGGACGTACGATGATGTCATTTTATTAGTTGCTTCCTTAATTATTTTTGTTATATTAACTACTACGGTTAACGACCATAATGGAATGTTAATAACCTGGATGCATATAGGCTGTTACATTCTCTCAGGAATTTATGTTGTGATATGGCCTTTGCATCTCAAATTGAACCAAAAAATATTGATCAAGCATTACTTGATGAACACTGGATGCTTGCTATGCATGATAAACTAAACCAGTTCAAGAGAAATGAAGTATGGGAACTTGTTCCTAGACCTCCTTCTCATAAGCCAATAGGCACCAAGTGGGATTTTAGAAACAAACTTTATGAAAGTGGCATCATAGTCAAAAACAAGGCCAGATTGGTTGCAAAAGGTTACAACCAAGAGGAAGGCATTGACTATGAAGAAACATATCCTTCAGTAGCTAGGTTGGAACCTATAAGATTACTGCTTGCATTTACTTGTTTGAAGAACTTCAAATTGTTTCAAATGGATGTAAAAAGTGTCTTTCTAAATGGCTACATAGAAGAGGAAATATATGTTGATCAACCTCCTGGTTTTGTAGAATTCAAACATCCTAATCATATCTTAAAACTAAAGAAAGCCATACATGGCTTAAAACAAGCACCCAAGTCTTGGTAAGAAAGAATAAGTAACTTTCTAATCAGTCAATCTTTCATATGAAGACAAGTTGATAAAACATTGTTCATCAAGAAATCTGCTAGTGATATATTACTTGTTCAAATATATGTTGATAACATTGTCTTTGGTTCAACTAACAACTCTTTGTGCAAGGAATTCTCATCTTCAATGCATAATGAATTTGAAATGTCAATGATGGGAGAGTTAACATTCTTCCTTGGGCTTCAAGTTAAACAATTGAAGAATAAAACATTTCTTAGTCAAACAAAATACTGTAATGAATTGATTAAAAAGTTTGAAATGGAGAAAAGCAAGGATGCTGCAACTCCTATGGCAACCACCACTTATCTTGATTCTGATGAAAAAGGGGAAAGGTTGATGAATCAAGATACAGAGGAATGATTGAATCTTTGTTGTACTTGACTACAAGTTGCCCAGACATTATGCTGAGTGTGTGCCTATGTGCAAGATATCAAGCTAATCCAAAAAAGTCACACCTCACAGCAATCAAGAGAATCATTAAATACCTAAAATCAACTCCAAAAATTGGTCTATGGTATCCTAAAGGTGCATCACTAAACTTAATTGGGTATTCAGATTCTGACTTTGCAGGCTGCAAGTTAGATAGAAAGAGCACAAGTGGAACATGCCATTGTTAGTATATGGATGTCCTAGAGACAATCTTTTCATTAGATTAGGACGTACATGTACTTTTCATATTGTCATGAATAAATTATAAGCGCTCTTTATCTTTTTTCATATTCTGTCTCGATATCATTATTAATATATGAGTAACTGGA
>CM023949.1:17703981-17716962 GCA_013407115.1 Glycine latifolia | reverse complement strand
TTGAGACAAATAACTTAGAGATATTAACTAAACTAAATCTGGGAATTCTGATTGAGCTAATACTTTCCTTATAATTGTGTGCATGTTGATTTAGGATTACCATATTATGATGATGATAGGCTCACTTATCTTAGATTTGTTTCAATTGAGACATGAGTTCCCTTGCTTGATACTATTGATGATATATATGATGCTATTAACTGCATAGGATCATGTTTACATTATGTTGAAAATTACAAGTGAGAATGTTGATTGATTTGATGATCTATGAGTGTGTGCTCTGATATTGACTATGAATCACCCTGTTAGAATGGAATTTGGATTGTTACTATTATTGACATGAGTGAATAGTGAGCATGGTCCTTTGGAATTAAATCTGGGAATATATCTGTCTTCGTGTAAACTGCTGATTTTGATATGGGATTTTTGATTCATTTGTTTTGTTTGTGTCATTTAACAATATGTCTGGAAGTAAATCTGGGAATTGTTAAATCTGGCAATCATAACATGATCGTTCCTGTAATTACTATTTGAATCATATATGTATATTGGATATTTTCTGAGTTTCAGGGTAAACAGGTGGAGAAGGGAAAGAAGAAGAGTACAACTGCATCAGGCAGCAAGCGGGCCCGAGTGTCCAACTATGATGAAGCCCATTTCTGCTCCTTGCAATGTCAGGAGCGCTTCGACCAGTGGTACCTGCCCAAGAAGATCATTCCAGAGAAGAAGATCTTATGGGAGTCTCTACCTGAGGACTCCCCAATTCTAGAGGTGATCACTAGGCGGCAGTGGTAGCAATTGGTGAGCTTCCCCGCCGAGCTCCAGCTCTATTCTGAAGGAGTTCCTGGCTAACATCGATAGGGAAAAAGTTGCTGAGAGAAGGATCAGCTAGGTGCAGGGAGTCCAGGTTCCTTTTGATGACAAGACTATCGAGAGATTCCTCAATACCAGCTACTCTCTTTTCTCCCGCTGTGAGTTCTCTCATCTTTTTCTTAGGATGCAGCCTAACGTCTACAGTAAGATATACAGGGATGATATGCCTCAGCTAGTCGATCGGATCTAACATGGGATCACAGGTTTATACACAGCCTGGAAGACGAAGGCCGGCTTAGACTATGTGCCTGAGAAGCTGAGGAAACATGATTTGGTGGGCGATGCAGCATTTTGGCACCAGTTTGTGAACCACACAGTCATTCCTTCTACAAACATGACTGATGTGAACCTGGAGCGAGCCGCCTTCTTATACGTGTTACGGGGGGAAGGTAATCTCTTTATTTCTCACATTTTGTCCAGCAGGATCCTCCATATGATCCAGGATGGCAGTAGCAAGTCTTGGCTGGCTCATTCTTCCTCATCTCGCATCTGTGCCACCGAGCCGGTGTCGAGATCCCAGAAAATGAGCCGAGGGACGTTAGGATCGCCTCCGTTATGACCCACACGACCTATCTTGATGCGATGGAGAGCGCAACTGAGGAGCAGCTTATCCGAGCTTCTAAGTTATCTGAAGAGGAGCTCGCCGGTCGGAGTCCTCGTGAGGCACATCCTCAGCCATAAGCACCTGCCCCACCTCTACCACAGCATACTTCATCTTCTTCTTCTACACGGAGGGCACCCAGACATGAGCTGGTCTATAAGGACTCCCCCAGCTACATTTTCATTTAGACTCAGTTGGAGTATCAGAGCACTCAGATGGAGTATCAGACCAGGCTGCTGGAGGACATTGCTGGACAGCGCGGTATTGATTACACAGCATACAAGCCTCAGGATCTGCATGCACCACCACCTTCTCAGCTGCTAGTTGGACACAGATCACCGACACCACTAGTTCCTACTCCTCCAGGCCCCTCCAGCCCTACAGAGCCAGTAACAGACCACCCTGGTCCATCTAAGGCTGCTGAGGATGAGACCATGGAGGGAGAGGAGTGATAGACAAGACTATTTTGATTTTCTTGTTTTAATCTTCTGTACATTTACATTACTGCAGTTAAACATTTGAATGCTTAATGAATTTGTGATAGTTGTTCTATGATTAATTTGACTATGATTGTGTTCTGTTTGGATTAATGTTTCAGTTTGGTTGTAATTTCTCAAATAATGCATACGTGATTAAATTTTCTAGTAGTGCATAATCCTTTTTAGTTGTTGCTGGGGACAACAATTTTCTAAATCTGGGAATGGGCGCACACGCATTATTTGAAGAATCACATTCAAGAGACAAAGGATGTCTAACAGAAAATTTTGTTTTAGTGTTTTAATTGTTGAATAAGGTGTTAGAAGTATATGTTATATATCTCAAAATTAGAATTGTTGAAATCAGTGTTGAATTGGACGTATCTGTTAGGAAGCATGAGTGAGATGAAATATGGCATGGGTTACATGATACATGACTGGAATTGTGATTGTTGGTATGTTGATGCTCATGTTGAAGTAGTAAATGATGCTTGATATGAAGTTAACAGAGTTAGCTTGAGACTGTAGCCTGTGAGGATTGAACCCATACAGAATTATTCTTCTTAGAGAGACCTCACTTTGATAGTACTCTAGAACTTGCTCTGTTTCTCTGGATGCATGTATAGTCTGATATGATTAAGGCAGTTTATTCTTTTAAGCCAGGGCCAAATTGACTTACCTTTAGTTTTTCCATTGCTACCCCTTTTTGAGCCTAAACCTTTTTCATTCATATACCTGACATTTAGAACATACACCTTGACTACCCTATTTGAGATTGGAGGAAGAAAGAATTATAACCAATACCACTAGATATTGGAAAATAGAAAGATGAATTCCCAGAGGAAAGAAAAGAAAGGGTAAGAGGAAAGACAAAGTTACCCAAGAAGATAATTATGGTTGGGTGTTAAAGTGCCAACAGAACAGATCTGGCAAAAACCAAATCTAGTGAATAATGCAGTTGGGAAATAACAAGTCTGAAATATCAGCTGGTGGATCTAAATGCATCTCCTCTTTAAAAGATGAGAGTGAATAAGTTATATCTTGTCTGAGTGGACTTGGGGATTTTCTATCTAAATCCAATCTTAACTTAGCTACTATCCAGAAATCTTCCTACCCCTAAGTCAGGCCAAGTTACAACCTTATAAAGACCTTTTGATCAGTTGTGCATGCATTTATGTTTCTTATCTTCAGGAACTTGAGAATATGATCAAGCTTATGGTAGTGCTATAACTGTGTTGGATTGAGTGATTATAATAACCCTTATACACTTGAGTGTTGAGTGAATTACATATATCTTGGTAAGGAGTACTCAAGTGAAACTCTTACAGTTAATGGAATTGAAAAGTGTTGTTGAGACTTTGATGTGAAACTTGATTATACTTAGCATTGTGATTCTAAGATTGATAAATGTGATGTTATGCTTGATTGTTGATCTTTGCTTTCCATCTTGAAATTCTGTTTATTGCTGAGGACAGCAATATCTAAATCTGGGAATTATTTGATATGTTGCTAGCATATGTTAGTTTTTAGGATTAATTGATCAATAATTCATTCAATAATTAGTCATATAGGCTAGAATTAGTTAGGTTTATTAATTTATTGTTATTGTCTCATCTTATTATGATTTGTTGTTAATTAGGAACCAACAAGAGAGGAAAAAAGGCAAAAGGAGCAATCTGGCTATTCGAACAGCCCGCGCTAGTAGCGCCAGTTACCGCGCTGATAGCGCCATACTGCTAAGCCAACCCTTCAGCTCGAATAAGCCACGCTATCGGCATGGTTACCCACGCGAGTAGCACCAAGTTATCAAGATTAAACCCTCAATTTGAATCATCCACGCTATCCGCGCCATCCCCCGCGCTAGTAGCGCCAGACTTCCAGGACAGCCTATTCAGTTCGAATATCCCACGCGATCAGCGTGGGAAGCTGCGCTAGTCGCGCCACAGTTACGCTGTTACCTGATTTAAAAGATTTGGCACTGAATTAACTGGAAAAAGGGGGCTTGTTACCCTAATTAATAGAGGAACGTGGGGGGGTGAATAAAAATAGACTTTTAGCACAGAAAACCACGACAGAAATGCAAGGGAGAACGTAGAGAGAAGATCAAAGCCAGAGATTGAAGGAAGATTGAGAACTTTGTAATGCTTCCACTGTCTTTGTATTTCTTGAGGTTAGATATGAGTATGTCTGGCTAAACTTCTTTATTGTGGTTAGGGCCAGAACCAATGTGAACTCCTCTGTAACTTGATTGGTATTAATATGAAATTCTGATAATTGTTTTATTCTACTTTGTTCTTCATTGGATTATTCTTTATTAGTTTTGGTCATTCTAGTAAAGTTCTGAGGGTTAGAGTTTACAATAGAGATATTGGAACACTAATTCCTGAAAGCAGTAAAATAACAGTTTTTACATTGCTTAGGGATAGGAATGTATGATTGTAGAAATTACATGATGTATTCTCTTAATGCTTAGCTTGATAGGGAATCACTAAGGAATTAGGATTTCTAATTGGGTTAAAGGGTTAAATTACTAAGGGATTAGGATTTAGCCAATTATATGGAAATACATTCTCTGAACAATTAGAATTAATTGAAATTAATAACCAAGTCAAGTAAAGAAGGTAGGGAACAAAGGGGATTGTGCTCTGGCCACAATTATTTCTCATCACTGTGTAATAATCAATTTAAATTCATTTTTGAATCTTCGCTAATTTTCTGTTATTTACTTAATTTGCGTACTTCCTAAAATACAACCATATCCTCTTCAAACTTATTATTTGTCTTCCAATTTCTAAGATAATAAGCTGCGATAAGATTGCATTCAATCCCTGTGGAGACGATACTTTACTTACTCACTTTATTACTTGAAACGAACGGTACACTTGCCGATCGCGCAACAGATAGCTTGCAAAACAACTATTTGAGCATGGAAGTGGATCTTTTTAAGCAAACACGCAGGTTAACCCAAAGGAATCAAGGGAGTATTTTAGTGTGGATGTCTTTGATGAAGTGATTTTTGACTCCAAGATGTTGATTCAAAGAAAATATTGTTTAGAAAAAACATTGACTGAAGCATTTGAGGAGATATGTGAAATTGAAGAAAATGAAAGTTTAGATTGTATCCAATAGCTAGATGCTTTCAAGGAAATTCCTTACCCCCAATCTCTTTTTAAAAATGAAAGAAGAGAAGCATAATGAAGAATCAAAGATGAAGCTAAAAGCATTACCTCCACATCTGAAATATGTTTTTCTTGTAGGTGATTCACATAAACCAAATGGATGGAAGCAATAAATGTTCAACATGCAGATGCAAAGACCGTTATTTGCTTTCTAAAGAAAAACATATTTTCAAGGTTTGGCACACCAAGGGTATTAATAAATGATGGAGGATCTCATTTTTATAACATCCAACTCAAGAAAGTTCTCCATCACTATAGTGTCAGACACAAGGTAGCTTCACCTTACCATCCCAGACCAATGGGCAAGCTAAAGTTTGTAACAGGGAAGTCAAGAAAATCCTGGAGAAAACAGTTTCCTAGTCAAGGAAGGATTGGTCTCAAAAATTAGATGAAGCTCTGTAGGCACACAGAACAACATACAAAACTCCTACAGGATTCACTCATTTCCAATTGGTCTATGTCAAATCTTGTAACTTACCTGTTGAGTTGGAGCACAAAGCTTATTGGGCATTGAAGTTTCTAAATTTTGATCGAAATACAGATGGTGAACACAGAAAGCTCCAACTTCATGAATTAGAAGAATTGAGGTTTCAAGCTAATGAGAATTCCAAGCTTTATGAGCAAAAAGTTAAAGTTTATCATGATAAAAATCTTTTGAAAATGAATTCTCAGCCTGGTCAACAAGTTTTGTTATTTAATTCTATATTGAGATTGTTTCCAAGTAAGTTGAAATTTAAGTGGTCTAGACCATTCATCATTAATGAAGTCATGCCAAATGAAGTTGTGATATAAGAGGATCCAACAACAAAAAAGACATGACTGTGAATGGCAGTAGATAGATTTGTCAAAACGTGCCAACCCGGCCCACCCGGGTTGGGTTGGCTAAAAAGTGAGTCGGGCTAGGCTGGCTCACTTTAATGGTGGGTTAGTTTTTTGCCAACCTGGCTTAACCCACTCGGGTTGGGGGGTTATCTAGGTTGGCCCGCGAGTTAGCTCGTGAGCTGGCTCACGGGTTGGCTCACTTTAAATTAAAAAAAAATAAAAAAACCATAAAACCACAAAATAAGTGCAGAAAAATGCAAATTAAACCAATCTAAGTAAGTTTAAATATTACAAACTGCATCAAACTCAAACTCAAACTAAATGTGCATGAAACTCAAACAAACATAAATATGTTCAACAACATTAAAATAGTAAAACACCAGTCTAACTCTTCCAATGTCAAATTCTCATATCTTAATCATCAATATTAACTTGTCTACAAAGACCGAATAGTATTGGAATCATGCTTTGACAAATCAATTTGATCTTCGTCATCTTCATTTTCTCCATTATCTTCACCTACAATTCAAAAAGAAATATCAAAATTAAAATGAATATTTATTAGTAAACAATAAATTACGACTAATGTAAAGATAGATTATAAAATATTACCTTCAGCCATAGGAGAAAAACCATTTATCCAATTACGAGTCAAAATAAGTGCTTGAACATTATTAGGAAGAAGGGAACACCGGTATTTGTTAAGCACACGAGAACCTATGCTAAATGCAGACTCACTAGCAACTGTAGTTATTGGAATGCTTAGCAAATCACAAGCCATTCTTGAAAGGATTGGACAATGATGTTGTCGAGCATTCCATCACTTCAACACATCAAGCTTCTTATTTAAACTTGGTTCTAGGTGTCCATCATCCAAATATATATCCAATTCAGACTTACCATTAACCAAGACATTTTGGCTCACATAATTTATATATTCCTATGCAATTCAAAACAATTCAAAGAAAATAAACATCAATTTAAGTAAAACAAGCACAAACAAGAGGATTCTTGAAATTATAATTAATAAGCAAAATAACACACTTACATGAAATGCATCCATGTCATGGTCATCCTTTGGATTGGAAGATTGTGCCAGTAGATTCGTTTGAGAGCTTGATGCACTTCCTTCACCTGCATCTTGTTTCACATATTCTTCATAAAGCTTGTATATCTTATTCTTGATGTGTTCAAGCTTATTTGCAGAAGTGGAAGAATCAAGTTTGCTATAAAAAAAACTTTAATGCATCAAATTTCATTCTTGGATCAAGAATAGCCGCAATTGCAAGAATGACACTATAATCATCCCAATGCTCACTAAACTTCCCAAGCATTCTCTGCGTCATTTCACTAATCACCGGATCATCACTTTTGGCATTCTCCCTCAACAAACTTTCAATTTTCCACGCTTGCATAAAGTACAAGTTAGAAGTAGGATAAGATGTACCAAAAATCAAATTAGTTATCAAGTAAAATGGCCTCAAGAATTCACACATCTTCTCTCCCCTTATCCACTCATCATTTGATGGACATGATTTATAATTTCTATCACATAAAGAGAAGGTAGAAAAAGCACGATGATACTTGAGTCCACTTTCAAGCATAACAAATGTAGATTTCCATCTAGTGGGAACATCCAATCTCAAACCCACCTTGGTATCAATACCCCCAACTTCATCAACACATTCCTTAAACACTATCTTTCTTCCCTCTGATGCTTTTACATATTTGATACTCTCTTTAATCTTGTGCAAAGCACCACTAGCAATCTTTAAACCCTCTTGAACTATAAGATTCAATATATAAGCACTACATCTCACATGAAAAAATTCACCTTCGCATAACAAACTATTTTGCAAGGATAATCGTTGAATTAATACATCTTGCATATTGTTATTGGCACTAGCATTATCCAAAGTAATTGAAAATATTTTTTTATCTATTCCCCAATCTTTCAAGCAATTAAACACCTTTTCAGCCAAATCAAACCCAGTATGTGGAGGTTCCATTTTACAAAAAGCAAGATTTTTGCTATTCAAATTCCATTGGTTATCAACAAAATGAGTAGTCAAACAAATGTATCCCTCAACAGTACATGCAGTCCAACAATCAGATGTCAAATAAATTCGATTACGGCTTCTATGCATTAACAATTTCAATTTGTCCCTTTGTTCAAGATGAAATTTCCAAATATCAGACACAACAATGTTTCAACTATAATGCTTGACTTCCGGATTTAACAATGAATGCAACTCCCTAATCCACTTGTATTCAACAAAGTTGAAAGGAAGACCATGTTCAATAATAGCCATTGAAATTACTTCACGCACACGTCTATGATCAATTTCCCTAGAACTCAACTTTCCTGCATGATCAATAATCATGGCAGCCATGTCATGATATTTGGGGATAAGTTTACATTTTTTTACATGACGCAATAAGGTTGAAGTACCTATCTTAGTACCGCCAATCACATACTTTTGCCCACACCCATTGCATTTAGCCCTTTCTTTTCCATCTTCTACCCCAATTTTAGTAAAATGTCTCCAAACATCAGAAGTGCAAGATTTTGCCTTTTTACTTGTAGTTTCACATTCAGTCTCTTTATTTTTAAATTCATCTACATTTGGATTTACATTTCTGTTTGGACTTTTAACACCAAATTCATTCAAATCACTATCAGTAAAAGCATCCATTCGAATAACACTTTGATGCATAGTTTCAAATTCCATTCTGTCATAAGAAAATTAGGAAAATCACATATAAAACTATCAAATATCTCACAGACACAGGAATCAGAGTAAATGAGTAATACAGACTTGACATATTTAAACTATTTTACAATATTTAAATGGTTCATTAGACAAGCAAGTTATTTTTATAAATTGTAATAGCAATTATTCCACAAACAAGATAATTGGTAATAAGTAATAACAAGGAGAAGCTGGTGGCCTAGTGCAATGTTATGCAATAGCAAGCAGAAAGAACAAGTGTATTTTATAGGATAAAACCATAATCAATTAAGTGAAAATACAATTGCAAGATTTAAAATTCAGTGATAGGTCACATCTTTGGTCGATTCATGCAATCACCACAGTGTATTTTATATAATCCAAACTAGGGGGTAAAAAGATAAGAAAGGGAAAATTGAGGGCAAATTAAGAAAGCTATAGTCCAATCTAATTCATATAGTCCCTAGCTAGAGAAACCCAAGCCAACCAATTACAGAAGCTACATATTATGCACATACTAACTTCATAGTTCCTACATCAAAATTGCATATCACATGCTATCATTCACCATTAGATGATTCATTTCAAAAATATGAACAAATTCACCAAACACCCAAATCCCATCTGACTCGTTTGCTTAAGGATGAGACACGCATGAGAGACTGAAAGCCTGAAGACACCCAAATCCCATCTAACATTAACAAAGAAGCATTGAAAGAGGACCTACCTGATTAGAAAATGGAGCAGGAGCATCGAGCACTGTACGGTGGAAGAAGCACCAAGCACCAATGGTGGAAGAAGTGAAGAACCAGTGGCGGAACTACGGAAGCCGGAAGCGGAAGAACCAGCGGTGCAGAACTGCTTTCGTTTCAGGCTTTGTGAAATTGTGATTTGTGTAATTAAGTTTAGCTAGGTAACTAAGGTAAGGTCACTAAGGTGTGCATCATGTAGGTCTGGTTTGTGCTTCACTCACTCTTTTTTTTTAATAACTCGTGAGCCAACCCGGCTCACCCGGGTTCAACCCGGATGGGTTGTGGGTTAAGTGAGCCGAGTCCAAATGACCCGGGGTCTTGGTGAGCCTACTTTTTTGTAACCCAACCCACCAATTTATGTGAGCCAAAACAAATTGTCCCACGGGTTGGGCCCGTTTTGACAGGTCTAGCAGTAGAATCAAACACTAATTAGGTGGTGATGTTGACAGGCTCACCACTGTTGTCCAATTGAAGGAAGTTGATGGAGTGCCTTTAGTTAAATATTTTTCTATCATTCTTAGCTTATTTGACTTCTCTTGGACTTTTATTTTCCCATTCTAATTCAGTTTTTGTCTTAGGCAAGTTAGTGGGCTTAATTGCTAATTGTTGCGTATTTTCGGATTTTATGCTCACTTGATGTATCTGCCTTGTACAGGACCTACAGAGCTCTACGGAACTCTGAATTGAGCTTTCTTGTAGTCCTTGGAAAGATAACGAAAAGATCTACAAGTTTGCTAAATAAGCCAAGGCCAATTCTGCCATTTGGAGGGTCATTTTAGGCTTTAAAGTCAGAACCATTGCACTTGTATTTTGGGCTGCGAGTTGGTTTTTTATTGGTGTAAATATAGCATAAATAATTAGAATTGATGGGTTGTTCATAGCCCATTATTTTCTTCAGACTTAGTCACTATATATTAGTGACATTAGGAGGAATTCATACTTTACATTTCATTTTGCAAAAAAAACAGTTTTACATTTCTCTTTTTAAGTTTTTAGAATCAAAACCCTTTCTCTTATTTTCTCTCAACTATTCTTCCTTGTTCTTCATTGTTCTTCATTTTCGTTTTCCCTTCTTCCATTTTCATGCACTTAGTTCATGGGGCTTTCATTGATGATGATCATGGAAGGCTAAATAATCAATCAATCCAAGGATCCAACCCAAGCAAGAGAAGAATTTGAGTTCTGGTTTGGTATTTTGAATTCTGTGTGAATGTTCACTTTCTTCTTCAATTGCTATTTTGTTTTCATGATTATGAATGCGTTTAGGATTGAAAGTGGATTAGGTTATGGATTCATTTCCTAATTTTGAATATAAATCACAGATTAATTGGATGATATTTCAATTAGGGTTGTGGTTTCAATTAATTTAAGGGTTAATTCGATTGAACTGCTTCTAATGAAATTGAATGAACTTTCACAATAGGATAAATTTCTGAGAACGAAGATGATTCGAATAGCTTGGTTTGGCGAATTGGATTGCTGCTCTTTAATCTGTTTTACATTACTTGTTATCAATTCTGTTAGTTTCTACATTGATCTTTAATTGTTTTTTGTGTTTTTGCAATTTTTACTTCGCGCCTGCAAACTGTTTGACAAAAATCTCCTTTACTGTTAGTAGTGAATTGAAGATAGAACCATATTGATAGTGTCTTTGAGTCAACCTAGGTTAATCATGTGCTACAGAATTAGCATAGTTTAATTGTTTTAAAGCGACAGGACAAACGCTTATCAAAAGTATGAGCCACAACAAGGGTGTCCAACTTAAAAGACGTTAGAGAAGCACTCCTGGGAGGCAACCTAGTGTTTCTAAACTTTGTTTTAATTTGTGTTACTTGAATTTTATTTGTTATGTTTCTGAATTATTTCTAAACTTTGTTTTAATTTGTGTTAGTTGAATTTTATTTGTTATGTTTCTGAATTATATTTCTGAACTTTACTTTTGAGTCTTTATATGAAAATTATGTTTTTGAATGTATATGTTTCAATTTGTAGGTTGAGTTATAGCCTTAAATATGTTTATGTTTAGCATGGAACTGTGTTTTAAATATTTCAATGTTTGTCTCATGTTTTTACATGTTATCTATTTTTGAATGTGTTTGTAATTTTGTATGTTTCATATGTATAATTGGTTTTTGATGAAACTTAAGTGTTTTTAATAACCTTGGCCCATCCTAGAGAAATTTAGGGCTATCATTGCATGGCCTGGAGACAAGCCTATTTTTTAGGAGGAGGCAAGTCCTACAGATGAGAAGAGAGGATGAAGACATGACAGATCCTATTGATTATTTCATTGGAGGAGGCTGAGCTCTTCAACCATGATCATCAAAAATTTGTGAACTTGTCTTTGTGTTTCTTTATCGCTTTGTATTAAACTTCAGTACTTTATTACCTTATTTACTATGTCGGATTTTTTGTTTGGGTATTTACGTGATTTTGTGATTTTTACTATTTATGCAACTTGGTCTCTCCCTTGTATGTGGACACATCAGTAGAAAAATTAATTTTCTTTGCACTAAACTTTTGAGAGCCAACCAACTCATCCTTAAATATCCTAAACATTTTTCTTGTATAACTCAAGAACATTCAAATATTGTGTCACAAACTTGTACAGTGGAGTACTTGAGTTCAAGAAATCCTTAAAGAACTTATTCGTACTTTCACTCCTTTGAGTGATGGACATTCCAACACAAAAATTATGATGAACATATGCAAGAATCCATTTTTCTCGAATAGAGTATATCTTATGCAAACATTGATTATCTTGCAACTCGTATTTATCTATTATTGCTTCCTAATCAAATTGAAATTCTTCTATAGTGAGAGATTGATTAATGCACTTGTAAAATTGATTTTTAAATTCACTATGCTCATGATAAACACAATTCAAGTACTATAGAGTTTTTTTCTGAATGTGTCACATACAATAATGATGATTAACCTCTGGAAACACCTTTGCAGCAACATTAGTGATGGCTACATCTTGATCTGTGATAGTAGTTTCAGAACAAACTCTAGACATTGCCTCTAACCAAGTACTCAACAAACAAACAAAGCACTCTTTAGTTTCATCCCATAATAGAGAACTACCAAAAAGAATAGATTATTGATGATGATTAACTCTAGTAAATGGAACGAAAGACATCTTGCATCTATTTGTTAAGTATGTTGGATCAAAAGTCACAACATCACCAAAATATTTGTAAGACATTTTAGACCTTGAATCAACCGAAAACAATTTGCTAATTGTTCATCTGCATCCATTTGAAGTGCATAAAAAAACCCAGAATTCTTCACTTTACAACTCTTGAAATATGTCAACATTGATTGAGCATCTCTTTTTTCTAATTGCCTTTGTCTCTTTTTACTTAAGTAATCAACAACATCTTGTGGACTAAATCCAACATTATCAATCCCACCACTTTCAGTACATAAGACATGCATTATTTTGCTAGGGCGTAAACCAAAATCATCAAGCACATCAATAAGCTTTATTTGCACTGGTGTTTTCTTCCCATGTACTCAAATAATCATGAACTTCTCGGGGGG
>CM023949.1:17545674-17683981 GCA_013407115.1 Glycine latifolia | reverse complement strand
ATATATATATATATATATATATATATATATATATATATATATTTACGTATTGGTGTGATGTCTGGTGAGTGTAGTATCGCAGAAATTTTACTCTCATTTTCATAATCAAATTAATGGAGTTTTCATTTAAAATTTGAAAATTACACGTTTAGAGTAGTAATATCGTAGCGATGAGGCGGGTCGTTATAGGTTCCATGGAAGAATAGAGGTTATGACAATGACACCAACATGGTTGGGAACTCTACATGAATAAAGCCAATCACAGAACCAATGACAACTATGCCGACATGGGTTGCAAAGACGAGAGGGTCCAAGTTGAGAATTGTAGGTGCAATGTGCGATGAACCAATGACAATGGCGCCGGCGTGAGTCATGAACTACGAAGTTCAAAATGAGAGTGCTTTGTTTTTTTTTATACGTGCTTTGTTTCCTTTTTAATATTATTTATTATTCTTTTCATTAAAGCAATATTAAGCCATGTGACAAATCTTGATTGGTTGACTGTGTAAAACCTTTTACACTGACTATGTATAGCCTTTTTTTGATATATATATATATATATATAATACAAATATAAAATATTGTATACATATATAAATTATGAATTATTTTTACTCAGTGATCCAGTATCTTGACTGAGTTGATGATTGGTCCGCGTTTGATAACTTTGACAGCAACCATTCGATTCTCCAACACATGGAATGGTAGGTCTGTATCTCTAATCTTATGATCCTCATCCTTGCTAGGGAGAGCTACTTGCTAGAGATGATCCAAATCCAAAAAAATGACGCTTACCAACTTGAAATAAACTAGGGAGGCTCTAGAGAGCAATGAATTAACTACAAAGTGGTAATCTCTCACTAAAGAGAAGAAGAGACTTAGAGAGGAAGAAGGAGAAGATGAAGGAAATGAGAAGGCGAGTTCCTATAGTTGAAGGCTAAGGAAATTAGGATTTTTACTTTTTTCAACTTTTCTCCCTCTAAATACACCATTTTTTATAACTAAACTAATTTACAAGGCTTTAAGAACTTAACTCAAACTCATCTAAACTCGCCAAAACATATTAAACACCAAAAACACAACATTTTAATTATTTTTATTAGATCAAATAACATAATTTATATTTAATTCCTCTTGTATTTAAATCAAACACTTACTCACAAAATTAAGAAAACTACAACGTTACAAGCACCAGATAGGTGATGGAAGAGTTTCACATGATTGATGGTGGTTTGGGATTTGAGAAAGGTTGAGACCGTCGACGACAGAGGGGGTTTTTCAACGTCGGTGCCATAGTTGACGCTGATTTTGATGGGGAGAAAGCATGGAGGGGGAAGAAGAGAGTATATGAGAAGAGTGCAAGGAGAAAGAATGGTCATGGTTCAGTTTCAACCATGGGTTTAGGGAGAAAGAGTTAGTGGGGAAGTTACAAGTTAGTGTGTGTATTACTTCATTGGATGAAGTATTGAATTAAGACATGATTCTATTGTGTATTTTGCCAACATAATCATGTTTCCAGGAAAATGATATTTTTAGAAGAAAAAATATTTAAAGAGGTGTTGTTCCTTGTGCAAAATTGAATGATGATGAGATAATGGAAAGGGAAAAGTGTGTTGTCAAGGTATTAAGGTGGGAAAGGTGAATAGAATGGGAGGAGTGGTAAAATATGAAATTTACTTTAAGAAAACAAAATGGGATTCTCGTAAAAATAAAAAAAAAATCGGGTGTAAGATTAACATAAAATGAAGAGAAATAACAAAGCCCATGCCCTTTATATTAGTGTGTCATTGGACACATTTTATTTTAACTTTTAAGAATTTTATCCTATGTTATTTAATTATTAATAAGTACAAAAGTTGAAGATAAAAGTTGTAAAAAAAATAAAAAAAATAAAATCACAAAATTTAAAAATCTTAAGGCAAAATTTGTCAAAAAGAAACAATAAATTAGGAATAATAAAAAGGCGGAAATAAAATTCGGATTAAAAGTATAATTAAGCCTAAATTATTTTTACTAACCGTTAATTTACATTCTCTAAGCTCAGGGCTTTACTTTCGCTGCATGTCCTCTCGCCTTCCATTTCTCGCTATGAATTCTCACCGTCCCGTTCAGGTTGCTGCTGTTGACAACGGGGTTAATCGTGATGTTGAAGTTGGGGCTTCTTCACTACCAGTAAGATTACTTTCAAAACAGAATGCTCCTTTATTATTCTGTGGTTTTATTCTCTCTACTCTGAACCTTTCCCCCATAATTTTTCAACATACCTACCCTGTTATTCAATTGGTACTTTCTTAACTTAAAAGTGTTTTTATTTTTATCTAGTTAGTGCTGTCAGTGTGCCACTGTGCCTTTGTTTCTCTTTCTTTTTTCCCTAAAAGATTTTCTTTTGTAAGTTTCGTTTCTGCTGCTGTATCCGTACCTGTATCGGTGTCTGGTTGTAAACACCAACAACATTTGGTACAAGTGATAGCGGCCTGTGTCTCTTAATCAAGTGGTCCCGGTACAAATCCTTGTTGGCCCATGGGTATGGAATAAATCGTGTTGGGAAGGAAATACCCATCTTGTGTGCTTTCAAAGTCCCTAACGAATATTTATCACTACTTTCAGTGTGACAACTTCGTTCTAATACCGTGATTACCAAAAAAAAGTATCTGGTTGTAAACTTGCATGGAAATGTATGTCCGTCCGGTGCTTTGTATTGGTAATTTGCTTTTCAGAGTGATTTCCCCAGTGATTACTGGAAGCAGAAATTAAGCATGTTTTTAGATGACAAGAGTAAGCAAGAGTTGATTTCAAGGGAGAAAAAGGATAGGCGTGATTTTCAGCAAATAGAGGCTTTGGCAACCAAAAGGAGGTTGTATAGGTATATATATGTCTTCCCATTCTCATGGCTTAAAAATAAATGCTTTAGTCACAATTCTTGCTATCTATCTATCCATCTATCTATTGTGGGGGGTTGTAGTTTTTAACTGCATTTATATATGGCAGCCATATGTATGCGAAAGTTATTGTTGTCAGTAAAGTCCCTCTTCCAAACTACAGATATGATTTGGACGATAAACGGCCGTTGAGGGAGGTATGTTGATCATGTTCCATCATCTGCCCTGGACCTTCCTGAATCATCTGAGGAATACAAACATTAATGATTAAACAAAATTTTCCCCAAGTGTTCTTCCTTTTCCTCTTGGTTACATCTGCTACTTTTTATTTTTTATTTTTTCATTGGAGCGTTTACTTGAGTTTTTATTTTCTGTTTTCACTTTTTAATTAGTAAATTGTCACTTTGTTTCAATTTGTTAAAACAATTTTTTTACTTCTCTATTTCGTGTACAAATCTTCAATAATAGGAAACAAATTGAAAATAAGGTGACAGTGTTGTAATTAAAAAGTGAAAACAGGAAATAAAAACACAAGTAAACACCCTCCTTATTATCTCTGTCTTTGAGAGACACTTGAGTAAAGCTTCAACAATTGACAGGTGAACCTACCTACTACTATGTTAAGGCGAGTTGATGAATATCTTCAAGAATACCTAATCCAAAAGTCAAGAATGAAGGAAAGCTTTCCAGATATGTGGTCTGCAAGATCAGCCAATAACAGTAATATTGGTACAGATGAAGGGGTTTTTGAGCCACCTCAGTCACTAGCATCCGGTAGGGCTGTAGTGGGGAAAATTCTCTGTCAGAGAAGTTTACAAATGTGTGATCAGCAACGAGCTTGGCAGGTAATCTTCACTGAAAATACAAATTGTGGTGTGTGTTCTCCTTCTGAGATAGACTTCATATCCATATCTTGTGTTATTACTTTATGTTTTCTTCATAATTCAGATTCGAAGGCATTTTCTTTGGCAGCTTCTAAACTCTGTTTGTGTAAGATGAGTATGCAAACCTTGTCCCTAATTGTCTGGATTCCTTGTAGATGTTTAAAAGGGTCTTTCAGGGTTGTAAGGTGATAAAAGAAAAAGAGCTCTTGCCATGTATAGTTTTTGATTTCTATGTGCATTTGCTCAATTATGAGTGGTTGGTATATGAAAGGATGGTATCTCCATAAGTTGAAGTGCTGGTCTATAATTATAAGATATATGGAAGATAATATGATGAGGGAAGGTGTACAGTGAGTTATAATGTCGCTTTTGGAAGATGGGATAAAAAATCATAGGATGTGATCAAAATTCTTGATGTGGTGTTGAAAGAGTTTGAGACACCTTGCACATTTGTGAATTAAATACTCAAAGGAAACAACTATACATTTATGGCTAGAATTTTATGCATGCCATGAACTATATTTATTTTTATGTGGTGTGGAGGGTTGGGAACAGAAGAGGATAAATGAATATTTTAGAAGAAGAGCAGGGATAAAACTCATTAAAAATTTTAATTCATCAAAAGCTTAGATTAGAAATTCAAAATATAGTATTCTTAGTAGTTAATATGCTAATGCTACAACTACATGTCCTAACAACACTACAACAGTAGGATGGGATGGGAAATCCAGCATAACCCAATTAATTTTACTTTTAAGCAGAATTCTTAACTTAGTCATAACTATGTAATTTACTTTAGTAATGTTAGCTACGGAATTTTCTTTTATTCAAATGGGATGTGGAAGAGAATATGTGAAGTCAGGTAGCTAGTTTTCATTGAGATGGAGTCTAAGCATTTGGGTGATGTATTCTATTTGTTGACTACAATTTAAAAAATGTCTATGTATCTGTTTTTAGTTTCATTTTTTCTTTGAGTATTGACATCTCATTAGTCTATCCACTTGGGCCTGACATAAACTGATACTTGTGCATACACATATTGAGATAAAATGCAACTTGCACATCTTAGGTTTTATTTACTCTGTTAATGTATCTTTTGGCAATATCTCTTGTAGATTGAATTTGAGGCAACCTTTAACTGCTAGGAACCATTGTGCCCAAGGTTGGGCTTAATTTTTGTGGTAATAAGATAAAAAAAAATATATGGGTCCTCTTGGTGGTCATGATTGTCTTTATGTGGGTTCCATGCTACTATTTAGTGTATATAGATGGGAAGCCATGCTGTATTTTACCGGCTGAACTGATTTTGGTGCAAAGCACTTGATCTTTTTTTAGGGGTTTCCTTGACAGATATGGCGAGGGATATTGCAGTTTTCATCTATTGATGAGTATAACTAGATGTTTCCTTTTAGTTACTCTTTGTTCGCGTTCACGATTTTTTTTCTCTTCCCATCTTGGAATGTGAAGGATCTTTTTCTCACTGTGGTAGTTGAATTGTGATGTAAAACATGAAGTGGAAGACCTGTTTTCTGAATCGTGAATTGAACCGAAATGTGAATCTTTAATCGTAAGATTCATGAGCATTAACTAAAAACATAAATCTAAGAGCATTTTCAAGAAATACATCAAAATCCTCTTAGTTACTCTTTGTTCTCATTCATGATTTTTTTTTATCTCTTCCCATTGTGGAATGCGAACACCTCTTTCTTATGGTGGTAGTTGAATTGGGACTCAACATGAATTGGAAAACCTATTTTGTGAATCGTGGATCGAATCGAATAGTGAATCATAAGATTCAAGATCAATAACTAAAAAACATAAATCTAAGAGCATTTTAAACAAATACATCAAAAGTTTCTCTCTCTCTATATATATATGTGTGTGTGTATATATATAATTCCAACGAGTCAAATAAGACAAAAGTTGTGGGCTGGGGGCAGCCGTAGGTCATGTCCATTAACAAAGAGGGTGTGCTTTTGTCATAATAAAAGAGGGGATAAAAACAAAAACAAAAAAACAGAGGGAGAGGGGGACCACCATGAAACAGGTTTTGAACAGGGAGAAAGAGACTACTTTCTGCCTTTAACTATGCACTGCAAACTGCAGAGAGAGAAACTTAAATAGGAACCAAAATGTATCTGAGAAAGGGAGAGTGGGAGGTCAAATGATAAAGGAGGGAAGTTTTTTGGCACTTTCTCTCTTTAGCAAAAAATACCACAGAATTGACACCTGACCCACACATTGAGTATCGCCATAAACTCACAGAAATCACAATTGTTCCAATTCAGGTATGATACTCATGATTCAGCTTGCGATACAGACACAAAAACTTTTCACCTTTTGATTTTTATCACCTGCCTTCATTATCATATTGAATCGGGAGTCGAATCACAAGATTCATATGATTCTAACTACTTGTTTCTTATCCATTGGTTTTGTTGTAATTTTCTTCTCTCAGTCTTGATGAATTTCTTCTTTTATCCAGAAGATAAAAATATAGCTCATGTATGCTTCAGTTAGTTGTCCTTTCCCATTACCTGTATAAGTTTAGAAGATAAAGGGGTTTTAATGTCTTTCTATTGCAGGAATCTCCAGAAGGAAGAGCAATTCTGGAATTTCGTAGTAGTTTACCTGCTTATAAAGAGAAGGAAGCAATATTATCAGCCATATTAAGGAATCAGGTTTGTTGAATGAATGTATTTTGTTATTGCTTATTGGAAAAAACCCAAGTCCCACATCGGCTAAAGATAGAGCCAAGATAGAGTATATAAGTGAGGAGCAACCTTCATCCCTTGAGCTAGCTGTTGGGGTTGAGTTAGGCCAAAATCTCACATTCTAAGATGATATCAGAGCATATTCAAAATTCATTCAAAGGGCCACCCACCATGTTATTCACGCACCAAGCTCAAAAGTGTTTGGGGTGAGGGGGTGTATTGGGAAAAACTCAAGTCCCACATCGGTTAAAGATAAAGTCAAGATTGAGTATATAAGTGAGGGACAACCCTTACCCCTTGAGTTAGCTTTTGGGGTTGAGTTAGACCCAAACTCATTCTAAAGAATCTAAGATGGTATCAGAGCATATCCAAAATTCATTCAAAGGGTCACCCACCATGTTATTCACTCACCAAGTCCAAAAGTGCTGGGCGTGAGGGGGTGTGTTGGGAAAAACCCAAGTCCCACACCGGCTAAAGATAAAGCCAAGATAGAGTAAATAAGTGAGGGGCAATCCTCACCCCTTGAGCTAACTTTTTGGGTTGAGTTAGGCCCAAACTCACATTCTAAAGAATCTACGGTTGCTTAGTCTCTAGTGCTACTTAATTATGAGAGGTATCATACAGTCGTATTTGATAGTTATTTCTGTTTTTCTATGTACAGATTTTTTTTTTGCATTATTTTCTTTATTATGACTTATTTGTTACCTGTAATTGGGTTCTTTGTTTTGCTAGTAGTTATAAACTTAAGTCTATAATATATAATGTTGAAATTCTAGGGTTTTAGGTATAGTGGGAGGAAGAAGAGAGCACTAAGACTAAATGTTACAAACCAAATTAAGAATTTATTGGTATAATGAAATTAAATAGAAAATCAGAGATATCTCTCCTCCAAGGCTCTCCCAAACACAAATGATTTCTCATTTCACAAAGAGCAAAGCTCAATTCATGGATGATAACCAACCTTACTGAATTATCTATGCTTTCAATTCTTCTATTTATTTATGTTGGTAACTCTCTCTAACTAACTCCCTAATATTCTAACTATCCTTACTAACTCCTCCCTTTCCCAGAGTCCTAGCAATACCACTCCTCCTAAAAGTCAACCTTGTCCTCAAGTTTGAAAGGAACTGACTGATAACATATTTTATGTTACTGTTTCCCCAAATTCTACTTATGCAGTAGTACCCCCTTCTTCATTCCAATTCACATCTTCTGCCAAAATACTTTCATTGGGCTTTGCATTCAATTGAATCCTACTGGAATCTACTAGTTCTCCCCTGTCTGCACATTCTATGTCAAACCAATGTGGTTTGAGCTTGAATTGGGCTGGGTAAAGTTGTTTCAATGAAGTGTTGTATGATGCCCAATACTAGAGTTTGGAAGACTGGAACATAGATCCGATTTCCGGTCCAACCAGTTTGATCAGTTTTTATAACATTGATCAAGATGCTGGTAATGTCTTTGAAGCCTATCTTGATTGGGAACAACAAGATCAATTTCTCTTAGCATGGCTTCAATCTAGTATTTCTGGTGAAATGCTTACATGAGTGATTGGTTGCAAGTCCACATGGCATCTATGGGATAAAATTCATTCGGATTTTCATTTGTGCCAAAGCTTGTCAGACCAGAAATGAGCTTCGAAGCCTTTCTCTTGAGAATCGCCGAATTTCTGAATATTTTCTCTTAGCATGGCTTCAATCTATTATTTCTGGTGAAATGCTTACACGAGTGATTGGTTGCAAGTCCACATGGCATCTATGGGATAAAATCCATTCGGATTTTCACTCTTTCACTTGCGCCAAAGCTTGTCAGATCAGCAATGAGCTTCGAAGCCTTTCTCTCGAGAATCGCCCAATTTTTGAGTATTTTCTTCAGATCCAAACACTTGTAAACACTCTTACTTCTATTGGTGATTCTATCTCTCTTAGGGAGCATTTAGAAATGATTCTCGATGCTCTTCCAGATGAACATTAGTCCACTGTTTGGCTTGTTTATAGCAAGTTTGAGCCTCTCACAGTTGATGAGGTTGAAACTTTTCTTTTGTAGCAAAAACTCCCTTCAAGAGACAACATAAGAGATCTCTGGTTTCCATCAATCTTACTGAAGGTGCAATTTGTAACTCTTCAAATGTGAATTCTAATCCTACTGCAAGTTCTAATTTGCAAGCACAAGTCAGTTTGACTTCTCAGCCCTCTTCCACTGATACGAATTACAATGATTACCACGTTACACCACCGGTTGCGGTGGCTGAAGTTTTAACCTTGGTGGTCGTGGCAGTGGCCGGAACTTTGGTGTGTAGTGCCAAGTTTGTTAGAAATTTGGGCATGATGCTTCTTTCTGTTATCACAGATTTGATGAGAACTAAGTTTCGATTGCTCCTCAAGGTCTGAACATGAAGCCTCAATGGTACTTTCCCTTCTGGACTATACCTCCAGTTCCTTACATTCGATCCTCTCAGCAGAAAATGCCACCACCATCTCAATTTGGTTTTCCTCAACCATATTCTCATTCATATCCTCGACCATAAACTCAACCTAGCTACACCTACAATAGACCTGCAAGACCTATCTCTCAAGCACCTCCTCAAGCCTTTCGTATGAGTGCTCCTGCATCATCATCAACTCCCTCTACTAGCTGGTATCCAGATTTAGGAGTTTCTCGTCATGTGACAAATGTGTCACAAAATATACAACCAAACTGTTCCTTTTGAAGGTCCAGAACAAATAACCATAGGAAATGGTAAAGGGCTAAATATTTTTCCTTTTGACAAATGTGTCACAGAATATACAACAAAATGTTCCTTTAGAAGGTCCAGAACAAACTGTTCCTATTGGTAGTTGTGAAATATATGATATGTTTCGCCAACGACCTACTGGGACCAGAGTCGCCATCCACCGGCGATCTTTGAGCTGAAGCCGTGAGCCACAACTCCATTGCATGTGCCCACACACATCTCTCTCTAGCAAGTGTAACTCACGCCCTCTTCACAAATCGGCATGTGGTGCCGTTTCCGGTGAGACCCATCCTCTGGTAACCCTTCTACTGCCTATTAGAGTATAATATGTTAAATCTTAGTCAGTTAGAACTGTGAAGCAATTGTGAAGCAATTAGTTTGTTAGATCCGTTAACAGACAGTTTGTTAGAAGTTATTATTTTCTGTTACCCATTTTTCTGTACCTATAAGGTCAGCCTCTATATATACTCCCATTGTAATCAGTTTTCATTTGAGTAGTAATAATACAATGCTCCTTTTTCTCTCTCAGTTTATGTTGGATGGTATCAGAGCAGAAATCATGAACAGTTTTATTCAATGGAGCAGTTTTACAATGATTTACAACCAACCTAAGAACATGAGAATTAGGGTGGCCAAGCCTAGCATGCCACAGAGTGGTGAAGCTAGGAGCCAGAGACACATCTAATCATTTATTTACATCAGAAACTGAACTAGGATTGAAAGAAGAACTTTAAGTGGATGAACAAGCAGCAGAAGCTGAAGTTGATTCAGCTGAGGAGGACATCATCACAGAATGACCTTATTGGTACAACTTTACAAAAGTGGTTAACAGAAAATAACAACTTCTAAGAAACTATCTGTTAGCAGTTCTAACAAACTAACTGCTTCATAGTTCTAACTGGCTAACTGTCTACTTTAGCTAACATTTTACATAACTATAGTAGACAGTTAGTCAGTTAGAACTGTGAATAGGAGAGAGAAGAGACTGTTGTACAGAAGCAACAACAGGGGTGGTAGAATGAACAGGTGAATTATTCAATGGTGCAGAGCCTTGAGGTGACAAAGTAAAATGGGTAGTGCTTGGGGGGGATAAATCTGGATTTAGTGTAAAGTAGTTGGAGTCCAAGGAAGTAGTAGGTGAATTGGTAGGAAAGAATTCAGAATAGGGAAACCTATTTTATTGAAAATAACATCCTTGAAAAGATATGGTAGTATATCATTGTTGTACAATGACAGACATAATATGAGAGAGAGTGCTAGTGAGAGAGTGTGTGGGTGGGTTAGAGTGGAAAACAGAAACACCAGACGGGAACGTTACAATACCGATGGGTACCATCAGCAAGACCGGAAGCTAGCGGCGACATGGCCAGTAGTAGGACGGAGGATGAACTGGAGGGAGGCTTCTGAAATAGTTTCTTTCTACTTTACTCGATTTCTGGACGAACTTGGAGAAAAAGATTGGTGGGTAGAATTCAAGAAATGGGGAGATGTAAGGGAGGTCTTTATCGCTAAATACAGGGATTGGAGTGGAAGGTAGTTCGTTTTTGTTAGGTTCAAAGGCGTTACTGATTCTAGTCATCGATAACTTGGTCATTGGTGGCCTCAAGCTTCACGTCAACTTACCCAAACATGGCAGACAAAGAACGGAGACATCGACTAACAGGGCGGAAAGGCTTACCTTGGATAAAACAACGGTTTCCAAGGAACCCCTGAAGGTTGGTCCCCATCGCAATTATCACGCTCAGTACCAGAAGGTGTCATATGCGCACGTGGTAGTGGCGACTAACCAAGGGCAAGCAAGGAGGTGGCCGATGAAGCAGTCGAAGGCGATGACGACGAAGCCCTCGGTTTCGTCCATTCAGCTAAATATCCCGATGGAGGAAGTGTGGTGTAGAGATGCATGGGTGGGTAGACTGAGGTGTTTGGTGGAGTTCGACGACCTGGAGGACAACTTCCTTTGGGATAGAGGCGAGGATGTCATACCCAAGTACCTGGGTGATGACCTGGTTCTCCTTCTGGGTCTCAAAGACGACAAGGTGAAGGAACTGTGTGGGAACGCAGAAGATCGCGGATTATCTATATAATAACCAAGGTTAAAGAAAAAGAAAGAAAAGTTTAAATTTACTAAATTTCTGTCGCAAAAGCATTAGTGACGGAATTAGCGACGAATTTAGTGACAGAAAGCTATTTTTTTCACTGGCATGCCACGCTGGTAGCATGGGACTCACGCTGGTAGCGTGGGAGTGGCGCTGATAGCGTGAAATTCTAGCAGAAAATCATTTTTCCACTGGAATGTCACGCTGATAGCGTGGGCCTCATGTTGGTAGCGTGGGAGCACGGGCTGGGGGCCTATAAAAGGCCATTTTCGCGTTTTTGGACAGCAGAAGCGTTTCTTCTTCTTCCTCCTTGCGTTTTCTGCCATTAATGAAGTAAAAAGCTTCATATCTCCTCCATACTTCATCTAAACATTCCTACCCAACTAGAAACTTGATTAGAACTCCTCCATAAGCTAGATTCCAGCTTCAATTTCTTGAGAAAACCATCAATCAGAGAAATGTCGTTCTCTAGGGAACTTTGTATAACTGAGTTTGGAAGGGAAAGAAGGCGATTCAAGGACGCCAAAGCTTGGAGAAGTGATCCTCCACCCTTTCTCGACTGTTTTGAGGTAAGAAACTTAAGTTTTACCGATTGATTTGGGAATTTGTTCTTGGGATGAATAGTGACCCATTTGTGATAGGGCTGGAATTAAGCTTAGGTTCTTTAGAAAAGTATGCTCAGGGGGTTGTTCTGATGAATAATAAGCTTTGAAATATGACTTTTGATGAAGTTTGATTTTTGCTCTGAGATATTTATGAGTAGGAAGAATGCTGGCTAAATGAAAGGTATTATGATATATATGGGCCTAGGTGTTGTTATAAAAGATGTTCAGGAGGCTAAATAAACGGTGAAAACGTGTTAGAATAACTGTTTTAGCCAAGTTGAATAATCATTGATATTTGGCCTGAATAAAGGAAATTGAACTGATTGGATTGACTTATGCAGAGTCTTTGGGAGACTCTAGTGCCTTGGTTAGGCCGAGTTAGATTCTACTGAGGATCTATGAGTCGCCTTTTAGGTGGCTAGTTCTGATAACTTTAAGATAGAAGACAAAGATGTCTAGATGAAAAGGAATTGCGTTTCTTTTCTTTTAAACGGTTGAGAACCGTTATTTGATACTTGTTTGTGTGCCTTTGCATAGGGCGGGACAGCAAGGGTGTCAGTGGCGGAGACCACAGTCCAGAGATTGGACAGGAGAGCACTGCCTTGCTAGGTAAACTCTTTGTTCTTGGGAGTGTTTCCCACTACTTGTGTTCCACCATACTTAGAGAAGGAGTGATGGTTATTGCATACATGATTTATATGCATTGAATTGGTTGTTACAGTTCTATTCATGATGATATGTATGCATGTATCTGTGCTTTGTGTATGGTTGCCTTTTGGATAGATCTTCTGGCCAATAGATAGATATGGACCTCCCTAGGAGTAAAGCGCAACTCCTAGTTTGGTTTGCTCCATAGGAGAGATTCCTTAAGACCAAGAGATAGGTGGTCCCATGATGGTTGCAGCCTATTCTCGGAGGTACCATATACTTGCATCCTTGCGTAGGGGTAGCTCCCGTTGGATGACACAGGTGTGAGTTTCGGCCTCACACTGGGGACTGAGATGGTCCACGATGGTATACTGGGTACTGAGATGGTCCCAGGGGACTGAGATAGTCCTGGATACTGATGATGTTATGCATTAGAGCTTGTGTGTCTATGTGTTGTTGTGATGGTTTGTAATGCCTTTGATGTATGTGATCATGGAAGTGAGTCAGGGTGAGGAGAAGCCTCCAAGAACCCTGAGCTTACTGAGATTATTATCTCACCCCGTGTGTGGGGATTATATTTTTGCAGGTTGTACATCTAGCAGAGATGATGAGTCCCAGGGCGGGAGGCCCCAGTAGGGACATGCAGTGTGTGTGTGTGTGTGGGGGGGGGGGGATGTGCATATATCGAGTTTCTGTATATGGTGTACCCTCATATGAGGATGTGATATGTGGTATCAGGGCACTGTATGCTTACTATTTTGTATGGATGCAGTTAGAGTTGTTATATGTGGAATGTACATAGCCTATGTATATTATTTTAGACACATATGGGTAGTGATTCCCGGATATATCTGTATAGATATTATAGTCCTATCTGCCGTTATTCACGTTATTTTATGTAATCTGGATCGTTACGGCTATTGTGGCATTTCGGCATTCGTTTAATTTATTTTCTATACGTACCATACATAATGAATCAAGAAATATGGTTTTGAAATGTTTCCGCGTGATTTGAGAAATTGTTTTTAATTAATTGTCGCGCTAATCTGATTAAGTAATATGTTAATACATTGGATGCATACAGGGTGTTACAATCTATGTTCTACTCACTCGAGAAGTGGACCCCGTTGCTGCGGCCTGGATTTTGACTTGTATGGGTGCTATGCTGGGGGGTACCTTTGCATGCCTGGGATAAGGAAAACGTCAACAGGATCATGGCTGAGAAACACTCAGCATAATCAAGACGACGGCATCATCAAAGATTTCAATGATTGGATTGCTGATTTGGAGGTTGAGGATGTGCCATGCATCGGGTGTAAGTTTACCTGGTTCAGACCCAATGGATCTGCAAAAAGCAGGTTAGATAGGGCTCTCGTCTCAGCTGAGTGGACTGATAAATGGCAAGGTACCTCCCAAACGACTTTGTACCGTAACTTTTCTGATCATTGCCCTATATTGCTTAAAGCTTCTACTGTTGTTTTTTTTTTTTTTGATCGGCCAAAGTTAGTTGTTAAATGTTAGTATTTTTGTTAGTGAAGGGATTCGAACCCACGACCTCTCCCTCCTTCCCCTCTTCAAACTTTTTTCCCAACCACCCAACCAACCTTATATCTCCTTAAAGCTTCTACTGTTGATTGGGGCCCGAAGCCGTTTCGAGTTTTGGATTGGTTTGGTGACAACTTTCAGAAAGGTAGTCCAAAACAGCTGGAATTCAACAACGGTGTTGGGTTGGGGTGGATATGCATTGAAAGAAAAAATCAAAGTTCTGAAGCAGACCCTTAAAGTTTTGGAACAAGCAGCACCAAACCAATCATTGTGGGGTGACTGTGAAGACAACTGGGAATTTAAGCTAGCGTGTAATCGAGCGGGTGGTCTTTTGTGTATTTGGAATAAGGATAAATTCATAATTGAGAAGAAGGTGGTAGGGAATGGGTTTATTTATCTGGAAGGTATTTGGGTTGAAGACAATGAAAAGATTACTGTTGTAAATGTATACTCACCCTGTGAGACAACACTGGAAAAATGTCTGTGGGGAGAGATTAAGCAACTTTGGTCTGCGGGCAGTAGGGGTCATCCAACAAAACATCAAAAGAATTGAGACCGAGATGAATCGTCTGGAGAAGGATAGTGAAGATAGGCAGCTGAATGTCGAAGAGATGAAAAAGAGGAAACAACTACAGGAGGAGTTGTGGGTCGCCTCACAGTCTTATGCCTCAATTCTTAGGCAAAAGGCTAGAACGAGATGGATTAAGGAAGGCGATTGTACCTCCAAATTTTTCCACATAATTGTTAACTGGAAAAGGAGGACTAATATGATCAATGGTGTCTTGGCTGAAGGATGCTGGCTGGATGAACCTAGCAGGGTTCAAGAGGCAATCAGAGTATTGTTCAAAAAAAGATTTGAAGAACCTGTGACTGAGAGGCCAAATTTAGGCGGGGTCAAATTCAGAACTATAGATCAGCAACAAAATAACTTATTGGTGGCACGATTTGAGGCAAAGGAAGTCAGAGATGCTGTTTGGGAGTGTGGGAGTGAGAAGAGCCCTGGTTCGGATAGCTTTAACTTTAGATTCATCAAAGAATTTTGGGAGATTATTAAACCTGATTTTCTGAGATTTTTGGATGAGTTTTATATTAATGGGATTTTCCCTAGGGGTGGCAATGCTTCGTTCCTAGCTCTGATACCTAGAGTACATGATCCGCAGGGCCTCAATGATTATAGACCCATCTCTCTTATTGGGTGTGTGTATAAGATTATTGGTAAGGTGTTATCTTCTTTGATGTATGGCTGAACCCATTAGCCATTAAATTTCCCAAATCTACCTTGCAATGAAACCCAATCTTCAAGCAAACTTCAAGAGCACACAAGCTGTCCAAGCTTTCATGAAAATGTATGGCTGGAAACTTTCTTTAATGGCAGCAATGGAAGATGGAAGAAAGGTTAGAGATGAAGATGGAAGATACCATGGAGAAGCTCTCCAATAAGGCTCGGAAGAATCACCACAATAGCTTGAAGTCATTGATAAGAAACAAGAAGTTTTTGGACAAGAACAAGAGAGAAACTCTCACACAAATTTCAGATTTGTATTAATAAACCAAAGTTTTTTTTACATTCAGTTTTGGGCACCTTATAAAGGCCACGAAATTACAAGCTAATGCACATGAAATGACAATTCAAATGAAGCTTGTAGTGCACACTAAAGGAGCCTAAAGCAAGCTTAATGAAGCTTGTGGTGCAAGCTTCTCCTAAGTGACCCTTGGCTGTCCCAAACTCCCTTGGCTGTCCCATTTTCATGAAAGGTGCAGTATTTTTAGCTTCTAAGTGCAGTCAACTAATTTATTAAGTTGCTACACAAATTACACACAAGTGCACCTACACCTCTTTACACAATTGCACTAAAAAGCCTTTTTATTTCCAATACCTTTGCTTCTAACAAGTGTTGGAATTTATTGAATTAAATTGAACTTGAGACATCGAAATCCAGTCCTTGTTATCCTTAAGTTGGTGTGCTTCCTCTTGCTTGTCCAAGTTGGCCTTGATGTGGGCTTGAAGGGCTTGAGTTCTAGCTCTTGTCATGGGTCCTTTAAAGCTCACCAAAGGAAGTGCTTCTAACTTTCCTTCTAGACCTTTGGCTTGGAATGGACTTCCATCATTCTAGGCTGAAGAAGGTGTTCCATCTGTCATAGATAGTTGCCAATCGGCCTTCATTGAAGGGAGACATATCCTGCAGAGTGTGCTTGTGGCAAATGAAGTGGTTGATGAAGCAAAGAGATGTGATAATAGCTGCTTTGTGTTCATGGTTGACTTTGAGAAAGCATATGATTCTGTGAGTTGGGATTTCCTTTCTTACATGATGAAGAGGATGGGGTTCTGCCATAAGTGGATTTGCTGGATTGAAGGGTGTTTAAAATCAGCATCCATTTCTATCTTGGTCAACGGGAGCCCCACTGCAGAAATTCAGCCTTAAAGAGGCCTCAGGCAAGGTGATCCACTGGCCCCGTTCCTGTTTAACATTGCAACAGAGGGAATTGCGGGGTTGATGAGGGAAGCATAGGAAAAGAGTAGATTTGAAGGGTATAAGGTTGGCCAGAAGAAGGTGGACATCAATACCTTACAATATGCAGATGACACAATCTTCTTTGGGGTAGCTTTGGAGGAAAAAATGTTAGAACGATTAAGGTGGTATTGAGGAGCTTCGAGATGGTGTTGGGGCTGAAGATAAACTTTGCTAAGAGTAGCTTTGGTGCATTTGAGACAAGTGATCAGTGGATAAATAAAGCTGCTACATACCTGAACTGTAGAAAGTTGATGCTACCTTTTTCATATCTGGGCATTCCTATTGGGGCAAATCCGAGAAGGAGTGAGACTTGGGCACCCTTAGTGAGAAAGTGTGAGCGTAAATTAGCAAAATGGAAGCACAAATTCTTGTTCTTTGGGGGCAGGCTGACACTCATCAAGTCAGTGCTGAACTCATTACCTACATTTCTATTTTCTTTTTTAAGGGCTCCTAGGAAGGTGACGGACCGCCTAGTGAGGATACAACGACAATTCCTGTGGGCGGTAATGACGATCATGGCAAGATTGTGTGGGTTAGTTGGGATGCGGTGTGTCAGGAAAAAGCAAATGGAGGTCTGGAAATTCGAGACCTGCGGAGTTTCAACACCGCATTACTTGGGAAATGGCGGTGGAACTAGTTTCATTGTCAAGGGGAATTGTAGTCAGAGGTCTTGGAGTCAAAGTATGGCGGTTGGCGGAATCTTGATGCTTCGAGAAGGCCTACTAGTGATTCTATTTGGTTGCAGGACCTGTGTAGTGTATGTCAACCTAGTGTTGAGGAGGGGTGGTTTAACAAGGAAACTAAATGGAGGGTTGGCTGCGGATCAAAGGTATTATTTTGGGAAGATGGATGGAAGGAAGATGGCATACCTCTGAGGACAAAATTCCCCAGAATGTATCACATCTCTCAACAGCAACAACAATTCATTTAGCAAATGGGATCTCTGTCACATTATGGGTGGGAATGGAAACTTAATTGGAGAAGGTGCTTTAGGGAGGGGGAAGTTGACATCGCAATTAAATTCTTAGAGGAAATTCAGGGTTTGACCATACATCTTGACTAGCAGGATAGTTGGTGGTGGGAGGGGGTCCCGATTGGTAGATACACGGTGGGAAGTGCTTACAAGGCTTTAAACAGGGGGGTGGAGAGTCAGACTCCGAAGGAGGTGTACACAGACCTTTGGAAACTGCGTATTCCAAACAAAGCCACTTGTTTTGCTTGGAGGTTACTGAGAGATCGATTGCCCACTAAGAGGAATTTGGCTCATAGAAACATAAATTTGGGTGGTCATAGTTGTTCTTTCTGTGGTAGCTGTGTTGAGGAGGCATCACATGTGTTTTTTAGTTGTCACAAGATTATGCCGCTGTGGTGGGAATGTATGGGCTGGATCAATGTGGTAGAGGCATCACCAATGTTGTTAAAACGTAGTGTCAATGTAGAAACGGTGGGGGTGAGCAAAAACGTAAAAATGTGAAACGTAAACAAAATGTAAGAGTTTACTACATATACAAAAATAAATAAATATCCAACATATATATAACTAAAACACACCAATGCATAAGTTATCACAAATTTAAGTCCAAACACTAAGGAAATAAAATAAGCTCAAACTTAGTCATCATAAAATAAGTAAAGTTTATTAATAATAAAAAAGACTGTAAGTAGCAACTATCTAAATTAAAATTTAAAAGCCCATTTCGAAAATGTAATATGAAACTGCAGAAAGAAAAAAAGAGGGTACAGAAAGCAAATTAGGCCCAAATAAGGAAAACCTCGCGTATATTCTTCTTTTCTCCTTCTCTTTGCAGTGCTGCGCCGTTTTTCTTTTTGGTTTCCATTACCGTGAGCTGTTTTCATCCAAATCAGTGACCTCCAAAGTTGCAACAGTTTTCGATGACGGGAATGGTGGCCAAACCTCCATGACAGGGCTCTTCCAATGCAAAGGTGACCTCTCCAACTCCGATTGCTACAACTGCGTGAGCAGGCTCCGGGTCCTCCGCAAATGAATTTTTATGTCCGCACTTGCAGGCATTTGCCCCAACGTAGGTCCGCCACTAAGTCCAAGTCAATATCATCTTCTTCATCCCCTTCCCCACTATTTAATTTTTTTATTGTTTTTTTTTTTTAAAAAAAAACAGAGTCAACTCGGTAAACTCGCCGAGTCAACCGAGTTTACCGAGTTGACTTGTCGTTTCAACCTATTTGCTTCAAAAACCATTTCAGGGTGCGTTTCAACACGATTTTGAAGGCAGAAACCTAGAATCGTTCGTTTTAACCATTTTAACAACACTGGGCATCACTGATTACTCCTATTGAGCACTTCCTTCAACATAGTTACTGTAATGTTACTGGCCTTAAAATTCAGAGGTGGTATGCTTGGTGGATAGCATTGACATGGAGCATTTGGTTTCATCGTAACAGGATTGTTTTCCATAATGAAAATTTTAATGGATCTAAGCTGTTGGAGGATGCTTTATTCTTTTGTTGGTCTTGGATAGCTAATTTGGAGAAAGGATTTAATATTCCCTTCTATCATTGGTCTAGCCATATTAGAGATGGGTTCTGAAAGTAGGGGAGGTATTATTTTGTGGTCCTTTTTGTTCTCTAGCCTTCAGGTGAGCTTACTATTAGGTTGACCTTTGGCAACTTAATTCGGGCTTTTACCATGTATTAGGTTGCCAAAGTTCTGGTAGGGTCCCTGGGGGTGTATTTCTTTCTCAGTACTACTTGTACTCATCTTTAATATATATACATAATATATTATCTTTGCTGATCAGAAAAAAAAAAAAAACATCCTTGAAGATGTAGATTCTGCCTGAAGTAGAAAGACACTTGTATCCCTTGTGGGAGGTTGAATATCCCAGAAAAAGACACTCTTGGGATCTGAAATCAAGTTTGTCAGTGGTATAGGGTCTCAAAAAAGGGAAACATGCACAGCCAAAAGTTTTTAAGAAGCTGTAATCAGGAGATTTGTGAAACAAAACATTGTAAGGGACAGCAAAATTTAAAGAAGCAGTAGGTAAGCGATTAATTAGGTAAACTGCAGTAGTGAAAGCATAGTCCCAAAATGTAAGGGGTAAGGAAGTATGATGCAGTAAAGTGAGGCCAAGTTCAACAATTTGGCAATGTTTTCTCTCCACCACACCATTTTGATGATGAGTGTGGGGACAAATGAGCCAATGAGTAATACCATGAGTGGCTAGGAAAGAGGTAATAGACCTACTCATCACCCCAATCAGATTGAATGCTCTTTATTTTGGAGTTAAACTGATTTTCAACCATGACATTGAAATGTTGAAAACAGTAAATGTTCCAGATTTAGATTTTAATGGATAAAGCCAAGTAAACCTGGAAAAAGCATCAATAAAGGATAACATAATACACAACCAGAATGAGAGATAATATGTGATGGACCCCATAGATCAGTGAAAATAAGTTCCAACGGTTTAGAGTAAACTGATTTAGAAATGGAGGAAGGCAATTGGTGTGATTTGCCCACACAAGTCAGAGAAAAAGTTCTGTCCAAGCAATTGCTGATATACCATGTTCCTGCTCTCGATCAGTGGGCTGATGTGCTGACTAAGCCTCTCTCTTCATCTCGTTTTCAGTTTCTTAAGGACAAACTCAATGTGAAGGATTTTTCTTCTGAAAATCCTTCCCCTTGAGTTTGAGGGGGGTATTAGAGTATAATATGTTAAATGTTAGCTATAGTAGACAGTTAGTCAGTTAGAACTGTGAAGCAGTTAGTTTGTTAGAAGTTGTTTTTTTTAAACCACTTTTGTACAGCTGTACCAATAAGGTCAGCCTCTATATATACTCCCATTGTAATAATTTTTCATTTGAGTAGTAATAATACAAAGCTCCTTTTTCTCTCTCAGTTTATCTTAGACTGCCATTCCCGACTTGCAGTGAGCCTATCGAGCCCTTGTTCAGACCTGTTTGGCTCAGTTTGAAACCAAACACCCCTCTCAACACCCTCGTTTGGCCGTTTTGCTGTGCTTCATGGCCTTTACCAACTCTCCTTCAGAATCTGCTTCCACTGTAACATTCACCCTGGTTCCGCTATGATGTTCACCAATGTCCCTCGCATAGACACATCTATGCGCAACTTTCTTTGCAGGTGAACTGTACCCACTATTAGTTGGTAGCCAGTGGGCCATCCTCTTGTCGGCCTGCATCAGTGACCTTTCAATAACGCCACGCTGTCCACGTGACACATCTCTTACGAGCATCACACTGGAACTGCCTCCTTCCGCCTTAGGCGGTGCTTTATTTGCTGGTGAACACCCGTTGCAACTACTGGCCTTCATTGGCTGCAGCCGATGTTTTTCGGCGCAACCACCTGACTAGAACCGTCTTTATTATCGTTATTGTTGGGTTTACCCCTTTTGTAACAAGCTTGGTTCATATGACATATATGCTCCAACTTGAGGGGGAGTGTGAAATATATGATTTGATATGTTTTAATTACAACAGTTTAGTATGAAATTATTTTCCTTATTACTCATTATTTAGTTTACTTATTTTTTAAACCTCCTTCATTATAAATAAGAGTATTTTGTGTGGTCTCACACACATTATATAGTAAAACACTGTTATAGTAATTATATCATTGAAATGTAGTTTGTAGTATTTATTTGAATCTTTTTAAAGTTTGGCTTCTCAAATTCTTTTTAATTATTAATTGACATATTTTTCAGGTACTTATCATTTCAGGTGAAACAGGTTGTGGAAAGACAACACAACTTCCACAATTTATCCTAGAATCCGAGATTGAATCAGTTCGTGGAGCTGTGTGTAATATTATATGCACACAACCAAGACGCATTGCAGCATTTTCTGTTTCTGAAAGAGTTGCCTCTGAAAGAGGAGAGAAATTGGGTGAATCTGTGAGTTTTAAAAGATAGTTACTGTTTATTACTGTTCCAGTGCAATAATTTCGTTGTAATATAGTCTGTTGGAATGTAAAGCATCTGTATCTCCTTTGTTTGACTTCTTTTGTGAAAGGTTGGATATAAAGTTAGACTTGAAGGTATGAGAGGGAGAGATACTTGTCTTCTCTTTTGCACCACAGGCATCTTATTAAGAAGATTACTAGATGATAGAAACTTAATAGGTGTAACTCATATTATTGTTGATGAAATTCATGAGCGTGGAATGAATGAAGGTAGATTTCTGAACTGGATTGTGTCTTTGGTATTTAGAAGATTTTTTATGATAATGCTCTTGCATTTTTTTTTGGTGACAGATTTTCTCCTCATTGTCCTTAAAGATCTAGCCCGCCGACCAGAACTGAAACTGATTTTAATGAGTGCTACCCTTGACGCTGAGCTCTTCTCGTCATATTTTAATGGTGCTGCAACTATGAAGATTCCAGTATGTTACATAAACTAAATGACATAGCTTGTTTATGTTGTCAAAGGGATATATATCACTAGGAATTTACTACGATTGATGGATCATGAATCTTAGAGAGAAAGTACTTATATATGTTTAACATTTAACCTAAAGGCATGAATGTTAAAGTTTAATCATTCTTAACTCTTTACGTAAGAGCTTACACTTTTAAGCCCTATGGTCCTGACGAATGCCTATGGCAAAGTTGTCACAAGTTGAATCCTTTGCCGCCTTCATTTCTTCTAATAATTTGATAAAGATAAACACCCAAGCACTTGGGGAACTGTCCCTTATAAGTTAGCTATTAAGGGTGGAGAACCTAGCACTTAAATACTCCCTTAAGCCAGAAGTGCTGCCATAATGGCGGCTGGACGCTCCACCACATGCTGGAAAAGCTGTTTGGCGCACTGAAAAGGCATGCATGAGAGCACGTTAGTGGTTCTTTCAGGATGGCAACAATGGGGTGGCATAGATCGCCGAAAGGCAGTGGCCAGAAAATTGTTCATTGGAATATGAACGGCAAGTAGAAGATGAACTTCATGTTAGATTTTGTAGAGGACTTCCCAAAAGCAAATGATCCTTTTATTGGACCCTTTTCAGAGGCTAAGGCTGACCATCAAGTGAATTGCCTCCTTCCAACATCATTGATCCAGAATACTTATGAGTTATGATAGAGAAAGTAGTTTTTCTTTTTCCAAAATCCAAACCCGAACAGGGTCATACTTAGAATTCGGGCCAAGGAGAATTTAAAAATTCCCAATTTCCCATCCTTTCATTGAACTCTACTTGGGCAAAAAGTCAATACTATGTTTCATCTTTAAACTTTGGTACTAATCTAGCTTGATCCACAAGCCATTTTTTAAAACCTTGCCTAGTAGGTAGACTTAATGTTGTTGGTCAGACCAAAGTTGGTCTAGGGGCAGTTTGGATGAGGTTGTTGGAGGCATAGTTATCAATCCCGGATAGCGGAGCGGAGCGGCCGCCCTCAAAAACTGGGATAGTGGGATAGCGGTAGCGGGATGACCGCTATTCTAATGTTTTTATATATGTATTAAAAAATTTATAATATAAATATATAAGCTGAAAAAGAGAAATATAACTAAAAATTCATGCACTAATTATCATTAACAATAAAAACTCTTTAAGTCAAAGAAACAATTCTACAAAGAAACTCTTAATTTGAATCATCATCCTCTTCAAGATTGATGTCATTGTCTTCTTATCACTCCCACTAGCACTAGAAATGTAGTCTTCCTCCTTTTCATCTTCACTTGTGTTATTTCCATGCTCTTCTTCCACTTCTATTTCTTTTCCCCTCCTAGAAGTAGATGTTACAGCAGCTGCCCTCTTCTTCTTTGTTTGTCTAGTGTATTTCAAAGGTTCATTGGCCCCAGTTGCTTGAGCAACATCTCTCCAAGTCAACACATCAGCATCAAAAACCAAATCAAATTCTGCATCTTCATCTTCACCCAAATCTCCCAATAGCCATTCATTGCTATCATCAATGTCATCTAAAACAATAGGATCAATGACATCACGACTCTCATAACGATCTTGAAGAGCTTGGTTATATTTAATATAAACCAAGTCTTGAAGCTTTTGGTGCTCAAGTCTACTCCTCTTCTTTGAATGAATCTATTATATAATTTAAAAAGCTTAAATGTCAGTTTCATGTTTCAACTTTCAACTTTCAATGGTTCAAATCTAAATGAACATTAACTTACTTGCTCAAAGGTACTCCAATTACGCTCGCATCCCGACGAGCTACAAGTCAAACTTAGAATTTTAATAGCAAGATTTTGCAAATATGGTGTATGTGCTCCATACATCTTCCAACATTCAGCTGTAATGCAATTCATATGCATTAGTATTTACACGAATTATCAAATCATAATTTAAATTGATAAAAATGTGAAATTGTCCACTTACCAGGAGCCATTGTCTTCCTTTTCCTTATTGCTGCACTTATTCCAAATAGTCCTCCAGCCCTCTTATATATTGCAGCTCACTATGAATCTTATCTACACAATCTTCATTTTCACTGAGCCTATCAATGCATTTGTATAGGCCATCTAGCACTTCAGCATCATTGTCAATGTTCGAATTGCCATAAAAGAACTTGGGATTTAGATAATAACCCGCAGCATGCAAAGGGTGGTGCAATTGGCACTCCCATCTTCTATCAATAATTGCATAGATGTCCTTATACTTGCCTTGATTGCCATTGAAAGCCTTTTCAATTGCTTCTTTGGCCCTATCCATGGCCTCATAAATATAACCCATAGCGGGTCTTTTTTCATTATCCACCAACCTCAAGACACGCACAATAGGCCCCATAGCCTTCAAAGTGTAAACTACATCATTCCAAAATGATGGCATAAGCACAACAGCTGTTGCTTTCTTTCCCTTCAGATCTTTAGTCGCCTTGGACTTCAACCATTCATCCGAAGTAAACATCCTTCTAAGATTTTTTTTTTTTTGCATATGCAATCTTTGCAAAGTGAGGAAGGTTGTAGCAAATCTTGTAACTCCATGCCTCACCAACTCAGACTTGCTTGTGAACTTTCTCATGATGTTCAAAGCCAATGTATGGTTATAAATGTAACCAACAACCTTGATGCCTCTTTGTATAGCCTTTTTTAACTTTAGAGACCTTTCCAATATCTTCAAGCATCAAATCAAGACAATGGGCAGCACATGGAGTCCAAAATAATTTTGGTCTAGTGGCTTGTAAAATTCTACCTAAAAAGGCCAAAATCAATAAACTTGAATTAGTAACAATTAAAAGTTACAAATACAATTACAAACTTACCATTATAAATCAAAACTTGATTAATAATAATTCTTACCCGCCATAACGTAGTTACTCCCGTTGTCCGTCACCACTTGAATGACATTCTTTTCTCCAATCTCCTCCACAAAGTTATTCAAAAGCTCATGCACTTTGTCCCCGGTCTTCATATATTCACTAGCATCAACACTCTTCACAAACATTGTTCCCAATGAACAATTTACCAAGAAGTTAATTAGGGTCCTATTCTTTCTATCCGTCCAACCATCCGACATAATTGAGCATCCATATTTCATCCTCTCCTCTTCATGATGCTTCAACAATTCTTTTGTGAAATCCATCTCCTTTTAAAGAAGTGGAACTCTCAATTCATGAAACGTTGGAGCCTTTAAATGAGGACCATAGTTTCCAACTGCCTCAAGCATCATTTTGAAACTTTTTGATCTAGCAACATTGAATGGAATTCCATTCCTATAAAAGAAACGAGCAATATATTGAACCGTTCTTGCTCTTGCTTCCTTTTGACAAGCATCATTTATGCTCGTTTGCCGCTTTTCTTTTCCCAATTGGAGAGTTTGTTCAGGTTTTTTGTGAAAAAGCAAATCAAGAGGACCTTTAACATTTGTATTCCTCTTCTTGGTAGCAGCTGAAGTGACCTCCGTTGATGATGTTAGTGGTCTTTTTCCACTTTGAAGCCTTGCAATTTCTTGCACCTCGTCGTCTTCTCCTTCGTTTTCTAATTCTTGCATCCCCTCCAATAACTCATTTTCAGAAATTTTCTGCTCATAGGCTGCCTTCATTTCCAATTTAACATCTTCCGGTATTTTCCTACAAGCACCCACATCTCCTCTTATTCCGAGTTGATGCTTTTTCGCTCTAGTAATTCCTCCGGTAGATGTTTTCAAGCAAAAATCACATGTCACGCTCTTCCTATTGTTCTTGTTTTGTAAGCTGTTCCACTTCCAAAAGATGTCAATTCTATCCACTAGGCTTAAACATTGCAGTTGAAGATCCCACTGATGGCGTGGTGTTAGTTGCCTTGTTATTTCCTTGTTCACTAGACATTGGTGGTAGGGAACCAGAGGCCATGATTCTGCTGGGCAGAATAAAAAGACAAAAAAAAATAAAAAAAGAAACAAACAGAAAATGAAAAAAGAAAAAGAAGAACGAAAAGAGAAAAAGAAGAACGAAAAAAGAAAAACAAGAAGAAACAGAGAAAAAGAAAACGCTGAGAAGGAGAAGAGAGAAAGAAAGAAAGAAAGAAACAAGACACATACAAAACAGAGGATCATCGACGGAGAAGAAGAAAGAGCCACCAGAGGATCGTCGCTGGAGAAGGAAACGCAGCTGGCCGCCGGAGGAGGGAGAATCGTCGGCGCAGGTCGAACCAGAGGGGATCGTTGGCGCATGTCGAAGGTCGCACAACGACAGGAAGAGCCCTATATTGACTAAAAGGTCAGGGCATTTTCGCCATTTCAGCTCACACTCCCAATCGTGGACGCGTTACCGCTATCGCGGGCGCTTCGCTTCCCCTCCGTCTCGGCCGCAACGTCCGCACCCTTAAAACGCACCGCTACTCTACCCCTTGTAGCGGTGCATGGCCGCTCCGCCCCGCTCCGCCGCGATCCCGGCCGCTACAGCCGCTATTGATAACTATGGTTGGAGGCTAGGGAGGGTGCTTGTTGGAGGGATCAACTTTGGCTGGTTGTCGCCAGAAAAAGGGCTCACGTGTCGGTATTGGACTGGTATGCGGAGCTTACATGCTAAGAAAGAAGCAAGGTGTGGAGACGCATGTGGTGACAATTGGCATTGGGGTGGTGGGAGGTGGGTTGTCAACGAACAATGCTCTTGGTTGTGGGGACACAGCAGGAAAAGGATGCGGCAGTGATGAAGGCGCTGATACTGTTCCACTGCTGTGTTATCTTTCTTTTAATATTTTGTTCAGGTAGGTAACCTTATGTGGTCCTTTTTTCCACTTTTATAATACTTGACTCTTGTTATTAACTTCTGTGTTTGGCATAAAGTTATGACTTTTAATTATTCATTGAGTGTATTTAATTATGGGTAATTTTTTTAGCATTTGTATATATGTAATATAAATTGTTTTATTATATCTATAAATTTCATAATAATAGTCATCTCACCATAGCGGCTTTGGGTCGTCCATTCAATGTCATGCTGCTATGCAAGATTGATGACTATGCTAAAATGACATTATTTGTCATAGAGTTTGAGAGAGAGAAAAAGAAGAGAGATTGAAGATATTATTATTGATTCAGAATAAAAAGTTAGCTACAACTGATTCTGTTTCTCTATTTAATATTTATAGAGAAAACAGATGTGGTTACACTTAACCTGACTAAGGTAGTTCACTAACCATAGTTAGTTACTGCTCTAACAGAATAACAGAAATAACAGCTCTACCAGACTAACAGAAATAATAGAATCACAGCTGTTCTAACCAAATCTTAACTGCTCTAACAGAATAACAGCTGCTCTAACTGAATCATAAAGTAAAACTTACTTAATACAATAATAATTTGCAAGTATAAAAGTAGTTTCAGGATGCAAAGTAGATAAAATATCATCTTAAATGAGAATGAAAATGCTCAAGAATTCATGATGAGTATTCCTTGTAGTTTCTGTTGTAATTTTAAAATGGTTAGTTTCCTCTCTATTTTCAACTGTTGGGAGCTAGGGAGGAGGTCTCAAATGCGATTGAGATTCAAAATTATGTTCTACTTAGATGATGGAAAAGATAACTAATGTTCTTTTTTTTTATTTGATGTAACTGAGCAATTCTATTTTGTTTTTATTTGATGTTACTGAGCATTAGTAATTTGGTTCTGAAAGCTAAAAGTTTCCCATTCTTATTGTTTGGGGATGTGGCGGCTAATATAGGGTTTCACATACCCTGTTAGTACCCAATTTTTGGAGGATACTCTGGAAATGTCGGGCTACAGATTGACTCCTGACAATCAAATTGATGACTATGGTCAAGAAAGGATTTGGAAAATGAACAAACAGGCCCCAAGAAAGAGGAAAAGCCAAATTTCTTCTTCTGTAGAGGTATTTAAAGATTCTCAAGCTACAGTCACTCCATTCCTTGCAATGTATTTATTAAGTTCATTTTGGAAAAATATTACCAGGATGCATTACGAGCAGCTGTTTTAAATGATTATAGTTTGCAAACAAGGGAGTCTTTGTCTTGTTGGAATCCTGACTGTATTGGTTTTAACCTCATTCAATATGTCTTGTGCAATATATGCGAGCATGAAAGACCAGGTGCTATTTTGGTTTTTATGATTGGATGGGATGATATAAATGCTCTTAAGGAGAAGCTCCTAACTCATCCTGTCTTGAGTGATCCAAGCCGAGTTTTATTGCTGATGTGCCATAGCTCAATGGACAGTTTGGAGCAGGTAATGGGTTATTGTACACTGTTTACTTACCAATCTGCACTTATTATCTGACTGTTAGGCATTCTGTTGCTGGAATACATATTATTATTTTATTGTTGAAGAAAAAATAAGCATAATGATTGTGTCCCCTAGCAACATATTTACATAAAAGCAGAAATTATTGTTTGCATTGTCAGATAATGAAGGAAGAAAATTGAGCTGACCATTGTAGTGTTGTTGTATTTAACCCTCATGCTTACAAGTAATTTCTTGATAAACTATATATTGTATATGCAGAGGTTAATATTTGAGGAACCTGAAGATGGAGTACGAAAAATAGTGCTAGCAACAAATATTGCTGAAACTAGTATCACGATAAATGATATTGTTTTTGTTCTTGACTGTGGCAAAGCGAAAGAATCATCATATGATGCACTGAACAACACGCCTTGTTTGCTTCCCACCTGGATCTCTAAGGTTTCAGTTCAACAAGTATGGTTATGTTATGTCATTGGAAATAATGATTATGTCTATTGTGTTCCATATTACTTGAGAGCATTTTTTGCTTCTGGTGTCTGATATATTATAATGAGTTCATTTAGTCCAATTACTTTTTATTAGTAATTTTGGCAACAGTATCTTATTAGTTTAGTTGGCTGAGTGCTGTATTTATAGGAATACTGGCATTATACTGGGTATGATTTAATTACAAAAACAAGGCTAGAGACTAATTGAAGGTCCTTTTTTTTGGAAAATGGGGGAGGGACTGGCAAACAGGACATATTTATGTTACATGATTTTATGGTTAATGTTTAAATCAAGTTATTCATTTAGAATTGAATAACTTGTGTTTACAGGAATGCTGGCATTATACTTGTAGAACTGTATGGTAAAATTCAATTACATAAAACAAGGCTATGGACTGGTTGAATACCATGTTTGTGCTAAATGATTATGGTTAATTGTTGGCTCTTTGTTTACATCAAGATATTCAATTATAATTGATTTTATATTCTTTTGGAACCAATAATCTAGCTGATAATTGTAGGTCGAGCTGTATTTTACTCATGATATTTGGAAAGTGGACATTGCATCCTAATATATAAACTTTGTTGCCATTTTCATCCAGTGCATATCAACTGGCTGGCTATCAAGGTCAATTTCACATGACAATATGTGACATTTCACACATACTTTGGGATTGAATGCTTTGCCATTCTAGTGATTGGCTGTATGTGCATTCCACCTTTTGAATGTATCTGTTTGTTTGGCTGGCTTTCTACTTTTTCCCAGTGCTATGTGAATATGATCTATAGTTGTTAAATCTTACAGATTTGGTGGAAATTGTCATCATCATATTGGGGTGCAATGTACTGGGTTTTAGGTATCAGTGAGGAAACTGCAATCAAACACAATGATCATGGTTCAAAAGTGCAATTACCAGTGAACCATGATCCTGCATTAACTAAAACCATTTGACCTTTTAACGACTTTATTCTATCCTCCCACTAAATTCATTTTTTTTTTCTCTAGAGAAGAGGAAGAGCTGGTCGTGTTCAACCAGGAGAATATTATCATCTCTATCCTAGATGTGTATATGATTCTTTTGCAGAGCATCAATTACCTGAAATTTTGAGGATGCCCTTGCAATCTCTCTGTCTGCAAATAAAAAGTTTGAAACTAGGAAGTATGTCTGAGTTCTTGTCTAGGGCTTTACAGTCACCTGAGATACTTGCAGTAATGATAAATTCAATGCTCTAATTTTGTGTTATCATTTTATCTCCAATACATGCACGTTTTTCTTTGTTGTTATCTTTGAAATACATTCACTAATTCATTTGTTATTGATTACTTATATATAGTTTGTCTCTCACGTTAGTTTACCTATTTTTTTCATAGGTGCAAAAAGCAATTGAATATTTAAAAACAATTGGAGCTTTGGATGAGAATGAGAATCTGACTAGTCTAGGTTGGTTGACCATTATCAGGCATGAAAATCTGCTTACTGATTATTTTCCTTAAAAGTATAACGCCTAATAGTTGGGCTGTCAATTGACAGGGCACAACTTGACTGTGCTTCCCATGGAACCCAAACTTGGCAAGATGCTTATATTTGGCATTATCTTCAATTGCCTGGATCCCATATTAACTATTGTTGCTGGCCTTAGTGTTAGAGATCCTTTTCTAACACCTTTGGATAAAAAAGATGTAAGTTTTTTCTGTTTTAAATGACTGCGATATTATTGGAATTGAGAACAGACTGAACTTAATTGCTAAAAGATTTGCTTGAGGGATGGGGATTGGCTAAGTCATTATAAGAAGTATTTTGGTTATATACTGGTAGGCTGTATGGTAAAAAGATAAAACCTGGAAGGCATATATTTGCAGAAATAACTGCAACTAAAGGAATTATGGCAGTTAGAAGTTAGACTGAGAGTGCAATTTACAAAAGGAAAATAATTCAGCTAATTACTCTAATTCTATTTCTCTTGTTAAGAATGTATGTTGGCTACTTGGTGAGTTGAAGAATCACTAAATTATCCAGTTTCCAACTTCCCCCCTCAAGTTGGAGCAGACATGTCAAAGATATCTAGCTTGTTGAAAATATATCTTGATCCTTGAAGAGCTTTGGTGAGCAATGTTTTAAATCCCAGATAGTGGCCGACCCCAAAAACAGTATAGCGGTATTCTATTTTTTTTAATATAGTTTATGTAGAAAATCAACGAATATTAGTAGCTAATAATTAAGAATATCATTAGTTTATTTGTTTCCATTATTTCCTTTATTAGGATTAGGAAATATATGATTTGATATGTTTTAATTACAATAAGCTGGGATTATTTCTCTTATTACTCATTTAGTTTCTTATTTTGTGAACCTCTTTTATTATAAATAAGAGTATTTTGTGTGGTCTTATAAGACACATAACAATAAATAATTTTCACATGGTAACAGAGCAAGTTTTCGTTCCTAACCTTCAGCCTAGGTTGGAACTTGTTTTTCGTTGTCTATATTCTTCCGCTAAAACAAACCACCCTACTATTTTTTAGCCAAAACCATCAGCTGCAGGGCTCCGATCATTAAACCGAGGGCACCATTCAAATCAGCACAAAAATCCGAGTAGAACCGAGCCGATCCCGTTGCCCAAAAACACTCATGCGGCGCCATGTGCCTCCATCTTCCGACGCGTGTAGTCAACATGCCGCCACGCGCCGTCATCTTCCGATGCGTGTAGTCCACGCGCCGCCTTCCCGACCTCTGTTTTCAGCGCGATTCTCCAGAACAACTGTCGTTGCCTCCTGTACTTGTCTTGGGGGCGAAATGTCTATTCTAGGTACTTTTGTTTGTGGGTATTTTTTTCTTCATCCTTGTGTTAATGACTTCGTCACTTTCTTCTACTACATCCACTACTAGTGACTCTAGATGGGATGGTCGTCTTTGGTGCAATCACTGCAACAAGGCTGGTCACACGTGAAAACTGTTGGGACATTCATGGCAAACCAGCTAACTGGAAGCCAAAGGGGTCTAATAAAGGTCGAGCTTATCAGGTTTTAGTTGAAGACAAACCTGAAGAACGTCACACTATAGGTGACTCTGGTAGCATCATGATTCCTCTATCCCAGTATGATCAATTCCAACAGTTCTAACATTAGTCCTCTAGCTCTCAACCTAGCACCACCACTAGCCTTATAGCCCAAAAAGGTACTGCTCTTCATGTCCACAATAGCCCTCGTTGGATACTTGATTCTGGTGCATTTGAACAACATGACAAGTAATTCAACATTGTTTTGTTCTTATACCCCATGCTCTGAAACCTCACGGGTAAAACTAGCAGATGGTAGTTTCACACAGATTGTTGGGACAGGATCGGTTAAACTCACCAAGAATATTATGTTGCCTTTTGTTATACATGTGTCCACTTTAACTTGCAATCTTATTTCTATCAGTAAATTGACTTCTGATCTCAATTGTCATGTGACGTTCCCCATTCACAGCTGTATTTTTCAGGAATAGGATTCGGGGAGGACTATTAGTAGTGCTTGAGAAGGAGGAATTTACTACTTTGAGAATGTGAAGTCTCAAGCAGCCTTTGTGGAGAATGATTCTGTCTTTGTTTCTGATTCTTGCAATGATGTAATGTTGTGGCACTGTAGGCTTGGCCACCCTAGTTAACCTTATCTTCAAAAATTGTCACCTAATCTTTTCGTTAATAACAATATCAGTTATATATCTTGTGACATTTGTCTTCTTGCAAAGCAGTCTCAAGTCACCTATCCACCCCGAGTCTACACAACATCTTCCCTTTTCTCCCTAATTCACAGTGACATATGGGGTCCCACTCGTGAGAAAAATATCTCCGATACTCGATGGTTTATCACCTTTATTGATGACCATACCAGAGAAGGAAAAATCAGACACGGAACATGTGTTTTGTCAGTTGCATGCCATGGTTCAAACTTAGTTCTTCAGCTCTATCAAAATCCTCCGTACGGATAATGGTAAAGAATATTTGAGCTCTGTCCTTTGAGAATTCTTATCCCATAATGACATTCTTCACTAAAGTTCCTGTCCTCACACACCTCAACAAAATGGTGTGGTAGAAAGAAAAATTTGTCATCCACTAGAAGTTGCCCAATCCCTAATGTTCACTATGAATGTTCCTAAATACTTATGGGGGGAAGCTGTCCTCACTGCATCCTATCTTATTAATCGGATGCCCTCCCGTGTCCTAGGGTTCAAGTCACCCTTATCATGTCTTCTTACCTCCTTTCCGTCTACTTGGTCAATCTCATCCCTTTCACCTCGAGTGTTTGGTTGTGTCGTTTTTATTCACACACCTCTTAATCACAGGTCTAAACTTGACCCAAAATCCCATAAGTGTGTTTTCAGTGGATCTTCTACTACCCAACAGGGCTATAAATATTATTCCTCGACTTTGCGTCGAGTCTATGTCTATGGATGTTCAATTCTGTGAAACTCAATTCTACTTTACCCAGCCTTCTTGGGAGATTTTGATGGACGAAGAAGATAAGTCTACTAAACCTAAGGAATTCACAATGTTATATCATTGTCCTGAATCAGCGTTGCCTTTGGATCCTTCCCTCCATCCAGAAACAAAGGGAGATGTAGAGCCACAATGACAACGACAAATAATGGTTTATAGTAGGAGACATCATCCTCAAAGTGTAACTTATCTAGAACTTCTACACTACCAAGAATCCACTCCCGAGTCTAGTTCCATCGAATCAGAAGTTGTGCACTCTGATGACCTGCATCTTCTGATTGCAGTAAGGAAAGGTACTAGATCATGCACTACTCATCCTATTTCTCATCATATCTCCTATGATAAACTATCCCCAGATCTTCGTGCATTCAACACAACGTTGGATAGCACAAGATCACCACTAAATATTCAGGAGGCACTTGATGATCCTAAACGGAGACATGTTTTTGAAGAGATGGATGCCTCGGAAAAGAATGGAACATGGGAAACTGTGACACTTTCAAGAGGCAAACAAACAGTGGGTTGCAAGTGGGTATTCATTGTTAAATTTAATGCAGATGGAAGTATTAACAGGTACAGGGCAAGATTGGTTGCGAAAGGATTCACCCAGACGTATGGAATAGATTATCAGGAGACCTTTGCATCAGTAGCTAAACTAAACACCATTCGAGTTCTTTTGTCCTTGGCAGTTAATCTTGATTGGCCTCTACAACAGTTGGATATCAAAAATGCAATCTTAAATGGTGAGTTGCATGAAGAAGTATACATGGATCCTCCACCTGGTTTTAGGAAAGGAGTCGGTGAAGTGTGTAAGTTGTGAAAGTCTCTTAATGGACTTAAGCAGTCCCCAAGAGAATGGTTTGAAAAATTCACTCAAGTAGCTAAAGGAAAAGGATTTCTACAGGCTCAAACCGATCATACCCTCTTTCACAAACGTTCTAAGGATGGGAAGATTGTTGTTCTTATTGTTTATGTGGACGACATAATTGTTATAGGTGATGACTATGAAGAGCTGCAATCCTTAAAAAATTATTTTGCGAATTAGTTCGAATTGACGGATCTTGGAGCTCTCAAGTACTTTCTTGGTATGGAGGTTGCACGGAGTAAAACTGGAATCATTATCGTCCAAAAAAAATATGTTCTTGATTTACTTCAAGAAACATGTATGTTGGGATGCAAGCTAGCAGACACACCTATGGAACCCAATATCAAGTTGGGGATTGAAGATGGGAAGGATGTGAACAAGGAGCAGTATCAGAGGTTAGTCGGTAAATTGATCTACTTGTCTCATACTCGGCCTAATATTGCCTTTGTAGTAAGTACGATCAGTCAATTCATGCACTCACCAAAGGAGAGACATCTTGAGGCTGTCTATACAATCTTGAGATACCTTAAAAGTATTCCTTGTAAGGGACTTTTCTTTAAAAAAGGGCTAACAAGATGGTTGAAATCTACACTGATGCTGATTGGCCAGGTTCTATTGTGGACAGAAAATCCACTTTGGGTTATTGTACCTATGTATGGGGTAACTAGGTAACTTGGAGATGTAAGAAGCAAAATGTGATTGCAAGGAGCAATGCAGAAGCAGAATTTAGAGCACTTGCTCATGGTGTCTGTGAAGGAATTTGGTTGAAAAGACTTCTTGCACTTGCTCATGGTGTCTGTGAAGGAATTTGGTTGAAAAGATTTCTTGAAGAACTAAAGATTTCTTATTCTCTACCCATAAGATTGTATTGTGATAATAAGATAGCTGTCAGCATTGCCCAGAATCCGATCCATCATGACAGAACAAAGCACGTTGAGGTTGATCGCCACTTCATCAAGGAAAAATTGGATGATAGAAGTGTGTGCATGACATACATTCCAACCAAGGAACAAATTGCGGACATCCTCCCCAAAAGTCTACCTAAGCCAGCATTTAAAGATCTGATTGGCAGGTTGGGAATGATCAATATTTACCTCCCAACTTGAAAGGGGGGGGGGGGGTGTAGAAAATCAAGGAATATTAGTAGCTAATTATTAAAAATATCATTAGTTTATTTGTTTCCATTATTTCCTTTATTAGGATTAAGAAGTATATGATTTGATATGTTTTAATTACAGTAGGATGAGATTATTTCCTTTATTACTCATTATTTAGTTTCCTTATTTTGTAAACCTCTTTTATTATAAATAAGAGTATTTTGTGTGATCTTATAAGACACAACAGTAAATAATTTTCTAAGTTTATAAATTATATACATATAGTTTTATTTAATAGAAACTCTTCTCATACTCATGCATTAGATGAATTAAATATGTAACAGCAACTTTATTCACAAAATCATATATATAGCAACTCCCTTAACAGAAACACAGTCATACAAATATAAACTAGAAAGTATCTCCACATTAGCCAAAGTATGATTCATGACATTCATTATTGACTTCGGTACTCAACTTCAGTGCTGGACCTGGCTGTGACTTTTTGCTTGCGGGTCCACCAAGAAATCAAATTTGAGCCTAGAAAAACAGCAACTCCAAATGTGGAACGTCTGTCATCAACATTAGACTCCCAATCAGCATCACAAAAGGCACGAAGAACCAATGGCTGATTGATATTAGCAGGTCGAAACAGAAGCCGATGAGATAAGATTCCCTTGAGATACCTTAAAATTCTCTTGACCACTGCCCGATGGGAATCAAGAGGAGCAGCCATAAATTGGCGAACTTTGTTGACAGCAAAACTGAGTTCTGGCTTGTGAGTGTAGCATATTGTAAGGCACCCACCACTGACATGAATAAAGTAGGATCATGAAAGGCATTAGCACCATGCCAAGACAACTTACAATTAGAAACCATGTGAATAGAGAGAGAGTGAGCTTCTGCCATGTGAGTTTTATGTAGCAAATCACCAATGTACTTGCTTTGAGTCATGAGGATGGAGTTATTGGACAGATACTTCACCCTCAATACCCAAGAAATAATTCAAATGCCCAAGTTGCTTAAGTGAAAAAGCATTATTGAGTGTAGTTGTGAGCTGCTGGATGAGGACAGTAGAGCTTCCAGTAATGATGATATCATCTACATAAATTAGAAGATAAACAGTGTGTGACTAATGCTTGTAGATAAAAAGGGAAGAGTCACATTTGCTCCCCATAAACCCAAACTGAAGTAGAGGGAATTTTAATCTATCAAACCACTGCCTTGGAGTTTGCTTTAACCCATAAAGAGCTTTGTGAATTTTGCAGACCAAGGATTTATTTACATCTTGAAAACCTGGTGGCTGTGTCATATATATAGACTCTTCAAGAAACCGGTTAAGGAAAGCATTGTTCACATCAAGCTGAAATAACTCCCACCCGTGTGATGGGACAAGAGTGAGAACTATCTGAATAGTAATAGGTTTAATTACAGGTGAGAATGTCTCATGAAAATCAAAACCCTAAACTTGATGAAAGCCCTTTGCTACTAACCTGGCTTTGAATTTATTGGTAGAACCATCAGCATTTTTTTTATTCTAAAAACCCACTTGTATCCAATAGCCTGTCTATTAGCTGGTAGATCAGCTAAATCCCAGGTTTTATTCCTTAAGAGAGCATCATACTCTTGTTTCATGGCAGCATGCCAAGCTGAATCTGCCAAGGCCTGTTTCACAGATTTTGGTTCAGAATGATCAAGGAAAAGTGAAGGGTGTAGCCTGGGATTATGAAAACCAAATTTGGACCGTGTTTGCATGGGATGAGTATTAATGGGAATAGAATTAGGCACTGAACCAGACTCAGAAGAGGACTCAGTCACAACAATAATTTATTAGGAAGCATTTGGGACAGCAGTGGGATCAGCAGTAGTAATAGGTTGAGAAACAAGAGAGGAGAAAGTAGGATTATGCACAGATATGGGAGAAAACCCAGGAGGAACAAGAGGGAAGAAGGAAAATGAGAGGAAGAAGCTTGAGGCTGTAAAGGTGTAGATAACATAGCAGGTGGAGACAGATTTGGAGTCAGACTGAAATAGGAATACAAATCTTTTTCAGAATTAGAGTATGAAGAAAATAGATCGAATAAGGAAATCTTAGCTCATTGAACAACACATCCTTTGAAATATAAATTCTACCAGAAGAGGACAAGCATTTATAACCTTTGTGAGAGTTGGAATACCCTAAAAACAAACACTCTTGAGATTTAAAATTCAGTTTATGAGTATTATAAGGTTTTAAGAAAGGAAAACATGCACAGCTAAAAGTTTTAAGGAATTTAAAATCAGGATCTTTATGAAAAAGAGTGGTGAGAGGAATAGCAAAGTTGAGGGATGTAGTAGGTAGGCAATTAATCACATAAACAACAGTAGTAAAAGCATAATCCCAAAACTGTAGGGGTAAAGAAATATGATGTAACAAAGTCAGCCCTAAATCCACTATGTATCTATGTTTTCTTTCAACCACACCATTTTGATGATGAGTGTGAGGACAAATGAGTCTGAGAGATACCAAATGAAGTTAAAAGAGTAGAGAAAGGTATGTATTCACCCCCCCAATCAGATTGAACATTCTTTATTTTAGTGCCAAGTTTCAATTCAACTTGAGTTTTAAAGGCCTGAAAAACAGAAATGGTTTCACCTTTGGACTTTATGGGAAAGATCCAAGTATACATGGAAAAAGCATCAATAAAAGACACATAGTACTTACACCTAGCAAAAGAGGTTAAATAAGAGGGTCCCCATAAGTCAATGAATATAAGTTCTAAAGGAGAATAAACAGTAGTGGAGTTAGAAGAGGGTAATCTATGAGATTTTCCCATACAGCAAGATGCACAAAATTCTGAGGTATTTTTATTTGATTGTGAAATATTACAATGATTGAGAACAAGTTTCACTACATGACCATTGGGATGGCCTAACCTAGTATGCCAAAGATTGACATTACAAGGAGAAGAAACATAAGAGATGGAAGAAACATTAGAATTTAGATTTGCTGAAGAATGAGTTGAAGTGGACAAATTGGTATAGGCTCTCATCCACTTCCAAGTTAACATCCCTACGATGCTTATTGGCATAGGCTCTCATCTGGTCCAGAGCATTAAGCAAATTGGTTTGGAGTTGGTCCAACAAGGAGTCCCTATCTTGGGTTAGTCTGTTGACCTCCTCAACTGCTGATGGAACAGTGGTGCCTTTAAGCAATTGGGGTGGGTCTCTGCCATATAAAGCCCTGAAAGGAGTGAGCTTAGCTGAACTATTATAGTTAGAGTTAAACCAAAACTCTGCCCAACTCAAACATGACAGCCAACGCTTTGATTTTTCTCCTGTTACACACCTTAAGTATGTTTCCACTCCTTTGTTGACCACCTCAGTCTGGCCATCCGTTTGAGGGTGATATGCTGAACTAAATTTCAATTTAGTCCCTGCACATTTGAACAATTCCCCCTAGAATTGACTTAGAAATTGTTTATCCCTGTCAAAAATTACGGTATTTGGAAACCCATGCAATTTCACAACCTCTCGCACAAACAGCTCAGCTATATCCTTTGCAGTGAAAGGGTGACTAAGGGGAATAAAATGAGCATACTTAGTCAATCTGTCTACCACCACCAGAATTGCATTTTTTCCTTGTGCTCTTGGTAGACCTTCTATGAAATCCATAGATATATCAGCCCAAACCAGTGTAGGAATACAAAGAGGTTGCAACAGACCAGCCGGGGATAGGCCTGGTATTTATTTTGTTGACAAGTTTCACATGCACAGCCACAAACTGCAAGATATCATGTCTCATACCCTCCCAATAAACCAAAGCTGTTATCCTCTTAAAGGTCCTGAAAAACCCTGAATGGCCCCCTACAACAGAGCTGCGATACTCCTTCATAAGTGTTTGCACCTTGGGACTCATTTTAGAAATTACTAACTTGCCTTTAGACCATAATTTTCTATTCTGCAAGGAATACCCTGGATGTGCAGATCCATTTACCACTAGTTCCTGCATAATTTCTTTCAGTTTCGGATCAGCCAAAATTTCAGATTCCCACTCTTCTTCATCAGAAAATCTGATCATAGAAATTGTTGCATATGTCATTCTTCTAGATAAGGCATCAGCTGCTTTATTCTCACACCCCGGCTTATCAACTATATCAAAATCAAACCCCATCAGCTTTGAGATCCATTTAAACTAATCCTCTCCCATCAACCTTTGATCAGTTAAAAACTTCATAGACTTTTCTGATTTGTCAATATAGTGAATTTGCGGCCCATTAAGTAATGTCTCCATTTCTGCACTGCAAACACAATAGCCATGAGCACTCTCTCATAAACTGACTTTTTCTGAGCCCTATCTGAGAGAGTTTAGCTTACAAAAGCTAATGGGTCTCCCCTTCTACAGTAAAAGGTTGATTAAAATCAGGTACAGTGAGAATAGGAATTTTTGCCATTGCAAACTTCAATCTTTTGATAGCTTCCTTAGCTTCCTCATTCCATTTGAAACTATCTTTCTTCAGCAAATTATACAAAGGTCTAGCAATTCTACCATAGTGCTGAACAAATCTTCTGTAATAACCCGTGAGGCTAAGAAATCTCCTTAAGGTTTTCACATCTTTAGGAGTAGGCCAGCTTCTCATGACCTCTAACTTTTGGGGATCTGCAGCTACACCTTCCCCAAAAATTATGTGCCCCAAATACTCTAACCTGCCCGGAACGAAACTGCATTTCTTCCTATTGACCAATAACTCATTCTCAGCCAAAAGAGATAAAACAGCTCTCATATGGATGAGGATATCATCAAAGAATACCAAGGCAAACTTCCTTAGGTATGGCTTCATTACCTCATTCATTAAAGCTTGAAATGTAGAAGGGGCATTTGTAAGACCAAAAGGCATTACCACAAACTCATAGTGGCCCTCATGAGTTCTAAATGCAGTTTTTCGAATATCTTCATCCCTCATCCTTATTTGATGATAATCTGATTTGAGATCCAACTTAGTAAAGACTACTGCTCCTCCTAATTCATCCAGAAATTCATCAATAATAGGTATAGGTAATTTATTGGGGTCAATTATTTTATTGAGTGCCCTATAATCCACACAAAACCTCCACCCTCCATCTTTTTTTTCCACAAATATAATAGGACTTGCATAAGGGCTGATGTTGGGCCTAATAGTCCCTAAACTAAGCATGTCATTAACTAGCTTTTCAATTTCATTTTTCTGGTAATGAGGGTACTTATAAGGCCTCATGTTGGGAATTTCAGCCCCAGGTTTTAATTCAATGCTATGATCATGTCTCCTTGAAGGAGGAAGATCACAAAGATCCTGAAATACCTCCTTATATTCTTGCAGAATACTTTCCATCCAAGTAGGCATTAGGTTTGCATCTTGAACAGATTGTAAGTCCTTACAGCACAGCAAAAATCCTTCTCCTTCACTCCTCAGAGCTTTGACAATGGATATCAATGAGGCAGCAGATCTGGCCATTGCAGGTTCTCTCTTTAGGATAACAGACCCTTCAGCTACAGGAATCTTCAGTGTTAACTCCCTTAAATTTTCCCTTATCTCACCCAGGGATGCCAACCATTCCATCCCTAATACTACATCCACACCCCTCATTTCAAATACAAATAAGTCTTGCTGGATTCTCAGTCCTTGTATTTGCAATTTGACATCCTTACAAACTCCCTCACACCTAATTTTCCTTCCATCTCCTACTTCCACCGTGTATGGGTTAGTAGTTGTAATTGGTATTTGCAATGTTTTCACTACTGCAGCCGAAATGAAGTTATGAGAGGCACCACAATCCACTTATGTCATGAATTTGTTGTCATCAATAATTCCCCAAAGCCTGATGGATTTTTTTGAAGTTAAACCTGACATGCTGTATAGGGACAGCTGGATGCTCTGTAGTTGTTTCTCCTGCTTTGCCTCCTCTTCATTTTTCTCTTCTTCATCCTGTTCTTCTCCTAGAATAAGAACTTGGAATTGTTTATTGGGACATACATGACCTTGGCCAAATTTCCCATCACAACGGTAGCAAAGTCCTTTTTTTACCTTCTCCTAGAACTCAGCATCTGAAAGCCTCCTTAAAGGCCTGCCTCTGTATGTTCCAGTGGACTTTACACTGTTTGACTATGAGTTCGAACCTGACTCTCTTGATTTTGCCGGAAATCCTTTATTTCCTAGATCCCATGTTACAGTTCTTGATGAACTGTAATTTCTTGATAAGCCCCCTCTACTTCCTTCCGAATTTCCCTTCTCTATTAATGCATTCTATTCATCTATTCGTTGCGCTTAATCCATCAATTCAGGGAGAGAATTTACTGGATGCAGCTTTAGCTCTGCCCTCACCACATCTTTCAACCCATTCAAGAATATCCCCTTCAAATACTCAGGTTCTGTTCCCCTCAAAGGACCTGCATATAATTCGAACTTTTCCCGACATTCTTCCACTGTTCTTTCATGTTTCTGACTGAGTAGTAACTCGTAGGGGCTTTGATTCATCGAAGGTTGAAATCGCTGAACCACCGCTTGTTTGAAATCAGTCCAGTTAGGGTTTTTCGCGCAAAGTTCCCACCACTAGTACCAATTTAGCGCCTTCCCTTCCATTGCGACCATAGCTGCATGGATTCTGTCTTCTTCCTCAACTCCTTTAATCTCGAAATAACGCTCCACCTTATTCGTCCAACCAAATGCGTCCTCGCCATCAAAAATCAGAATCTCAAGTTTCTGCCACTTCTCCTCTTGATCGCGATTAAGATAATTGCAATTCTAGCGTTCTCTACGGTCGCGGTTGCCGCTTCCCTGATCGGTGTGCGGCAGGTTCCTCACTATCGCAAGTAGCTTCGCTAATTGCTCCTTCAATTCCGCTCGCTCGATGCATTCATCTTCATACAACCTTTTCAGACTCGCAACATCCTTACGCGTGTTGATCCTGCCTTCATAGCCTCTTTCCTGAAATTCTACACGTGCATCCATGCCTCCTCACATTGAAACCATGAACATATTCACGTCTCAGGATCGAAAATTTGCTGATAGCAGAGATAGAGATTATCAGAACTCTCATTTATTAAACTTGTAGTGCAATGTTACATCTAGGATTAGAGCCTAGTCTCCCTAACCAGCCACCAATAATACCAAAAGATACTAATTCCAAGCGGTTAGTTGCTATTAAAGCTAACTACTAACTAACTAAACTGTAACTGACATCAGTCAGTTACAATTAACGGCTCTGGCTTCCTCTTAAACCTGCCATGAGTCCTCGCTTCATATACCTGCTTTGCTGGTAGCCTAACACAAGCTTTTGAAGATTTGGAGCATACAATCCATAGTTCCTCCACCACTCAGCCGTAATACATGAATTGTGATAAGATTAAATTTATAAAAGAGGAAATACAGTTTCACACTTACCAGAAGCCAATGGACTCCTCTTCCTTGTGGCCAATTTATATCCAAAGAGGCCTTCCACCCTCTTATTGCACACAGCTCAGAAGTTTTGAGAATTCAAGAGAAGGTCACGGCGAGACGAGCCGTTTCTAATTTGAAATCCTATCTACCATTTCTTCATTCTCACTAAGTCTCTCAATGCAACTATAAAGCCCTGCCATCACTTCAGCATCAAGATCCATGATAGGCAGCAACCCCTTATTAACAGGGTGTTTGTCAGGCTTTGTTGAAGGAATCAGAATTAGTTAGGAATTTGAATTTTAATTTCTGTTTGAATTTAATAAAATGAAAAAATAAGGGATTTCTTTTAGCTTGTTTGGATAGAGATAAGATATATTCGATATTTGAATATCTATTTAATAAAAGAAGACATAGGGAATTCTGTTAGGATAGAGATCAGGGATTTTAGATAGGGAAATCTTATTTGTTAGTTAGAGGGGATCAGGGGTGAATAAATAAGGATTTAGGGAATAGTTAGAGATCGGGGAAATCAATTAGGGAATGGAGAGTTCAGGTCTCTCGAATACCTGAGATTATTTTCTTGTTTCAATTCTGTTTATTTCAATTCAATAAAGGATTCCTATTTTCTCTTCAATTCTGTTTGGGTTCTATCAATCCATCTTTGATTTTGTGGAATATTCTAGAATATTAGAATTAGTTGTGGAATATTCTAGAGTACTAGAATTAGTTGTGGAATAGTTTAGAGTATTAGAATAAGTTGTGGAATATTCTAGAATATTAGAACTAGTTGTATACAATGAACCCTTTGGGTTTCAATCTGAATGAATGAAAAAGAGTATTCATATTACAATAGTTTTTGTGTAGAACTCGATGTTTAGAATATGGCCAACTACGTGCAATGGACCATGGGGTTGAACTTCAATCTTCTATCAATGATTTGAAATACTTCTCTGTAGTTTTCTTCTTTTCCTTTGAAAGAATTTTAAATGTACGCCATTACAAGTTTTTCTCTCATGATCAAATAGCCTAAGCACACGCACAAGAATGGTGTTTGCTGCCCTCTTTGCCTTGTGATCTTTAGAAACATTTTAGTCTTCATCCATTCATCCAAAGTGAATATTCTTCTAAGATTATTTTTCTGATTATACAGCCTTTGCAAAGTAAGAAATTAACTAGCAAACCTTGTCACTTCATGCCTAACTAATTCCATCTTGTTTGTGAACTTTCTCATCATGTTCAAGGCCAATGTTTGGTTATAGATTAAGCCAACAAGACTAGTGCCTCTTTGAGTTGCTTTTTTAACTTTAGCCATCTTCCCAATGTCTTTTACCACAAATCTAGGCAATGGGCAACACATGGAGTCCAAAACAAACGCTTCCTCTTGGCTTCAAACTTTGTCGTTTGTTCTCCGACTCCTTTTCCTCCAGATGACCCAATTGAGTGAGGCGGAGTGCGAGGTGTTTCTTGGGACAATCACAACTCCATCCATTGCATTTCTTCTAGCATTCACTGAAAAGAGGCTTGTTCAAGCCTGTCCATCTGCTACTTTCTTCACTGTGACCTCTGGAGAAGACACATAAGTGTCCACGACAGCATTATTAATTGTTTGACGCTTGGGCATGCACCCTCCCTCACTTAAATCTGTCAAGTTGGACCAATTTTCAGAAACTAGAATTAAAACACAGTAGAAATTGTATAATATTGAAGATTGAAGATGATGTATTAAAGAAGAAACTGCAATACCCACCCCAGAGCAATGCTCCTTTCCACTGCCAACAAAATGTAAAAATTTTAAAGCTGCTTCTACCCCACTATCCATTTCCCCTATAATGAACATAACACGTGCTTCTCTAATTCCCTCCACTAACTTCCTTTTTTACCCCCTCTGCCTCATCCTTTTTTCCTTTTTTATTTCTACTATAAGTCTTCGTAACCCATGACTAAGTTGGACTGGGTCAACTACATCCTGAGCCCTAACACATTTTCCCTCATGCTTCTTACTCAAACAGTTTCATTTAGTCTCTAAAATATTATCTCCTTTGATTTCAACTTTCAAGTATAATATTCCTCACCAATATTGAAAGCAACATGTATTGTAGCCCATTTTCTTTCTCAAGTTATTGCTTGACGACTTCATTATGATGATTCGTTTATTTGATTTATCCAATTTATTTATCAAAGCTTGCAGAGGCAGCAAAGTCTCAATTTTCCCAAGATTACAGTGACCATCTTGCCATTGTAAGGGCCTATGAGGGATGGAAGGATGCTGAAAAAGACCTTAATGGACATGAATATTGCTGGAAAAATTTTCTTTCTGCTCAATCCATGAGAGTTATTGATGCTCTTTGAATGGAATTCTTATCACTGCTCAAAGATATTGGGTTAGTTGATAGCAATACGAGCAGCTGCAATGCTTGGAGCTATGATATGTATCTCATACGAGCAGCTATTTGCTATGGCCTATATCCTGGAATTTGCTCGGTTGTGGTATGCTCTTCAACATTGCATAAATGTTACGTTTATTGTAGATCCCCCTAATGTCCATATTGTATACTTAGTACATACTTTTGTCATGGGTAAATATGGTGTAATTTCATTTGCAGCATAAGGATAAGTCATTTTCTCTAAAAACTATGGAGGATGGCCAAGTGCTCCTACATTCGGTTAGTCAATTCAAATCATTATAATTTTCTTCTGGTATTGAAACTGAATAATTACTCAAGTTTTATAGGCTATCTTTTGATTTTGTTTGTTTGTTTTGACCTCAACCCACATTTATTTTATTTGACTAAAATTCAGTGAATGCTCGGGAAACTAGAATTCCATATCCATGGCTAGTTTTTAATGAGAAGATGAAAGTGAACTCTGTATTTCTTCGTGACTCAACAGCTGTGCCCGATCCAGTGGTGCTTCTTTTTGGTGGAAGCATCTCAAAAGGAGATACGGTAAGTTCCTTCTGTTTTTTTATTGGTTATCATGTTTAGTCTTGTCTATAAAATGTTTTAGTTTTAAATTACCCTCTAGTTTTTAATGCTATGTTGATTAACTGGAATTTCAATCTTTTTTGCAGGATGATCACTTGAAAATGTCAGGAGGATATTTGGAGTTTTTTATGAAACCTGCTGTTGCTAACATGTATCAAAGTATAAGGAAAGAACTTGACTACCTTATTCAGAGTAAAGTAGGTGCAATTAATTTTATGCTTCTACCAACTTCCCCTTGATAATTGAGTCATGAAACTGCAAGAGAAAAGAGAAACCATTGAAAGTGGAAGTGTGACATGTTTGTCATTGTTATTTGGTTTTTGAACAAAAACCAATAGAGTTTGCTTAACAAGACTAAACAGCTATACAATATTTGAAAATAAAAAAAAAAAAACAATAGATTCAACTACATTAACTAAGAGTAACAAAAAAGTAAACTCAATTTCAGAGTTTTTGAAACAAATTACATCATATTTAGTTAATATCAATTTCAGAGTATTTAGTCTTTATGCTTCCCTTTTCCTTAGAATGTGGGTTTAGGCCAATTAGAAAAAGAGATGATCGAAAAGAGAAGAATGAGAGAGAGAGAGAGAATTTGTGAGACTTATGAATTCTAATATTATATTCCCACTGTTTTCAGTTACACTGTAGTTTATATAGACCTGTGAGACTTGCAGAGCAAGCTACACAGTCTTGTAGAAGATTCTAAGGCTTGCAGAGCAAGCTTCTAGTTAGTTAGGTGCCAGCTGTCAAAGACAGCTGGATTAACTAACTTACATACTCTAACTACTCTGAACTGAGTACAATACTCACAGGGCCTAACTCAACTCCAAAAACTAGTTCATAGGGTCAAGGTTGTCCACCACTTATATACTCTATCTTGACACTAGCTCTAACCGATGAGGGTTTGGATTTTTCCCAATATTCCTCGATACATAAAACTCTATAATTTCAGCACTGAGAATGGTATGAGGTTAATGATCATCATTTGCAGTGGATTATTGGGTAGATGCAATAATTTTCTGCAAAGTAGTCAATTGCATGCAATAGTGGTGCTATCTGCAAGAGTGTCGGATAGCATTGCTCCTCCAAGGGCCGTCATGTCGCACCTAGCTGGAGCAGCACCTTTCGCAGCCAAACTTGTGGCAACTTGTGGGCGGAGGGGGCAAATTGCATCCCACTTCTGTTTTACAGCTTCTAGTTGTTCTGCTCATGACTGTCATTAGCTACTAGTTGGCTATGAGACAAGTGGTTCAAAGAAAGAATTAGAATCTTAATTCTACACCATTGTTATCAGTATCGTAGGATACAAGATACAATGCATATGATACTATACAGTACAATTCACACTCCTAAGTTTTTTTGTTTAAATTACTGTTAAATATCTTATTATAATATCTATTACAAAACATTGTAAATCTGTTGTAGCTTTTCAACTACAAATATTTATTTAAAATAACAGTTAATAGAAGAATAATTATATATATTCTATTGTAATATGAAACTAGCACCCATTGAGGAAAAGATGACAGAATGGTTTGGGCATGTACAAAGAAGGCCACAAGAGGCGGTAGTTAGAAGAGTGGATAACATGATTTTGGTCTGGGAAAAAGGAGAAGAGGGAGATTGAAAAGGACATTGGAGGAAATCATCATGGGAAACCTTAGACTCAATATCTCTAAAACTTTTGATTTTTAACTGTGCCGAATGACGTGGTGTAAGGTAGCCAACCTCACCTAGTGGGATAAGACTTTGTTGTTGTTGTATAATATGAAACTAGCAGTCATCCTACTATCTCCTGTCCTGCTATAGTGTTTTTGGAGGTGGCTGCATGCCGCTATCTGCTATGGACTACTATGGCTTTCTGTCCCTGCTCTATACCGTGTGAAAGTAGAAGAGAGAGGAGAAACTTTTGAGTTTTGACAGTATAAGTATGACGTCTGTCACCTGATTTTTTTGAGAGCTTGCTTAACAAGGTTACTGACTAATGTTTAAAAGTACAGGGAAAAGCTAGCCCAACTATCAGAAGAATAACTAAAAATTAAACTGTTGGGACAACTCTTTTCCTAACATTGATGTTTATTTTTATAAAGTTACATAATTTCCTAATGCAACTTATTGGAAAAAACCCAAGTCTCACATTGGCTACAAATAATGCAGGATAGAGTATATAATTGGAGGGAAACCCTCATCCTATGAGCTAGCTTTTAGATTGAGTTAGGCCCAAACTCACATTCTAAGATGGTATCAGAGCCTATCCTAGATCCATTTAAAGGGTCACGTACCCAGCCCAAAACTGCTGGGCGCGAGGGGGTGTATTGGAAAAAACCCAACTCCTACATTGGCTAGAGATAGTGCCAAGATAAAATATATAAGTAAAGGGCAACCCTCATCCTATGAGCTAGCTTTTGGGGTTGAGTTAGGCCCAAACCCACAATTTAAGACAACTGTTCTTTTGGTGTTTTTTGTTGGACCCACCTGTATTGTGATTTCTATTTTAAATTACTGTTTGCAGCTACAGTTTCCATTGATGAGCATATACTCATTCCATGAGCTCTTATATGCTATACGGTTGCTGATTTGCAATGATAAATGTGAAGGAAGATTTGTATTTAGTTGCCAGCTCCTTAAACCATCAATGATGGCATGGCCACAAGCATCAGTTTCAAGAACAGACAGTGGACCCGGGGGTGATAATTCTAAAAGTCAGCTTCAAACGTTGCTCACACGAGCTGGATATGGTGCACCCTTCTACAGCACTAAGCAATTGAAGGATAATCAGTTTCAGGCTACAGTTGCGTTTAATGGAGTGCAGATAATGGGCCAACCCTATATCAACAAGAAGAATGCAGAAAAAGATGCTGCAGCTGAGGCACTGCAGTGGCTTATGGGTAGAAGAGAAACAGGGAATGAGGATATCAATCACATGACGATGTTGCTGAAGAAAAGTAAGAAAGATCATAATTGAGAATTCAAATATGATGATGAACTTTATGGGATGTTATGAAGGATCATACTTTATACAAATCTTGTGTCAACAAACTCCACTGCATCTTCAGTCACCATCGTCAGGTCCACAAGGTCAACTTTGTTCCCTGTGTACATTATCACAATGGAGTGAGGGCCTTTTAGTTATGTCTCAGACCAGCATGATCCCTCCTAATGCACCTCTGTTGTATGCTCTTGTTATGACCCTTACCTATATCAGCAAGAAAATTTACAGGTATATAATATCTAAACTTGTGAGAATGTATCTGCACCAAAATGATCAAGTATTGTCAGCATATTTAACCAATAAGTTGTTTTTTTTTTTTTTTTAAATCTGTAATTCTGCTATCATTAATGCACTTTATCCTAAATTAATGGGATTCTAGTGAAGTTTTCATACTTGGGGCCTGGGCATAGTCTGTTTGTAGAGAGTGCTTAATGTTAAGAGGCATTACATTCTCCCAAAACTGTTTGCTATCTCATTTTACAACCTCTAGTAGAATATTGGCTTAATGCACTTTTTGGCCTCCCCAGTGTCGTAATTGTGCGATTTGATCCAAGTTTCAATTGCTCAAATTGGGTCCTCAAAGTATCACAAATTCACAAATATACAATTTTGGTCCCTCAAAGTCTTCCATTAAATATTCAACATATTTGCTGACATGGCACTGAATGATGATGTGGCAGCTAGCATGTTGCCTAACACATGTTGACGTGACTTAATTGCACTTTTGGTCCCTCACTTGCGATATCTTAGGTACTACAAATGTAATTAACAACATTAGCATGTGTCAGGAAACATGTCAGTTGTCATGTCATTGACATGTCATCATCTACAAATCTCAAATCTTAAATCATAAATATTTAACAAAAGATTGACAGAGGGACCAAAATCATACAATTGTGTTGCATGGAGGACCCAATTTGTGCAATTGAAACCTAGGGGATCAAAATTACACAATTAGGATACCTAGGGTCGAAAGCATAGTTAAGCCTAGATATTAATGTGACTTTATCAACTCCTGAACTTTTATTGGTTTTTTTTCTGTAATTTTTAATGCATAAGAAATAGGTGACTATGCCTTGATGTATTTTACTTTTACATCTATGCCATATAATTGAGTCTAGTTAAAATTGACTGGGATTTCTCTGGGTTCACTGTATTATAAATTAGGCTTAATTATGTGTTTGGTCCCTTAAATTAGGGACTGTTTCTTTTAGTCTCTCAAATAGCATTTTTTGAATTTGAAACTTTTATTTGGAGGACTAAGAAAAACAAATCCCCTAATTTGAAGGACTTAAAACATAATTAAGCCTATAATTTTTAATGACATATTTAATGTCGATTTGTAATATTACTATCCTTATTTTTATGATTTTCACAATTTGTTACTCAATGTTTTACATAATCTTAAGATTGAGACAATATTTTTTGATTGGTTCTATGATTGAAATCTTTAATTTATATTTCTGCTTCGAAAAATGCATTAGGATTCAGTAGTGATGGATTCAAGAGTTTACGAGGTAGCTGGCAATTTGTTGTTTTTTGCTGTTTCAAGTTTATTATAATTACTTGAGGCATAATAATAATCAGTTATCTGTTTATAAAAAGAAGTGAAATATTTTAGATGTAGGTATGATATACTGACTTGTTACTTGAGTAATTGAGTAGCCGAATTTCCTTATTTTATTAATTATTGCTGCTGCTAACTAGTAGTATTGTAGATTTATTGCTGGAAAAACATTTTTTGTTTGGTGTATGCTTTTATGGTTTTATACATAAATTCTATTAAAAATCTATCTTTTCTGTACTTCCTTGATTGAACATTCATATATAGTGGCTTGAATTTTTACGCTCTTTAGTGTTATTTCTATGTATGCACATTACATTACATATCTGTAAACTGCAGGATGAATATCATCCTTAATCTACATATATGTAGTGGAGAAAGAAATCTGAAGCTATCTTCTGTCTCTAGAATTATTCTGGGCAAAGAACTCTGAGATTTCTGTCTTTTATATCTACTATCATACAACACCATGGCATTCTGTTATTAACAAAGTGATGTAATTTTTTTTTTGCACAAACTCACTATTATCTCCTGTATTTTCTTTTCCTTAACCTTCGTTGGCTGTCTGTTTCCCAACTTTACTTGCGTCCTGGGAAGGACTGTTTTGTCTTTGTCAATTATTTACAATAAAGGAAAGCAATTCCTTGATTTAGTGACAAAATTATGTAATTTCATGCATCACTTGATCATTATTTTATTTTCATTCTCTGTATTTTTCGTTATTATAATAATTGTGTATTGCTTTCAGATTTGCAAAGAAAAAGTGGAGGCAGAAGTGTAGATTGCTATTCTCAAAGCACTTATATCTTTGGCCAAGGTGGTCGATCCAAAATTGATGGATTGAGTGATGGGGGCTCACTCTTGATGTAAATATGTTAACTTGTGTTTTTTTTTGTACTTTAAGCCATTATGGTCGCATTATGCTTGTTGTACTACTTTTATCAGCTGGAAACGTTACAATAGTGTATATTCTCAACAAATCAAGATAGAAAACTTATTTGATACATTATAAGAGTGATTATTTATTGTTTCTTCTAAGGAAAAAGTAGTTTTATTTTTCACAAGTAGCAGCAGCTCTTAACCTGAAAGGATATATGCGGTACGTTTTTATTTTTTGTACTGAAAGAGATTACCACCCACTCATGCCCTTCTTTTGTTGTTATTTGGTGTAACTAATTGTGCATCTGATTAACCTACCCCAATTTCTGATATGCTTTAAAAAAGAATTTAATGTGTATATATTGAAAGTGTAAAACTGTTTTACACGATTATTTAATCATTAAATAATCCTTGTGAGGATTTCCTTTGAGCATTTGCAAAAAGAAAAATGCTTTGGAGAGATTCTTTTGAGATTTTCATTCAACCTTGATTCAAGAATCTGAATCATTTGTGTTCATCAGTATTAGATCATCAGGTTGTTTCTCTCCTTATTACCTATGAAGCACGGACACGTCCAAAACCAGAGAGAATCGCGTCGGACACGATCCGACACGGCGACACGCGCCGACACGCTCCGACACGGTGTCGGACATGCGGTCAACACACCCGACTCGTTGATCGGTTTCGACACGCGAATTTGACCGTGTCCGAAGCGTTGACCATCTATTCTCAGGTGCAGTGGGTTGTACCACCGCTGCACTACGACGGATCTCACCGCGCCGGCGTCGCCTCCGATAACATGGAAGAGGAAGCAGAAGCATTGAAGTGGAAGAGGAAGATGAAGGAGGAAGCGGAAGGCACACGCATGTAAGCAAAGACGCAGCAACAAGCAATGCGGCGCAGCAGCAGTAAGCAATGGAGCAGCGGAGCAGCGGCAGCTGATTTGAAGACGAAGAAGACAGCTTTTTTATATACAGAGGGGATTAGGTTTCTCCTTTTGGGCCAGATTTGCTTCCTGCACCCCTTTTTTGCTAACTATACTCCTTTGGCTATTTTTTTTAATTATAAACTGGATTTTGTGTTTTAATTTAATTAGTTGCTATTTACACATTTTTTTATTAATACAATTTACTTTGATCTGGGAATTTATTTATGAAGTTTCAATTCAGCCAATTATATTTTAAATGGAATATATATTATATAAATTAAAAATATTATTTAATATTAAAACGTGTCCCAACGTGTCGAAATCCATAATTTTTTAAGATTGACGTGTCGGAGAGTCGAGTCGTGTCGTGTCACGTGTCGCGTGTTGGTGTCGGTGCTACATAGCTTATTACTTTGGTTGTAATTCTTTTTAGAAATTATGAGTTTTGTAACTAGTGTAATAGTTTTCATAAAGTTTGTCTAGAATAGGTTTTTCTAGATGGAAGATTAGAGAAGAGTGTTTCTCTAAGTCTTTATCACAAAGGGTCTACGGGAGTTAGATGTCTTGTTCTTAATCTAAGTTTGATTGAAAGTGATTATATAAACTTGTAAGAAACAGATAGCAAATAGTTAGATCCTAACTAGTTGGTTAGGAAACTGGATGTAGCTTCTCTAGTATTGAGAAGTGAACTAATATAAATCTTGTTGTTGATTACTTTTTCCTTTATCTTTTCTTTTGGTTATTAATTGTCATTTGTTGGTATAACTTTTCATAATCAATAGAAACTTTCTTGTTGTAATTGCATTCTATAAATATTGGAGTTTGATTGATTAAAAGAGTTCTATGTTTGTTTTATAATGACCTTGTAACAAATTCAAGTTCGCGCCTCTTAAGTTAGTGTTAATGAGGAAATCGGATTCGTGTAATTGGGTTGTCACTTTGGAGAGTAAATAGCACTTTTATGGGGCAGTGTTGACATGGAGGTAGGATCCCGGACAAGGGCGGAATCTTGGATTTTATAAAGTACCGAGGTAGGACCCCGGACAAGGGCAGAACCTTCGATTTTATAAAGTACCGAGGTAGGACCCCGGACAAGGGAGGAACCTTAGACTTTGTAAAGTGCCGAGGAAGGACCCTAGACAAGGGCGAAACCTTGGATTTTATAAACTGCCGAGGAAGGACACCGGACAAGGGCAGACCTTGGACTTGCTAAAGAAGCTCTTGGGCTTTGTATTAGTACCATGAACCTGCACAAGGTTGTCTGGGTTATGCATACCAAGTTGGACAAGGTGATCTGGGTTGTACATGCCGAGCTGGACAATGTAGACTTTTAACGAATAAATCTAAGCCCGACAGCACTTGTGATAAGAAAGTGAGCCCGACAGCATAAGTGGAAATGAAGTGAACCCGACAGTCACAAGTAAATATGATGTTAAACGAGGTTAACGCTCTTAGCTCGCCGATTCGGCAGACCCAACCTGGCAGTTGGCACCTTCACAAACTCATCTTACACAGGTGAGCTAGCAGTTTCTTTCGTTCTCCGTTTGCTCCATTGCCAAGCGAGAAAAGCTTCATAACTACTCGATCCTTGACCAAAACCCTTCGTGTTTAACGTGAGAGTTGAAGAAATCGCTCAGTAAGTTAGATATCAACCTCAGCTCTTTGTGAGAACCATCAAACGGGGAGATCGTTCTCCAAAGACCTTTACCTAGTTTTGTTTTTAGGAGGAAAAAGAATAGTGTTTCTTTGCATGCAATGATTGGAGACCGTTACTAATTGCTTGTATAATCCTTGTGTAGGGCGTGATACAGAGGGAATCGGTGGCTGTGACCACGAGGCCGTGAAGGCTAGTGTAGCGCTTAGAGCAGGTAAGCTCTGTTCTTGGGAGTTTTTCCCTTGACTGTGTTCCACCATACTCCGAGGGAGTGATGGTTATTGTATGTCATGATGATGCATGTAGTATTGAAATTGTGTGTTACTGCCTTTTTATTGAGAACATGTAAATGATGTACACTGTGAGGATATGTTGTACGATTGATGAGATTCTCTGGCCAATAGAATGGACTAAATATGGACTTCCCTTAGAGCCAAAGTCATGTGGAACAACTCTAAGTGGTCAATATATGTATATAAAATAAAACCTGAGAGGAATTTGTCCTTAAGTGGATGATCTTCTCTTGGAAGTGCCATATATGTCCGAGTAAGTCCTGAGGGAATGTTCCCTTCAGTGGATGATCTTCCTCAGGCAATGATACGTGGAGTCCTGAGAGAATGTGTCCTTAAGTGGATGATCTTTCTCAGGCGATGATACGTAAAGTCCTGAGAGAATGTGCCCTTAAGTGGATGATCTTTCTCAGGCAATGCGATATATATATGTTGTATCTGTGTTGTGATATACATGTGATGTGCTTTATGACAGTCGGGATGGCTAGATTAGGTGATGCCGATTTTGATGCTATGTGTCGCGGAAGTGAACCAGGGGGAGGGGAGACCTTCAAGGGCCCTGAGTTTACTGAGATTGTATCTCACCCCGGTTGGGGATTATATTTTGCAAGTGATGTTCAGAGACCGGATGAAAGATCTAGGGGCAAGAGGCCTGAGTAAGGGGGTTCTACGTGGACCTCGGGCAGAAATTTTTTGAGAGAGCATGTTGGCTCGTTTGTTTTTTTGTCATGGTTATATTTTGTAATCCCTGATAGGAGGATGCACGTTCAATGTACGCTATATATTTATTTGTGGGAGTTCACCATACATAATGTAAATACAGGATTGTTAATGATGCATGATGACGCTATTTTATTAATTGCTTTCGTAATGATTAGTTTTTATCATTAATTGTTGCGCTTGACGGTCATAATTGAATGTTAATGAATCAGATGCATACGAGGCATTACATGTTTCGTGATACGATCCCTTTCAACTCTGATTTTTAAAGAAATTTTAATTGGTCAAGAACAACCAATTCATCCCCCTTGGTTTGTGTGCTACTCATATTGTTTTCACACTAGCCTAACCATGACCATACTAAGATCACCACGACCATGCGCTGATTTATTTTAAAAATTTTGACTATGGCCATTCTGAGTTCACCACGATCATGGTCACATCACCACAACCATACAAACTTGAATACAGCCACACGCTGATTTTTACAAAATTTGTGAAAATGGTTACACTCTATTTACCACAGCCAAGTGTGGAATTTTCGGGAAGTTCACCATGATCGTGGTCCGCGAGACGCTACTACCACTTAAATTTTGTCCTACAAATAGCGAGGTTCAAAACATAAACCCCATATTTTCCTTTGAAACTCAATTTTGGGATTTTCAAGGGGGAATAGAATCGTGAAAGCACCTTTGGCTAAAAAGAAGAGTGGAGATCGCAATGGGGGTCCTTTCTTGTAAAGATTTCTCCCTCGTGTTTTTTTCATGTCTTCCTTTATGATTTTTAGACCAAGAGCGGCCAGTGCCTTTTGGTCTAGGATTATGATGTAGCCTTACCTTTTGCAACCTTTTTTATTTCAATAAATACCTCGATGTCATTTAATTAAATCTTTTTTTCTCATTCTTTATTGATGTATTTGGATCTAATCAGTCAACACCTAATTAATTACATAGAAGTGATCATTTGTGTGTGATTAATTAACCTAGAAAGAGAGATTATTTTGCACCAACATGCATGATCAAACTTGTTGGGTAATTCCTGTGGATTAACTTCATTGGTTATCATCCCTGAGAATAAAGAGTTTAGCCCTTAACCTAAATTAATATTTCTCTGATCAATTGAATATTGATTTAGAGTAAGGATCATTATTAGACCTAGATAAAAAGCTAGTAATTGAATTAGGGGAATATTGTTGATTGATTTAATTGAGAGTTTATTGGAATTAAATTGGGGAAAAGGGTATGCACAAATTCATAATCCTAGGCTTTTTTATATAAATTTTTTGCATAAATTTATTTAAATTAATCAAAAACAATCTTTCTTAATTTGATAAAACTCAAATTGCATAGTCATTGCTAAATTGATTATTTGGGAATGCAACTGGTCCTCTAGGTTTGATATCCAAACTTAGTTCCATTATTACTCTTACGTAGGGTACAATTGTCCTTGTGCGAGTCATATTTATAAGCATGAAGAATTGATAAAAAAAATAAAGAATTACATATTTTAATTCTACTTCTTTCACTTAGCAACTGCAAATTTAGCTCATTTGGGTCATGATTGATCCAAATAGAACCTCAAAATATGAATCACAACTGAAGAAAATATATATATATATATATATATATATATATAGAGAGAGAGAGAGAGAGAGAGAGAGAGAGAATTTTGAGTTTCTATTTCTAAAATTGAAAAATGAACCAAAGATCCTTAACTAAGATGTTACAAGCTCTTATATTAAAGAGTTGAAACTACATTATTTTTCTACCATGTAAAACTTTCTTTGTAGTGAGAACTCATCTCGCTACAACAAAATTACAACAGTTATGAAGGACTTTTTCACTTGAATCTTCATGTTTTCCATCCTTGCTTGTTGTAGCAAGAGTATAACTCACTGTGGCAAGTTTTTGTTCAACTCATGATTTTTAGCCTTCAGATTCATTGTGGCAATGTGTAGCTTTGTTGTGGCGAACTTCACTTGATCACTTGTCCTCTTTTGTTGTGATGAAAGCTCATCTTATTGTGGTGAGATTGAGTCTATAGCTCATCATTCCTTTAAGCTCAAGATTTTCCCTTGTAACGTAAAAATTTATCACAAAAGCATTTAAAACTATCTTTTTTTAGTTTCTAAAATTATTTTATACAATTTATTTACAAAAACAACATTATTAACAAAAATTGTATGAAAAAACTAGGATAATTGCTAACAAAACCAATGTGTGAGAAGCAATTATCAATAATCCCCATAACACTAATCAAATGAGATTTGATACGATAAGATATGAGTGAGATTTGGGTTAGATCACTCTCCTATATATGAGAGAGGTTGACCTAACATGATATATGAAATTCATTATGGAGAGTGAGAGAGAGTAGTGTGTTTACTAAATCCCAACGCATTTATCGTCGGCGGCGTTATGAGTGTTGCTCATGGGGATTGAGTATAGGTGTCGTAATTTCAACACTTGGTGATCTAAGGCAACTTATCACTTGAAAGGACGCTATGAAGGTATGTTCTAAACCCTTAGAGATTCACAAGTAATATGTGATTCGTAGGATGAAGTTTGTTCAGGTCATGGTCTTTTAAAAAAACGTTATAAACTGTGAAAGCCCAACACTCCTTGTGGTGATCTTCCATCAATTCCTTTAAGTTTCAATCTTGCAACCATACTCCCCTTGGAACTAAAAGACTTTGATTTCTTATAAGGTGCCGGTAGAGTCCTAAAAGCAACATTAATTGATCCTTGGTCGACATTGTTTATGGTTGAGTCTAGGAAGGCTTTTGATCATCTTTGATGTAACACCCCAATTGAATCACACCAGAGTGAGAGTGACACAGTTATGGCTATAGACCGCTTGATGAAAGGTGGAAGGCGCCACGTCTAGTAATGGAAGATAAGGCAAAGAAAGATACCACAAGGGTGATGAACAACCTCCGATGAGTCCGAACGGGTTCAACCTAGAACCTAGAGAATACTCTTACAATACACAAGTATTTGTCTAAAAATTCAAGTCTGTCAATTCCATTGTAATCTCGTGTACATATAGGCAACCAACATTTAATTATTCTAAATGCACCATTAACTACAACTATGAATGCTTTAAATCCTAGTGGTGCACATGAAAAGACACCAAGGCTATCAGCCACTAAAATAAAAATAAAATAAAATAAATACATCTTTATTTTATTCTAAAAAGAAGAAAGTGTGTTTGGATCTTTGCCCTCCAGCTCATGGTTCTTCAATAATAATCATGCACTTAAATAATTTTGGTTCAATGTCTCCTTTACCTTTCTGGCTTCAAGAATGGTTGCTACCACTTGTTGTAGGGTCTCTTTTGTCTTTCTGGCTCTAGCTTTGGTCATAGGTCCTCCTAGTCCTTGTGTCGATCCTAGAGCTTCAATGTTCTCATTAGAGAAGGATCTACAAGCTGTGTAGGTATGAAACTGTGCAATTGACGATGACTTAAAGGAATTAATTGGTATTACCTATACCAACAAGATACATCTACTTTTCAGTAGCCTATTACATAAGAACTTCATAGTTAAATGTGCTTGACTTGGAGTAGTTATGGGATGGATGACCTTCTTGAAAGTTTCTCATAAAATGCGTGAGTGAGGACAAAGCACATTGAAAAGTCTAGTGTTTATTTGTGGGAACAGTCATTGATCCTGGAAGCAGGAGAAGCATATTGTTGAAGTCTTCGAGAGGTATACATGTGGAGGGTTATGACCAATAAAGATGTTGAGTGAAGTGTCACTGTGTGAAATACCGTAGAGTGCGAGCCGCCAAGAAGTCGACAATCAGGGATGTTACTGTAAGGTTTTAGGTGTCCATGTTGGCATTTTATTATATAATGATATTACTAGGAGGTAGTTGTGATAAGGTTGGTAGAGGGCGGAACCTTGGACTTGTGAAGTGCCAAGGTAGGAACCCGAACGAGTTTGGATGAGGTCGGATAAGGTTGGTAGAGGGTGAAACCTTGGACTTGTGAAGTGCCAAGGTAGGAACCCGAACGAGTTTGGATGAGGTCGGTAGAGGGCAGAACCTTGGACTTGTGAAGTGCCAAGGTAGGAACCCGAATGAGGTCGGATAAGGTCGGACAAGGACGGACCCATTACTATGCAAATAGACAGCACTAGACGGATACATCAGGTAAGGCCTTGATCGTATGGATCCTATGAGCCTACACAAGGGTGTCTGGAGTACGATTTTGAGTTGTACAAGGTAGGCTTTTGGTGAATGGTCCAAACCCGGCAGCGAGCGTGTACGATAACTAAGTTAGATTTGACATCTGGCAGTATTGGTGCGTGTGTCACGCGCCAGGGTCATTTAAATAGACCACTTCTCTCCATTTCGACGAAACACTATCGTCTTCTTTCTCTCTCCATTTTCTCCATCTCTAAGTGAGAGAGATCTCATAGCCACTCACCCTTAACCAAAAACCCTTTTTGCATGCAACTGAGAAGTTGAAAGGAACCACCCTGTAGCTAGGTTCCAACATTAGTTTCTCCGAAGACCATCAGACGGAGAGACAGTCTTCTCCAATAACTCTCACAGAGCTTCGTCTTCGAGAGAAAGAAAGCTTTTAGGGACTTTCGAGCTTGGAGACGCTGATCTCTAGCCTTCCCAGAAGTTATAGAGGTAAGACACTCATGTCTTCCAGGTTATCTTGAGTCTATGTTTTGAGAGGTTGATAGACCGTGTGGTCCTAAGATGGACGGCTTGCATAAAACAGTCGATGACCGTCCTAGACTGTTTGCATGCAACTCATGTTAACTGTTTCGTCTTCTTGCATGCTTTTGTAGAGCGTGATACAAGGGACATAGGCGGTCGCGACCTCGAGTCTGGGAAGAACCAGCGTAACTCTAAGAGCAGGTAAGCTCTCCATTTTTGAGAGCTTTTCCCTTGACCGTGTTCCACCATACTCCGAGGGAGTGATGGTCCTGGTATGTCATAATGCATGTGGTATTGAAATTGTGTGTTACTGCTTTTTGGTTGAGAACATGTATATGATGATATGTTGTGTGTTGACGAGCTTCTCTGGCTGGTAGAAGGGACTAAATATGGACTTCCCTTAGAGCCAAAGTCATGTGAAACAACTCTAAGTGGTAAATTAGTATATATGAAAACCCTGAGAGAGTGTACCTTATAAGAATGATCCTCTCTTGGAAGAGCCATATACGTCTGAGCAGACTCCTGAGTGAATGTGCCCTTGAGTGGATGATCTTCCTCAGGCCAGTCTGCGGAAAGTCCTGGGAGAATGTGCCCTTAAGTGGATGATTTTTCCCAGGCAACGATATACAGAGAATGTGCCCTTAAGTGGATGATCTTCTCTCGCTATATCTCTTTTGTTATATACATGTGATGCATTTTATGACAGCCGGGATATCGAATTATGTGATATCGTTTTGATACTATGTATCGTGAAAAGTGAACCCGGGGGAGGAGAAGCCTCCAAGGACCCGGAGTTTACTGAAATTTATGTCTTTGCAGGTGAAGAGCAGAGAGAGGGCGGTGGATCCCGAGACAAGAGGCCCAGGTAGTGAGGTAGTCCGAGGGATTTCGGACCAAAGCCGAGCCGGGAAGGGGTTCTGAGTGAACCATAGTTTTATTTTGAGAGCATGTTGGCTCATTATTTTGTAATGTATGTATATACATGTATATGCACCTTGTACCCCGGCCCTAAGGGGAGAACGTAACCTGATGTATATTGTTGTAATTTCATGAGCAACGACCATACATAATGCACAGTTATCTTTATTCATGGACGTATGATAACGTCATTTTATTAAATGCTTCCTAAGTGTTTTGTTAAATTAATTGTTGCGCTTAATGACCATAATTGAATGTTAACAAGCCAGATGCATACAGGGTGTTACAGTTACATTGAAGCCCCTAACTCAATTTTGAGAGATTTCTACATAGTCAACTGTTAGAGGCTTGTGAAAGAATAATTTGATTGAATTTACATGCAAAGGTTGAAACTTTGCAAAAAATCTCTCACAATTGACTCAATTGTGCTTACAACACACTCCAAAAGCACTAATCCACTACCTACACTTAGTTAATTTTTTATAACAACAATTAGATGAAAAGACCCAATTAAAAGAAAAAGGTCTCAAGACCTAATTAAAATTTTTGTAAAGGTACGAGGACATGAGGATCAATTTAACCAAAAAATATTATAAATGAGTTTAATTGTCATGCACTAACAATTTTATGTCATCATTCAATCATAATTCATTATTGATGACTTTTAAGATAATTATTATAAAAAAAAAGTTAACAAACTTATCATATATATGATAATTTGTGATTGGATTATAAGGTAAAACTACTTTTTACCGTAAGTGTATATCATTTTTTTCTCTAAATACATATTGTATAAAAGTTAAAAAAAAATAGAACAATTATACTTTCATTGAATCATAAACTATTATCTATAACTATATATAAAGAGATTAGAGAGTTTTAATGTACAAATTTTTGTGTCTATTTATATTTTATCCTTGTAACTAAATCTCTAAATTATAACTTTCTCTTAATATTTTATCCTATGATTACCTTCACAAACTATCCATAATTATATAAACTCCATCATTTTAATTTAATTTTTTTAAGAAACACTTAGGCATGAACTATCTCATTTCTCATAAAAAAAAAAACATTTCTGGAAAGGGCTAAAAGGTTATCTCTTATCTCCTATGATAAACTTATTAATTTTTATAATAATTATTAGTATTTTTGCTCCTTTTTATAATAAATAAGTTTTAGTATAATCCGCATTTCTTCATATGTATTCTTTTGTTCATAATAATATGATAATGATGAAATACACTGTTACGTTTGTATAAATATGATAGTGGGGTTTCGGTGACAAAAGAAACAGCGCAAACAAAGGTTCCCATGAATTTAAATTTTAAAGTAATCACTCCTTGAAATTTGATCATGATAGAATAATGTTTTGAATATGTAATTCGTATATAACATAACATTTTTTACTGAATTTGAGAAATCGCTCGTTAATTTTATTTAATTTTTACCATTGTACACAAATTTACAATGCATTAACTCCTTGATGTCCTTGGAAAAATTGGCACGCCCTGATGTCCTTCTTCTGCTCACTTCAACAGTGCCGATACTCGAGATTTATATTACAGCGGTAAACTTTTATAAAGCCTTGAATTTGGCCCTAAATCAAAGTGTCAATTCTCCCAATATTTTTTTATAACCAAAGTCTCATCCCTTTTTTATTTTATATAAAGTGATGCTAACTTCTTCTTTTAAAAAAAAAATATAATTAATTATAATATAATTGGATGTTTGTTTACTTATTAATGTACTTTTGTTCTAAAAAAATTAATTCTAACTCTAATTATTGTTATAATTATTTTGAATTTAAATATTTATTATTTAAAATTAAATCAATAATTCACTGTTCGTTCAAATATTTTCTAAAATTTGAATAAATTAGAAAAAAATATGACCTTAAATAGCAATGAAATCATGTATTTACTTTTTTAAAAAACTAAAATTTAAATATTTATTTATTTATTGACGTTACTTTCCAGCTCTACTCACAATAATACAAAACCAACCGCACCAGCCTCACCACTCACTCGTCTTCACTCTTCACCCGCTCCAGCAATGACGTCACCCCGTTCCCCATACCTCCTCCTTGCCACCGCCTTTTTCCTGTCGTTTCACCTCTCCCATGTCGTCCACTCCACCTCCGACTTCCAAGCATTAATGTCGTTCAAATCCTCCTCCGACCCTTCCAACAAACTCCTCTCCCAATGGAACTCCACGTCCTCCAACCCCTGCACCTGGCACGGCGTCTCCTGCAGCCTCCACCACAACAACCACCACCTCCGCCGCCGCGTCTCCGGCCTCGTCCTCGAAGACCTCAATCTCTCCGGCTCCATCGTCCCCCTCACCTCACTCACCGAGCTCCGCATCCTCAGCCTTAAACGCAACCGTTTCGACGGTCCCATTCCCTCCCTCTCCAACCTCACCGCTCTCAAGCTCCTCTTCCTCTCCCACAACAAATTCTCCGGCGAGTTTCCCGCCGCTGTCACCTCCCTCCCCCACCTCTACCGCCTTGACCTCTCTCACAACAACCTCTCCGGCCAGATTCCGGCCACTCTCAACCACTTAACCCACCTCCTCACCCTCCGCATTAATTCCAACAACCTCCGTGGCCACATTCCCAACATCACAAACCTTTCTCATCTTCAAGACTTCAACGTCTCCGGTAACCGCCTCTCCGGTAAAATACCGGATTCGCTTTCAGGTTTCCCCGGATCCGCGTTTTCTAACAACCTTTTCCTCTGCGGAGTTCCGTTACGAAAATGCAGAGGCGGCGAGACAAAAGCCATACCCGCCCTCGCTTCCCCGTTGAAGCCTCGAAACGACACAGATATGCATCATAAGAGTAAAACCCACGTGGCAGCGCCCAGAATGGGGGTGATGGTTTTGGTTATTATTGTTCTCGGCGACGTGCTAGTTCTTGCTTTGGTGTCTCTGCTTCTCTACTGCTATTTCTGGCGGAACTATTCTGCTTCGTTAAAAGAAGTAAAAGTAGAGACCCATTCGAAGTCGAAGGCAGTATATAAGAGGTATGTGGAGAGAATTAATGTTAATAAATTTAATTTTTTAAATTATCATTCACTTTCACTTATAATGTTAAATCTTGTTCCTATATCCTCCTATTACCTTAAATATTAAATAAAAAGAAAAATTATTTACTGTATTAAAAGTATAAAGTATATTTAAAATTTATAGTAAAAAAAATAAGAGAAGCTGTAAGAGACTACAATAAGAATACTTAGATATATTTTTATTTTTATAACTTAGTGTTTTTTATTTTGGTTCTTATAATTTTTTTCTTAAATTTTTTTAAAATATATTTATTTTATTTTCTTTCTTTATAGTGTTTTAAATAATAATAAAAATTAGTTTTTAAAATTTTTTTGAACACTAACAAAGTATTTTAAGCAGTAAAAATATTATTTAAATTATTTTAAAAACTAAAATAGAATAATTACATTTTCAAAGACTAAAATAATTACAGAATCAAAAGTAAAAAATGTTAAATTACATATACTAAAAATAATTTTATGCCGATTAAGAATTATTCTTCATTAATTTATTAATTTTTTTTATCCATTTGAAACAAGCTAGGGACGTAAACAGCGAGGGGATGGTGTTTTTGGAAGGGGTGAGGAGGTTTAAGTTGGAGGAGCTGCTGCGTGCGTCTGCGGAGATGTTGGGGAAGGGCGTGTTTGGCACGGCGTATAAAGCTGTGCTCGATGATGGGACCGTTGTAGCGGTGAAGAGGCTGAAAGAAGTGAGTGTTGGAGGGAAGAGGGAGTTACAGCAGCGAATGGAAGTGCTTGGAAGGTTGAGACACTGCAATGTTGTTCCTTTGAGGGCTTACTATTTCGCTAAAGATGAGAAGCTGCTCGTGTCCGATTATATGCCCAATGGTAACTTGTCTTGGCTCCTCCACGGTAACATCCTCACATCATTTTATTACAACTTATTAAACTTCTTTTTTTTTTCTCAATTTATTTAGGTTTTTACGCTGCTCGATACTTTTTGTCTTTAGTTGTTCCATTCCACTGCTGAAATTGGGTAACAGTCAATTTTTAGTGATTTAGTCAACTTTAAAAATAATAAAATCCATTTTTTTTCTAGGGAAAAACGGAGTAAAACTAACACTTATTTTATTGGTGCTTAATTTAAAGACTTCTTTATATATCAAGACCTCCTTAATTTATTTATTGGTGCTTTCAAGATTTCTTTATATTCCATCTAATCTCGATTATAAAAAAAAGATATGTTTGACATTTATTAAAAAAATTAGTTACTTTTATTAAATTATGTTATTTTTAATTAAAAACAAACATTTTTTAAAATTATACTTCATTAAAATTTGATATCAAATATAAAAAAGTTCTTAATCTTGTTAAATGAAAGATGTTTTTGAGAGAATCTTGTTAAATAAGATATAAATATGTGAAGTTTATTTATATTTGAGATAAAAATAATTATAGATTTTTATTGTTTATATAATCGAAATCGGAGGAAGTATATATATAAGTCCTTAATTGATTCTGTAACTTTTTCTTTAATTAGCAAAAATTACGATATGAAATTCTAATTCTGAAAAATACTAATAAAAAGTTATTCAAGATATCTTTTTCGGCATTGTCTTACTCTTAGCTGCCAGCCAATAAATTAACGAAATAGTAAAAACTCAACAGAATCTGTCACCTACTTATTCAGTGATGATGGTATAATGAGCAAGACACCCGTGCATGTAGGGTACCCAGATCAAACTAGAGTTATTTTTTTGAGTTTTGGGTAGGGGTCCATGTTGATACATTGAAGATTTGAAGTTGGACCATGTGATCATGCATGCATCTTTGTTTGCAACACGGGATCAATAGATCCTTATTCTTCCTTCAATCCCTGCTTTTCATAGATTTTCCAATTCCATCAATCACAGACAAAACAAGTGTTAAAGGAGCACGAGCTGCACTATATGACCCCCATCTGGGAATAGGGGTTACTGAACCTACATACTAAGCTACTGCGTTAGATTCTTTTCTTATAAAAGTAGAAAAAAAGAATAGAGAATACTACTACTAGCTAGTGCCTTTTATATATGAGAGTTTCTGCTTTGCTTTTTGTTCTTTTCCAAAACAACCTTTGGCTTTTTGCTTTTATCTTTAGCCACTCAAGTTGAGAAAGTAACTAGAAAGGCAAAGTAGGCCACAACCATTTGAACCTTATGCAAAAGTCAGTTGCCCTTGCTTTACTCAATAATAATACGATAATTTTATATTAGAAAGGAAAAACCTAGAAAAATAAAGTTTAAGATAATAGAAATCTATATTATTTTTAATTTTAAAATTTTCTAGATAATTATGTATTTTTAACTTTAAAATTAAGAAATTTTAACCTTTAATTAATTTATTTCTATTTTAAAACTTATTTTTTTCTCATTTTATTGCTAAAAAACATTGAAAGAGTAACTATTAATTTAAAACGTGACATCATTTTAAAATTTTAGAAATTAAAATTTTATAAAACATTTGAAAATAAGAGGTGAGATTAAGATTTGAAAAGTAAATATATAATAAGATTTTTTTTTAAAATTTTGAGTAAAATTTGATGTCTTTATCAATAAAAATAAATTTAAGTTGTAAAGATTTTGTATGTAAAAATAGAATTTGATAAATCCTATTAAAAAACAATAAAATAAAATAAATTAATCTTAAAAATCATAAATTATATAATTCAAATAAAAATTTGCTGAACTAAAGTCATAATCAATCCTTAAAAATTAATATGACAACTTCTTTCGCTCTAAATTAAGAAGAAAAAAAAGACTTCAAAGGAAACTAATACAATTTGAGAGCGAAGAAAATGGTCAAATTCAAATCAATACACACCGAGTGATATAAAAAGAATCTCTCATAAACTTCCTTTATTAATTAAAATTTTCTAAGAACTATAAAATTGTGAAGAAACTTAATTAAATAAAAGAAAAAACAATTCACATAATAATTTTATAATTTCTAACATATTTTAACTATTACTTTAAAATATGTTAAAAAACTATCACTTTAAAATGTGATAGAAAATATGAATCAGTAAAAAAAATTACATATACATATATGATGTTAAATGATACATTTTAAATAATCAAATTAGTACATAAAAACATGAAGTTATGACAAATTGATAATTTAATCACTTAATATACTGTAACAAATTAATCTTGTAAATAAATTTACCTTTTATAGTTTAATATTAATTTAATCTTTAAAAAATTAAACTAAATTTTTATTTTTTTCATCTTTAAAAAAATCAATTAATCACCACATCATTTATAATTATTAATAATGAAAATTATCTTATTTATTGTATTCATTTTTAAATTATTTTATTCTCTATTAATTTTTTTAACAAACTATTGTACATTTTTTAATTAATTACTTCTTTTCTTATTTTTTTAACTTCTAAATATTTCTTTTTTTATTTAAAATATATAGAGAGATACGAAACTTTCCCTACTACTTTCATAAATAAATTTACTATTTTTTCACTTATAAATGAATAATGAATTAGTATCTCCGACAGGTAACCGAGGACCGGGACGGACCCCACTGGATTGGACCACGCGGCTGAAGCTCGCAGCTGGAGTGGCACGAGGCATAGCCTTCATTCACAACAGTGATAATAAATTGACCCACGGTAACATCAAATCCACGAACGTCCTCATCGACGTGGCGGGCAAGGCGCGCGTGTCGGATTTCGGGCTCTCCTCCATCTTCGCGAGCCCCATGAGTTCTAGATCCAACGGCTACCGCGCGCCGGAGGCATCATCGGACGGCCGGAAGCAGACCCAGATGTCCGACGTGTACTCCTTCGGCGTCCTCCTGATGGAGATTCTGACGGGGAAATGCCCCTCCGACGAGGCGGACGGTGGCTGCGCCCCGACGGTGGAGCTTCCCGGGTGGGTCCGGTCGGTGGTGAGGGACGAGTGGACGGCGGAGGTGTTCGATCTCGAGCTTATGAGGTATAAGGACATTGAGGAGGAGATGGTGGCGCTGCTGCAAATTGCTATGGCGTGCACTGCGACCGCGCCTGATCAACGGCCGAACATGAGCCACGTGGCAAAAATGATCGAGGAGTTGAGCGGGGTCCACGTGTCACCGTCTCATGACGCGTTGGACTCGGTTTCGGAGTCACCTTCCGCGCCTGAAGACGCATGTACAGGACGAGATGGAGCTAGTGCTAGTCAATGAACTTGGACCTAACTAGGGTAGTGTCTGTAAATTAAATTATTATTGGGTGTTGAATTTGTTTTTTCAATTTTTTCTGAAACTTTTATTTGTATTTCATATATATGATATGATTCAATATAAGCTAAGTTTTATGTTAGGGGATTATTATTATTATATTAAGTAAAGCAATGTGGATATGATATGAATAATTGTTATCTTTTTCAACGTCCTTTTATTAATTTTTTATTTTTATGGTAAATATTGAATGTGATTAATATTTTCAAGATATTATATTTTAGTTCATTAAATATTTTTTTTTTATAAAACACTATAGCACCTAAGACATAACATTATTTGATGTTACATATTATTCTCAGTCGATGCGCTTTTCTTTCTCAGATTTATTCATGCTTTTTTAATTGAGAAATTCTCTTTTTAGACAACTTCAATTAGTTATTATATAATTTTTTATATTCTTTTTAATATTATATTTTTTTATTACTTTATGTAATGTAATTATTTTTACTTTAATTTAAGTTTTTTTTAAATAGATTCCATTATGTGTTATATAATTTTATATTTTTTTATTATTGATCTTTATTATAAATGTTGATTGTTGTGAGACCCAGTCACGCGTGAAGAGCAACGAATGATGCTCTACGATGGGTTATTGTGTCTGATCGTTTATATTTTTTATTATTAACAAATATTAGTGTTTAGCTTATGGATTTTTATCAATGCATGAGGGATTTTTGAATTCAGTATCTCTTCCTCCCCCTTCTCCCTTCTTATTAGTTTGTTAATTAGTTAATTCCAATAGTTTATATATATTGATATTTGGCTTCAATTATCCGTTTATTCTTCATAGTTATATAAAAATTGTTTTAATTTCTATATTTAATTAAAACATTTCTATTGAGTCCTTATGTATACTATTTTAGTTTCTACATATATTATATATTTTACCTAATGATATTTTTAAATATAGAAATTAAAAAAATAATATATATATATATATATATATATATATATATATAAGAAGCAAATGACTAATATAATTAAGCTTGAACTTTGGAGATGTTCTTACTAAAAGCAATCATAGATGAAGCTGTCAGAAGTTTGTTTTTTTATAATGTATTTATATTAAGGGATTGTTTAGTAAGATAGGAGTTTTTCATGTTCGAGAATCATGAATTGAGAATTATATTTTTCTGACCATTGTTAATTTTTAGATAAATTTTATAGGTTTCAAAAGAATTACCCATATTTTTATTAATTATTTTAATTATTAATTATATTATGTAATTTGATAAAGAATAATATGATGTTTTTATTGTGTTAAAAGAAAAATTAAATTCAAAAAAGTAAAATTTTCACTCCCTCATAATTTTTTTTATGAGAAGCTGATTAAAAACCATATCCGAAAACATATTTTCTCATGAATATTATTTTTTAAAAAAATATATCAAAAATGAAAAATTAAAATTTTCAACCTATGATTCTTGGAAAATCAAAAACGTCTCTCTTACCAAACATGTCTAAGTGTCAATGAGTTAGTTTAAAATGTTACAGCATGAGATATGTGATGAAAATATAAGTTCGATTATTTTACATGCTCATTCTATCAATCCTTGTAACACTTGTTTCTTTAAGTCTTTTTTTTTTCATCTTATATTTTTTTCAAAAGTTTTTCACTCTCCTTTTCTCTTCTTTTTTTAACTCTCTTTCCAATTTTTGAAAGAAAAATTAAACAAAGAGAAAAAAGTATAAAATGAGTGTGAAAAGAAAAACACACTCACACAATTAGGAAAGCATGTCTTTAATAATGTTTGGTGCAGTCGGAAGGTGTTCTAAAAAAAAAAGTGTGTTTTCATTTAGATTTAAGATGCTACTTTTGACCATGTTACTTACCTTAGAGTTTAGTCATCCGAATGCAATTTGAAAACATTTTTGCCCGCCAACTTCTTTTGGTCTAATTTGCTTAACTTAAAATTCTATTACCAACAAAACTATTTAATATTTTTAACACATATAATTCGATGAGTAATGATTTTAAGATACTCTATTTCTTAAAAAATAATCTCATTAACACCTTTTTATTTTTCTCTCTTTATGTTCTTTCGGTATTACTTGTTATATTTATATTTTCTCTCTCACAATCAAGGTGTTATCACCTTAAAAAAACACTTTTTATTTTTCTATTACAAGGTGTTGATTGATAGTCTATAAAATGCAAGACAGTGTGATCGAGAATGGGCCTCTAATAAGACAAACAAACACTTGCAAGATGAAAAGAATGAATTGAATATTATTATTAGTTTAGTAACAATTTTCCTTTGGTGCAAATAGCAACAACCAACTAACATTATTGTATGTGCATGACACTTGAAGCAAACCTCATGAGCCTTGTCAAAGAAGTGGGCAAGAATTTCCTCGCAAAGAGAAAACAAGCATTTGTGTAAGCTTGTCCATTATACTCACATTTCTGGTTCCTCAAATTCTCCAAAAACGCCACAGTGACCTCTGGTCTCACATATTTAATTGGGTGCAAGCCACCCTTTGACCAGTCAACCCAAGTCAAACTCCTATTAGAATTCTTCTCCGGAAACATTATGTTAACAAATGTTGGCAAGTAGTGTTCATCAGCATAGCATGCTCTCGTGCAGTGCTGTTGAAAAATTGGGAAGTAGGTTTTGTCTGACACCACTTCTAGGGCAAGTTCTCTGTTCATTTCGAACCATTGAGACCCTTTTCTCCATTGCTTGAGGGTGACCATAGGGGACATGTGAGGGTTGTAACGTCCACGCCCAACTAGACTATCTTCATCATAAGCCATCACATAGCTTTTGGTGGAGTTCATCAAATATGAGTAGATTGTTGAGAAGTTGAAGAGAGGGATACATGATTCTGATATCAGAATAAAACGTTGGTTTGAGAAATCAAGAAGGGCATTCGCCAGAAGGCGACGCTCTGCTTCAATCATGTTGAACTTTCCCCATTCCACTATCTGCATTAATTATGAGACTAGGACATGTTATTAAATTTTGAGAAAAAAAAACTTTGCACCATAAAATGATTTTTATACTATTGTTTAATCTCACAGTATTATATATATGCATGGGCCGTCTAAGGAGGAGAGGGTCTTAAAATAAATTTAAAGAAAAATATTTTACTTTAAAAGAAAACGTTATATGTTGAATTTTTTTATCAATATACGTGATATTTTTGTTAATATATGTGATTTTTTATTTTATAAAAATCAATAATAAATATATTTTTATTGATCAACCTAAAACATAAACTTTAATTATTTTATTTTTTAGTTTATATTGACTTCTATAATAATATCTGTTTGATACTAACAATGGTTATATATATATATATATATATATATATATATATATATATAGAAAACAAACATTTGGATTCAATTTGAATTCTTTTTTCTTCAATTTGGTTAGGGTTGATCATATCAGCTAATCGATCCCATGTTCACCTATAATTTATTTTTTCTTCTGCTTCTAAACTCTAAATACAATTACTATAAAACCTGTTAAATTTTATCAAAATTCCATCAAAATTTCAAGTTATTATATATTTTAAATCTGTGTTATGATCCAATTACTTAAGTGTAAATTAAGCTTTTCGGAAGGCTTTAAATAAAGGAAATTTGAGTGAAATACTTGATCGTAGCAAATAAAAAATTTGAGGATTGAATTTGAGCAAAACATTATTGAGAGACTAAAACTACCTATTTTTGTATTATTTAAAGTGTTATTAAATAATTTATTTCAGTTTTATACACATTTTTGTGTACATTACATGTTTTTTTTAACTATAGTGATTGGTTAAAAAAACAAGCAAACTGTGATTGGTCCCTCCCTGGAGCCGCTTTAATTATATCACATACATGTTGATGGATCCTCTATACTATGCAGGATGCATGAATTAATGAATACTTGTGCAGGAAATGAAAAGGATCTCATTAGTTTGCAGTAATAATTAGCAGTGTGCAAAATATCAAATCGGGTAAACCTGGACTTGGGAATGTTTTCACCCGAACAGTGACAGCTAGCTATTATCATTTAAAACCGTCCCTTAATTTGATACCCGTGACCTACCTATTTAAATGCTATATGGTGCAAGCAAATGGCAATTCAATTGGGTAGTTTGAACTTTGCAATGATAAATAAATTATTATTTTTTATTTTGTTTATTTTTTTGGCAAGGAAATGGAAGTTTTGTTTAGTTAAAGGCAGCTAACGTATTGTATGGTGCAACAACTTGCTTTTAGTTGCACGGACAAAAGTCCACAAAGAGAGAGAATCTCTTATATTAACAGAGTTCATGAATTTTAGAAAATATTCTCAAAGTTTTTACTTCAATATAAAAGATTTTTACGGTGGACCATCAATGAAGGCAGTGTTTTAAAAATTAGATCGATCCGATCGATCTGATCGGTCGGATCACGACCCAATAGTTGGATTGGGTCAAGTTTATTGATGGATCGGTCATACTTTCAACCCGATGCGACCCGGTTAGGTCAGTGGTTGAACTGACGACCCGTCAACTTGGACCAGGTCGTTTATTTTTTCTCTCTTTAGGAGTGCAAAAATGACATCGTTTTAGTTCTAGTTTTTTTAGAAACCTTCAGATCCATATCGACATATCTATCGTCTTCGCCACTCTAACCTTCAAGTTCTTGTTTCTCTCCTCTCGTAGTTGCAGCATAGCCTCTGGCAGTCGCAGGCTCGCAGCGCTTTTCTCCTTTCGCAGTCGCTTCAACCTTCAGGTTCGTACTTCGCAGTCTAACAGTTCCTTCCTTTGCCGTTTCACGGTTCCTTCCTTCGCAGTCTCGCGGAGCAGTCGCAGCTTCTAGGTTCCTTCCTTTGCAGCCTTGCAGCACCGTCGTCCTTCGTCTCCTTGTTCTCGCTTCATCCCAACTTCTCTCGCGACTAGGTTCCTTCCTCTCACGGTGCCGTTGTCCACGCTTTGTCGTTTGGTGTCCGTCGTCCGGAGTCCCAAAGGTATGATTCCAATTGGAGCATTCAGATCCACTTAGTTGTAAATGACATTGTCCTTTACAAACTTGCCAATTTAATGAAATTGATATGTTCCAACTGCCACATATGGCTTTGATTATTGTTATCAATGCAACTGTGTCCTACAAAGCTAAGAGTTTGTCCATGAGGAAAGTGAATGTAGTCTAACTTGTTTTATAACACTCATCTTCAACATTTTGTTTGTTGATACATTGTTTCCAGAGTAAGTATCTTATAATCTTGAATAGAAGTGATATTATGATTTTCTTGACACTCGAGTTAATGAATCATGATGATGTGTTGTTGGCTTAATTGAACTTCCTTATATGCAACTATTAAGACTTTTAAAACACATGTATATCTATAACTAGCTATATATTAAGACTGATACATATGTATACACATTAATAATAAAGTTAATTCCTGCTGTTAGTTAGTAGTAAAAAATACCACAAACGAAACTACTATCACAAATCATGTGCCATTACCCTGCTTCAAAAATCTTAATTTATACCCCCAACAAAGAGCATACCAGAAGATTCCAACCGAACTACAGTATCCATATACAAAAAGGGTAATACAATTTTTATATTTTTTACCATAGGCTGGGTCATGCGGATCAATTAATGACCTCGGTTTGACCACTAATCCAATGACCCAGTGTCATGATTTGGTCAATGAATGAGTTGGTTTTTAAAACTATGAATAAGGGATCCACCGGTGGACCACTATTGCTGACTGATAGATATATTAGTAAAAAGTTCAAATATTAGGATTGAAGACAGGATACTTAGTGATATTTTAGCTAGCATTTTGCAATTTAGTCCCTGAGTAAAAACTAATCTATGGATTTATGTGTAAAATTTTATTCAATAGGTGTATTGAAACCTAGCAAAGAGATGTGACATAAGGAAAGAGGCAGAAAAGCAACACCATCGTTTCTTCTCTAGTGGCAACTGCACCTCCCTCTATGGTGATGAGTTTGGTGCTGTCAATGTAGAAGCTAACTACACCACCGTGTGCCACGACTACAACAACAGTCGCAACATCCCAACTGTGACAACCGTCGCTAATGACTGTTCTAAAACACTCCAAATCTCGGTCCAACGTACAATGGCGAATCCATCTGCAAACAAACCTCATGGGATTTGTTGTTCTTGACGATTTTCACACTAAAAGGAACAAACTTTTGTATTTCTAAAACATAATTATCTTAATTGGGTTTTTGTAAGACCAAATAGGGCCTGTTGATCCATATAAAGTTCAAGATTGTTAACTAATTGGTCTAAATAATTTTTCCACAAGTCTTGTTGATTCGAGGGATTTGTGAATAGTTTCTAGGTATTCTAAATTGTTTTTTAATATATATTTTTTCAAAAAGTGATTCTCGACGATTTGATCAATTGAACATGATTAATTAGCATTTGAAATTGTAAATGAGAGTGTGCATGACACAATTGGTGAGGGAAGAGAAAAAATTTGGAAATTTATGTTGGTAAAGTTGTGATTTTGAATATGCTTTGAGTGTTTGGATTATTTTTTTTTCTTTTTTATAATGGATGTTGGGATATCATTGAAATTTCACTTCACTAACTCGCAAAATGCTTAAAATGATCTGCCATCATAGTCTTGCAGAATGGGTTGTGATGGTGTATGCAGTCAATGAAGGAAAAAATGGGTGTGACACGTTATTTTAGCACTGAGTATTCCACAACTTGCAGATAGATGACTAATTTGCAATTCTTTAAAAAAATTGAGACATTGTACAAAACCAGATAGATGCATGTTTACTTACAATAGCTAGTAATTATCAGAGTGCACCAATGGACCACCACAAAATTTACCCAATATAAAATACCAATTGACCAAATATAAAATACCACTATGGTAAACTTTTTGCTTAAACAACTCTAGTATAGTGTTAGGATATAATGAGAAGGAAAAGTTAGTTAAAATAGCTAGACTAAGTTAGTTAATTAGTTAGTTAGAGGTATTTATTAAATAGAAGTTGGGGAAGAAGGATAGGAGTGAGGGAGATTTATTGTCACTGCAAATTGAACATTAACTCATTGTGAAGGGATAATCCTTTGAGGAGAATTTTCTCTCCTATTTTTTGTTCTTTTCTTATTATATATTGAAATTCTTTATTTTCATCACCATTTCAATTTGTGTTTCCTAATAATTAGTCTAACTTGTCGGATCTTCGAGAGAGAGCCAATGTTAGAAATGGAGGAAGTGAAAATTTGGTGCTAGAATGAGGAGCTAAAAGCGTTCATGGGGGCAAGCCCAATTGGTTGGATTGCTAGGGCTGAAAAATTCTCCAAGGTACAAGAAATTTGTCCATTCCATAAAGTTGAAATATGCTTTAATGAACATGGAGGATGTTGGAATATATTGGTTCTACATTTAGAGCCAAAAGAACTGAGATTCATATTGGGAGTCATTTTCCACAACTTTGATCAAAAGATTTAGAAATAGCTATGGTAGTCGTGTCTTTGAAAGATTGACTATCTTGAAGCAAGAAGATAAAACTTTGACAAAAACCTACATAAAAGAAAGGGAGAATTCCATAGTGTTCTTGAGAGAGAGGACCCACATTTAAGAGCTGAAACACATGTTGCACAAGATATTGAATGAAGAGGTTGATCCCTAATCAACTAAGCATGACAAAAATAACATGGAGGGAAGTGGGTTTGAATGTGGTGAAGCGTGGGCTAGTTCTTAGACAAGAAAGGTGAAACTACCTACCTTTGATGGAAGCACAAAACATGGAACTAACTTGAAGGGTATCAATTTTGAGTGTGGTGATGACTCATTGCAAATCTTGAAATAAGAAAACAAAAGTAAATAAGGTTCAATAATCAAGAACCATGCACTTTGTGGTGGAGAAGAAACCAAAGCTGATGAAGCAAAATTAACAAGAGAAACAACAAACGGAAAAGTTATGATGGAGGAAGAAGTTGATCATTTGATAAAGAAGGAGAAACAGAAGGCAAACATAGTGACAAGTGTGGGCTGCAAAGACCATTTTCTTGATACCCAATATCAAAGTTAATCAAGAAGGAAGTTGAAGCTAGCGATGTAGCCAAGCCTCATTCTTTTCAAGATTCAAATTTCCATAAAAAGATTGTTATGATGAAACATAAATCATTGTTGGACCCAAATTCGATCATGAATGTGGTTGAACATCAATGGTGTTGGAATCTAGGAATGTCAACTTGTTGGGTGAGCCTTTAGCATTAAACTTTGTTGTGACTATGGATGAGGAATCGACAATGGAGCCAAGGTAGAAGGGAAGTATAAAGGCAATCATGATGATTAAAGAAAGTGGGCACTCACACATGTTCTAATTTCTGACCGATGCTGTGATTCTCAAAGGAGGGGAAGCTGTTGCCGATGACGACGACGCGATGAACGAGGGTGTGGACTATTGACGCTAGGTTCGAAGATGTCCGGAAAGTCGAGCGTAGATCGCAAGTGAAGTGACACGCAAGAATGCAGCTCGAAGTCGGAGGTGTTGCCGTGTTGCACGAGGAGGCTCTGGTGGGCGGTGGCCGACAGTGGCTATAACGACCCTGAAATAGATCCTGTTCGTGCTTCTTAAGTCAGTGATTAACGAGGAACCGGATTCGTGTGACTGGGTTGTCACTTTGGAGAGTATATAGCACATTAATGGGGCAGTGCTGACGTGGAGGTAGGACCCAAGACAAGGGCGGAACCTTGGATTTTATAAAGTGCCGAGCGGTACAAGGTAGGCTTTTGGTGGATAAGTTGAACCCGGCAGCGGGTGTGTATGATGACCAAGAAAACTCTGACATCTGGCACTATTGGCGCGTGACACACGCGCCAGGGTCATTTAAATAACCCATTTCTCTATGTTTCGACGCAAACACCATCATCTTCTTCCTGTCTCCATTTTCTCCATTTCCAAGCGAGAAAAACTTCATAACCACTCACCCTTAACCAAAACCCTTTGCATGCAACGTGAAAGTTGAAAGGAACCACCCAATAGCTAGATTCTAACCTCAGTTTCTTTTGAAAACCCTTCGATGGAGAGATCGTTTTCTCCAATAACCCTCACAGAGTTTCGACTTTGAGGGAAAGAAGGCATTTTAAGGATGTTCGAGCTTGGAGAAGCTGTTCTCTAGCCTTCTTAGATGTTTGTAGAGGTAAGACACTCAAGTTGTTACAGATTTTAAGAATTGTGTATGAGATGTATAATGACCCATTTGAGCTAGAGTTGAAACTAGGTTTAGGTCCTTTGGAAAGGAATATCATTTCTTTTCATACAACGATTGATAACCGTTATGGACTGCTTGCATGCAACGGTTGATAACCGTTATTAATTTCTTGCATGCTTTTGCAAAGCGTGGTACAAAGGATATTGGTGGTTGTGACCACGAGGACGGAAGAGCCGAGTAGCACTTAGAGCAGATAAGCTCTTCGTTCTTGAGAGTTTTCCCTTGACTGTGTTCCACAATACTCCGAGGGAGTGATGATTATTATATGTCATGATGCATGTGGTATTGAAATTGTGTGTTACTGCTTTTTAATTGAGAACATGTATATGATGTACACTGTGATGATATGTTGTATGACTAATGAGATTCTCTTACCAGTATAATAGACTAAATATGGACTTCTCTTAGAGTCAGAGTTACGTGGAACAACTCCTTGTGGTTAATTTATATAAAAACCTGAGAGAATGTGCCATTAGGTGGATGATCTTATCTTGGAAGTGCCATATACGTCTGAGCAGACTCCTGAGAGAATGTGTCCTTAAGTGAATGATCTTCTCTTGGAAACATATACATATATGCTATATCTGTGTTGCATTCCTGATGTTGGTAGCGCCCAATGGAATCGAACCTGTGTTGTCATATACATGTGAGGTATCCTATGAGAGTCATGGTGGCTAGATTATGTGATGTCTGTTTTGATGCTATGTGTCGTGTAAGTGAACCAGGGGGAGGAGAGGCCTCCAAGAACCCTGAGTTTACTGAGATTGTATCTCACCCCGGTTGGGGATTTAATTTTGCAGGTGGTGCTCAGCGAGCGGACGATGGACCCTGGGGTAAAAGGCCTAAGTAAAGATATGGTTCTGTGCGAACCTTAGGCATACTATTTTGAGAGCATGTTGGCTCATTATTTTGTTATGTCCACCTACATTTTGTACCCCGGCCCTGAGGGGAGGATGCACAGTCGATGTAAAACTACGTTGTTAAGTTTCATGAGAATTATTAATGTATACTGAGTGTGGGTTTACCATACATAATGCAAACATGATATTATTGTGGACGTATGATGACATCATAATTATTAGTTGCTTCCGAATTAATTATCGTTAATTAATTGTTGCGTTTAATGACTATAATTAATGTTAATGAACCGGATGCATACGGGATATTACAGTGGCAGTCCTAACGGAGGAGGAGCAGAAGAGCATGTGGCCCCACAACGAGAGGAAGGAGAGGCTGAGGTGCTTGACTGCTTGGACGAGAGAAGAGAAGGACTGAGGTATCAGGTATCAGTGCCAGTGAGCTAGGGTATTTTGTGAAATTTTTTAAAAAGAATGGTATTTTAGTAATTTCATCTGAAAATTTAAGGGGGAGCACTTGCCCCTCTTCTTTTATACTTGGGTTTGCCACTGCCTACCATCATCGAAGCTGCCAAGCCTAAGTTTGTATGAAGTTTCCAACGAGTTCACAGTCGATCACCCATGGAGGGACACCAAAGTGGCATATCCTATTAGTGCAAATGATTCAGTTTCGAAGGATGAGAAAGAGGAAAACAAAGTTTTGAAATTATGCAAAGGAGGTCCAACTTTTTACATAGTGTGTCATGCCAAAATGGGTTGTAGAAATATGATTCATAAAAGAGGAGAAAAAATTGGAGTTCAAATTGGGGGGCAGGATTTATACTTCTAAACTTGGATGCATGTGTAACTGATGACATGTTAAGAGAGCAGAGGTTGACAGAGATTACAACATCACGTATGGACGTTTAAATTATTTAGAATTTTCTTTTGTCTGGACCTTTACCAGAGCTGCCAAACTTAACTTTGCATTTAGGGGTAGTGGATCATTCCCAGCTATGCTACAATGAGAAGTTGTTTTCCCATAATTGGGGGAGAAAACTTATAGAGACTTTTTACTATGACCGCTGGTTATTGGCAAGCGAATTTGTATACCCTTTTTTGTCATTTTTTTATACCCTTTGCTAAGTATTATGAAGCTTTTATATTTAAGATAAAAAATTAGATGTTAGGTATTTTTTATGCTATGCTGTTTTCAAATATAAGAATTGAAGTTTCAAGTCTACTGATTTTTTAATTTAAATCTTTATTATTCAGATTAATAAACTAAAACTCTAATTCTAATTATAAAATAATATCAAAAGAATAATAAATTGCATGGAAGTTGTGTCCAAATATTTGTATGTTTCTCTCAGCTTTGTTCTGTTTTATTCTCTCATCTCCCTCTTTATCTTTAATGTAAATCTTTATTATTCAGATTAATAAACTAAAACTTTAATTATAATTATACAATAATACCAAAAGAATAAGAAGTTACATAAGTGTTTTGTCGTACTATTTGTGTTTCCTTTGTTCTATTTTATTCTCCCCCTCTCCCTCTTGAGTGGATATACTTTTATTTGTTCTTTCAATTATGCACCTTGTATATTTACATTTGGGTAAATGAAAATTTTAGTCACCTAAATGTGTAAATTAATAACAATTTAGTTTGGAAAGAATAAAATTTTGATTTAATTCTTGAATGTATAAAAAAGTGTGACAATTTTATTTATCTGTTAAGTTTGTAAAATCATTTTGTTTATGTTCAAGATTAATTTAACAATAATTTATATTTTTTATAACTAATTTAACGTTAAGTTATAAAATTCATAGTAAATTTATCATTAAATTATATGCAGGATGTAATTGTTGCAGTTTTACACATTTAAGTATTAAATTAGAATTTTCGTACTTTTTAGAGACTAAATTATCACTGATTTACATGTCCAAGACCAAAATGGTCATTAGCCATCTACATCTAGAAGAGAACATTTGCATAGCTTCATTTTAGTTATCCAAGAGAACATTTTCATCAGAGTAAGGTAAATGTAAAATAGTAATTGTAGAATGAAGAACTGACCTTACTAGGAATTCTCCTTCCATGAAACACTGAACTCTCCGGGTCTGATCCATCGTAAGAAGGATTGGAATGTACATAAATAGAGTAGTATCCTTCATGCCCTTTGAAGAACCTTTCCCAAAAAATAGCCAAAGGCACAGGACCCCTTACCAAGAACATGAAGGCCACCTTGGCGACTCGATCAAAGGGGTATTCCCTGATCTTAGGGGTCATTGAAGCTCTCCATAACAGTTCTTCATCACTCATATCATGCACAACATTAGAAGGATGAATAAACTCTTTCATGTTGTGCACAACACGATTAGCAGGCTGAATAAACTTTTTTGTATCATGCACAACATTGGAAGGCTGAATAGACTCTTGTTTATCATGCACAACATTAGAAGGTGGAGTAAATTCTTCCGGCACCTCTTGATTGAGGTTAGAATCAGATACTTCTGGTTTTCCAATTGGTGGGAGCATTGGATTTGGTGGTGGTGCATTAATTTGTGATGATGAAGAGTGTGAAAATTGAGTGTGCTGAAGACTAAAGCTTTTGAGGTAGAAGCTGATGATGATTCCAATGGTCACACCAAAGGCCATAAGGAGGAGATAGGGAAGGAAACGAACAAGCTGGAGATTAAAATGCTTTGAAACAGAATTTAATGGATGCTGATTATTTGAGCTCTTCATTTTTGTAGCTGAAAAAATTATTGTAAAAAGACAAGTTCCCTAGTTTTGTTATCAGAGTATGAAGAACAATGAGAATATAAGAAAGACTTAAAAGGGTTTTCTTGTTAAGAAAGGCTAACAAGTACTAAAGTGGATATATATTCCTAAAGAAAAATGATTATAAGAAGAGGTTTAATAGGTCTGTTTATGGATTATGGAACAGGTGTAGGTGCAACACTTAAAAGTCAAGTTAGGAGAATAAAATCAGAAGCATACTTATCTTCTAATCAAAATGTGTAAAAAGCCATAAACCATAATAATAATTAAAATGTCAAAGAAGTAAAGGATCTCACTAAAGGTAAAACTGATAAAAAAAGAGATGGACACCTGAAAAAGTGTGTAAGAGAGAGAGAGCTATGTAATAGTTATAGATATAGATTATGGTACTCGTCAAAGCCTTGTATGGTTAAAATTTATGCTCAAGGGGCTGTGAGAGCCTTCACATGGAGTTTGTGGCTTTGAAGACTATATTGGATAAGAAGCTCTTTCAATCCCCCACTTTATAATTCAATAACAGCTTTCTTAAAACGCCCAACTTGTGAAAACAGGACTATTATTTGCTTGTTATGGAAACCTGTAGAAAGGGATAAAGTTTTGTTAAACAATAGATACCATTACGAGATATACTAGTGGTATTTTCTCTAGTACTTTTTTTATGATTAACTGAAATTACTAGAAATTACCAATTTTTCTAAATCATGTATTTTTTTTAATGATTATTTCTTTAAATTTAGAAGTAGAATCCTAAAAAAATAATATTTTTTTAATAAAGTTTAGTCAATCATAGAAAGTGTTAATAGAGTGTCGTAGCATTACTCTGCCATTATATATTACACACTTCAATTGGAACATGGAAAAAACAGTGTGTCGTGTTATGACTTAAACGGAAAATGCAGATTTTATAGTAGTCAATCTTTTGAGGCCCAATGAACGCAAACGTTGTTTTGGTGTTGGAAGTTTATGATAGCACTAGAATGAGGAGACCAAGTTACGTAGCCGACGGGGCTTTGGTTTTTCTTGACCATGACTTTGATTGATTGGTTAATGCATGGTATTTTCTAAATGTGATTTTCTGAGAACCCAATGGAGGCCACATATAGATATATTAGCAACATATTGAATACTTTTCAACGATGTTAACATTCCATGTTCTAACAATCAACGATAAAGAACTGAAAGTCATGTTATTGAATTAATGAAGTTGGTAAACAAATTCATCTATGCAAAAACAAGTTTAAGATAACATTTATGATAATATCAACGTAGATTTATATACACACTTCACTATTTTGATTATCTTAAAAGCTTTTAATTTGTTTTTTTAAGAAACTTTTAATTAGTTGTAATTATAAAGTTATATACTTGTATGTGCACAACTAATTAAAAATATATACTTGTAAAATAAAAAAATAGGAAAAATAAATAAATAAAATGACAAGATAATATGTAATTAGAAAAGACATTATTCTCAATTAGTATTTTAGCTTGTCCATGTCATATAATAAATGTTTATTTTATACAAATAGTATTTATAAAGAAGGTCCATTGGATAGCTTGATAGTCACTATGCAAGCCTATCGAGAAAGGTGGGCTTGGCCTTCGTCAGCCTATACATGTAAAACGATTCGTTTATCATGAAGGTGACTTAGGAATTATGTGCAAAGCCAAATGATCTATGGGTCAAAGTGGTGAGAGTGAAGTTTGGTTGTGGAGATGCACTTCTGTCCTATATTGATATAAGGAAGAAGATGGTTTCAAATCTTCGGTATGGAATCAAGGTTGTTTTGGATAGCTTTCAAAATAATTGTGATTGTGTTTTTGATACAAAGGAATCGCCATGCATATATCTGGAGTGGAGATTGGTTACCACTGATGGGTCCGTTGGAGAAACTTGCTACAAGAGTGTTGACAAATATAGACTTGGCTAAAAAAATAAATGATGTTTTTAGCGAAGGGGCAGGATGAGAGTGAGACGTTACATATGTTAATCCAAGCTTGCCTGGTGAAGTGTGTTTTCTTGTTGTAAATTTTGTTCCTCCTAGGCATATGTTGTGATCTAGTAAATTGGTGTGGAGAGATACGTCAGATGGTCACTGCAGTGTTAAAAAAGCCTATTTTTTGATTGCAAGCATGGATGGCCTTCCTAATATTCCTCTATAATGGGTGATTTGGAAGTGGCGTGGTGCTGAAAAATCATGTGCATATCTCTGGAACAAGATAGACCGAAGGGTAAAATAACTAAAGCCCACCAACAAAAAAATATTTGCTATTAGTTTTTATAAAATAAAAAGATCACAAATCTTGGCAAAAATGCCTAACGCATAGCTCTCTCTTTCAAAGTAAAAATTTTCACTTTAAATTGGTTTTAGAACTCCCTCACCATTGGGCCGACCCTGCCATGGAAGATTGCAAAGGGAGCCTTACTGATGTTACGCTATGTCCAATGTGCATGATGGAGAATGAGTCCTTGATCCATTTTATGAGGGATCGTTGCCATGCAAAGATGTTATAGATCTATGTCATCCCCTTTTCAATTAATGCTTAATTTTTGGTAGGAGATGTCCAACAATGGATGCTTTTAAACCTTGGGAGGAGGATCTATTCCTACAAATTAGCCGTTAAGATTTGGGTTGATGCTAGATTTATTTTGGCAGAGGAGGAATGCCTTAGTTTTTTGAGATCAAAAGTGGAAGAATGAAGATGTTCTGATGCGATTGAAGAAAATGGAGGCTGCATATAAGGTTGTCAACAATTTTCAGGATCACATCCCTCATAGCATTATCCAAAGCCTTGTTGGTAGTTCTATGCTACTAAAAAGAATGGTGGTTTTAACATCACTGTGTTAACATTGATTTTTGATAAAACCAATGTTAATAAAAATACGGTGACATATTCGTAAATAACACGAGTTAGTTAACATTGATTTTTTTAACGAACTGATGTTAACATTGATTTATAAAAAATTGATGTTAATGAACTCATGTTAACATCGATTTTTTAAAATATCGATGTTGTGAAATGATAAGTTAACATCGATTTTTAGTGAAAACCAATGTTGAACCTACATTTAAAATATATTCCAGGAGCCCTAATTCACTTACTTTCTCGTGCTCTCTTCCTCTCCTTCTCAGCTCTGCCTCTCCGCCACTTTCTTTGGCATCCTCTTCGATGCCCCACTCTCCCTTGTCACCAATGCCACCACTGTCGCTGCCACGTTTGTCTTCGACATCCTTCTTGGGGAATGCACCCACCTTCCCCACACTTTCTTCGGTTCAACTCTTATCATCCTTGATCTCTGCTTCGTCTGTGTTCCATAGGTAAGAAATGCTTATTCGTTGCTTGGTTGGGTAAACAATGCTCTCATTTTCTTGCAATCAATAATGGAAGTTTTGTTTCCTTCTTCTCTTCAATGCCAAGTATGAACAAGTTGGAGAGGCTTCATTTTTCTTGAATTGGCTTCTTTAGGAAAGCATCTAAGAAGGTTCGTTGAAGTGACTTGCGTCACATAATTGATGGAGGAAATTCCTTGATACTCCTCCATCAAGGTTCGTTGAGTTCTATAAAATGCAAGAGCCTTCCTTACTCGAGAATCTCTCTGAAATTGCTATTTATTTTACCATTTACTTGATTTGAAATTTTTGCTTAAATGTTTGTTTTTATTACTTGGGTTGAACATTAAAAAAAATACTATTTTATTACCATTAAAAACATAATATTTATGTAATTATATGCAATTCTTGCTTATTAAATGGATGCAAATTAGTGATTAGTTCAGGGACTCTCCCTTTTTTCTTTTGTAGTTTCTTATGTTTAGGGTTCTTGTTGATTCTTTATTTCTAGTTATATGGGTATAACAGTGATAAAAGTTTTCTCTGTTATTTGGTTTGAAGGATAAAAGGATAGGTACCCTTGGTGGGTCTGTATATGGCATATTTGATCCCGTATTGATATGTTGTGTAATTTTCTTTGTTTTGACCTTGTGATAACTTGGTGTAGTTTCTTTTCAATTGAATTAAAATGAATTGGTGGTCCTAGCATTGCCTATGGCAGTGGATGGAAAGATTTTTTGTGACTATTGTGAATAGTCTTATCAATTGCAAAGCCCTTAAGCTAATTAACCAAAGCTGAAAAAGCCAAACTTTTATTATCAATTTCATTTTAATGTCAGTCTCTATAGGTTGGACCATCCTTGCTCACGGTTATACTAATAGCTATCTAATCACAATTGTAATTGTAATTTGTAGGAACTTTTCATTTTTCTGTTTGCATCGTCATCACGACATTTATTGTTGGAGATTATTAGTGACCATCTTAACAGGTATGAATGTCTTTCATAAACTTTTCATGTTTTTTTTTGTTATGAATGCTATTATAACTTGTTTTATGTGATTAATGACTATTGATTTATATACAAGTTAGGTTCATTATGAGTGAACCTTAGTTTTCCATTTGAGATTCAATACAATGATTCTTTTAGACAGTTTGGATTAATCATTGTATTGAATCTTGAATTGTCCATTTGGACAGTTTGGGAAGATTTATTTTTTATATTGTAGATTCATATGTATAGGTTAACTTTATTTTCTTAAATTTGATGAAATTTGGGTATAATGCATTTCACTTTGTTCTCCGGGTGCATACTTGATTGTGGTGGAATTTATGTCACTGCTTTCATGTCATGTATTTGGAGATCAATTCGAAATGCTACCGAAATTTTGTCAAATCTAAGAAAAGAGAGTTAATCTTTACGTATGAATCTACTATAAAAAATGTCTTCTTGAATGGGATATGGTCACACCTTTAATGAAAAAAGTGAGGTTTTCATGCATGGAATAACTTTATGAGTATCATAGAGTTAGTAATTAGATGGATCAAAGTTGGATGAATGCAAGTCGCTATGCCCTGGGTATAAGGAAGGCGTTGAACAATTCTTTGAATTTACCTCCGAAAGAAGTCGACCAGATTAGGATGAAAAATATTTTTGTCCTTGTATAAACTGTTTGAATGGGAGACGACAAGTACTATACGACATACGAGAACATCTTTTGGGTGATGGGATTAAGAAGAATTATATGACATGGATATGGCATGGTGAATTGACAGACATGAAGAGGGGGTCCTAAACTAAATTGGTTGATGTAGAAATGGGAGATTGATTGGAGGATATGATTTGTGATCTTGGGCAAGAGTCTTTTCAGCAAGCACATGTCCTTATGTATGATACCTTGGAAAGTGATTTGAAGAAGCCTTTGTATCTAGGGTGCAAGAAGTCTTTGACACTATTGTCAACAGTGTTAAGTATGGTTAATGTCAAGGCCATATATGGGTGGAGTGAAAAAAGCTTCACTTCACTGCTTCAGGTAGTGCAGGATATGCCTCCAGAGGAAAACACATTGCCAAAAAATTACCATTAGGTGAAGAAGATACTGTGTCCAATGGGTATGGAGTGTTAGAAAATTCAAGCATGCTCTAATGATTGCATACTGTACAGACATGAGTTTAAACAAATGTATAAATGCCCCAGCTGTGGGTATCACGTACAAAGTGAAGAATGATGACGAGTTTAGAAGTGACGAAAGCATAAAGAAAGGCCCCCAACGAGGGTGTTATGGTATCTTCCGATCATTCCAAGGTTTAAGCGTTTGTTTCCTAAATAGAGATGAAGCAAAAGACCATACATGGCATGCAGATGGGAGAAACTACAATGAAATGCTCCTCTATCTAGTTGATTCCTCCTAGTGGAAGAAGATTAATCATTTGTATCTAGATTTTGGCAAAAAGGCAAGAAATCTTAGGCTTGGACTTACCACTGATGGAATGAATCCCTATGCAATTTAAGCACTCAGAACAGTTCATGGCCTATTTTGCTTGTAATTTACAACTTGCCTCCTTGGTTGTGCATGAAGCGAAAATACATGATATTGTCTATGATGATATCGGGCCCAAGACAACCAAGAAATGACATCGATGTTTATCTCAGTCCCTTGATTAAATACTTGACAAAGTTATGGGACGAGGGGGTTGCTGTGTTTGATGAGTATTGAAATGAGGCATTCAAGTTGTGTGCAATGCTATTTCGTACCATTAATGACTTTCTAGCATACGAGAATTTGAGTGGATACAGTGTTAAGGGCCATCGTGCATGCCCTATCTGTGAAAAAAAGACACGAGCTATGTACAACTGAAACATGAAAGAAAAATAGTATACACTCAGCATTGGTGTTTTCTAAAACCTTATCACCCTTACTGGCGTTTGAAAAAATCTTTTAAGGGTGAATCCTTAGGTGATTTTTCTTGTAACCTTGGAGAAAACTTTGTTCTTTAGGCAGAGATGGGGACCATTTTTCATGGGGTGTAAATGGAATGTGAATGTGGGTTTTTCAACATAAAGATTCAATATGATTCCATGGAAGTTAAGGGTTTGATTCAAAAGGACTATGACGTTGATCACCATTTTTATCACATTGTTTGAGTTTTAAAGGATTGTCTTGTTCATCCTATGGACGCTTGATTGAAGCATGTGTGTAGGGAGAGTAGTGTTGTTGTTGATGCCCTTGCTAGATATAGGCTTAACATGGCTCAAAGTTTGGTGTTTTTTTTGTTGATCCACCTAGTTTTGGTTAGGGTTTGTTGTCTGTTGATTTATCAGCACTAGGTGATCCTGTGTAATCTTTTTGTTTGGGCTTTGACCCCCTATTTATTAGAAAAATGCAAATAAAAGTTATAATTTATAATAAATAAATGTTTCTAAATATATAAATTATATTATAATAAGATATGTAACAAATAAATGTTTTCTTTCTTTCTAAAATACAAGTATTTCCCCTTTGAACATATAAATTATATTTTAAATTTATGATAAATAATTATTTTTGTTATATATTGTTATTTCTAATTATTGATAAAAAAATATTCAAATTCAAATTAAAACTAAAGATAGTAAAAATGATAGATTGAATGAGATAAAAAGTTATATTAAATCGTTTAGTTAATACTAAAAACATAATATGATATATCATATACATGTTAATAGCACATTTGAATTTTGAAGATAAAATATATTTAAAATATGTTTCCGATATTCAACTATAGTTTGTTAAATTTGATATTAAAAGCATAAAAGGATATACCATATGCATGTTAGGAAAATGAAGTTCACCACTTCATGAGAAGAAAATATTCAAATGAGAATAAATGTAAGAGAGAGTGAAAGTATGAGAAGGTAAATAATTTTACATTACAACCATTAAGTTACATTTGTTGTAACTTGATATTTTTATATAAAGAGAAGGGATCAAGTTACTCCAAAATTAACTATTTTAGAATTATCTCCTATCCTCACCATTCATTTTCTTAAATCTAATGATTAAGATTAACTATTAATTATAATCGTTAGATTTAAAAAAATAAATGGTGAGGAATCAACTACTCTTTTAGAGTTACTTCTTGTCCTGACCATTGATTTTCTTGAAGTCTAACAATTGTAATGAGTAACTAGTATTAACCATTATGAATGGTTAGGATGAAAAGTATTTTTTTTTCAAGTTACTCTAGAGTAAGTTGATTCTCCTCATTTATGAGTTTAGTAGTCACGCATCAATAGTCAGGAATGGATCCAGAAACCTAATAAAGGGAGAGCTTAATTTTTTCTTTCTTTCTTTATAATTGTTTAAATGTCTAAATTTTAATAAATACATAGTAATAATTTTAAAAATAAATTACTATTTTTACACATAAAATTGAAACGATTTTTTATATTAATTGATAATAACCTTAATTGTTTATCAAAATAACAACAAAGGTACAACTAATTTTACACAAATTTATACTAATTATTACTTTAAGCATTATTATAATAATAACTTACAAAATTAATTTTATATAATTTTATACTAATTAAATTAAAAATATATATGCATATATATATATGAAAAGTTCTAAGGGCACTAGAATTTGTCCCCTTCTAGAGTCGTCCTTGCTAACAATCTAAAACACAAACTTATCATACATGTTAGGTTTGTGATTAAATGATGTAAAACTTTTTACGGTATCAATATATAAACTTATATATATATATATATATATATATATATATATATATATAGGGAGAGAGAGAGAGAAAGAGAGGGATTATTTTGGAAAACAATTATTACTATTTTGGCCAACATATAAAAAAATTTAATGTTGTTGGCATAAAAGTAAGATAAGATAAATGTATAAAACATTATAAAAGATGGGTTGAATAAGAGACATGTTCAGGTTCAAAGTTGGAAGGAAAAAGGAAGAGGATTGAATTACAAAACACTAAAATAAAAAATGAGAGAAGATTTTGGCTGAATAATTGAGAATCATGTCTTTTTTTTTTTTTCTTTTTTCTTTGTGTTTAGGACTAGTTCTTTTGAAGTGAGTTTGGTGCATACGATTTGTTTTGTGAGTTTAGATCAAGATTGCCATTGAGTTAAGCATGGAAAGGCTTTTTGAAAGAATGTTTGGGTTAAATGAAACCTATAGAGGTTAGAATATTGAGTGGAACCTTTAGAGGTTTAGAATATTGTCTGAAGGGCTTGCAGAGGTTGGAAATATTGGTTATGTAACTTGCAAAGGTGAAAATATTGTCCTAGATAGGACAAAATACTCAACGCAAACCTGAAGATGTGAGAATACTTAGTGTAGATCTGGAGAGGCTACGAAACAATAATGTGAAAGCCCAAGGAGGCTTGACAAGAAAGAATATATTGAGTAATTGGTGCTTGTGTTAGAAGAAAATTTTATAGGTGTATGGAACGTATGAAGCCCAAGATTTATAGGTGAACCAATATGAAGTTTTTCTGTGTTGTATCATTTTCTTAAAGCTTCTCATATGTGTGTGTGTGTGTGTGTGTGTTGCATATTTATTTTTCTTATTGGAAATTTTTATTTAAATTTTAAAACAGAGATAAATTTTAAAAGGTTTCTTTAAAGAGTGAAAACTTCAGAAGCAGTAACATAGTTTTAAAAATATCTTAAAAACTAAAATTTTATTAACTAATTTTGCAAAGTAGCTTCTCATATCAAACTTGAACTATATTTTAGTGTATTATTTATATCCAATCTCAATAAAGGATTTCCTTGCTTTTAACATACTTATGATATCCAAGCCAAAGATTGAGGGAAATTTTTCATAAGCTTCTTCGTTTGTGCAAAAATAGGTTTATTGTGTCAAGTGTTACTATGCAACCCTTCTTCTAGTAATCTTTTGACCCACTTTAGATTTTGGCACATGATTTCAATGAGGCTTTTTTGTCTATTGAGAATTGAAATTCACAAATTTTGGTCACCTTGTGTTCTTGGGTTTTCTTAAAAGGCTTACATGGATAGAGTGTTAGATATATTTAATATACAAAATCATAAAGTTAGGGATATCCTACTCACTAAAGGTCACAAACTTAGTAAGGATCAATATCCTAATAGTCAGATGAAGTGAACATAAATGAATGATAAATGGTTTTTAAGTTCTTGGGGTAGCCTTATATATGCTTAGGTATGCATTGGGCCTTATATTGCTTTCATAGTTTGTGTTTTAGGTAGATTCTAGTAAAATATAATGAATGATCACTGAATAGTTGTTGAGAAAGTCAAGGGTACTTGCAAAGAACTATAGAACACATGCTTGTGTATAGGAAAGTGAACAACTTAAATTTAATAGGATACATATATTTAGAATTGGTTGGGTGTCTTAATGACTTATAGGAAACAAACCTTTGTTGCCTTTTCCACTATGCACGTAGAAGTTCATTGCTTGTTTTGTTGTTCATTTAACGTTATTTGATTAAAAAATTTGGTAACATGACTTCTTATTATAGATTCCATGTATAATCCATCAAGAATTTTCTATGATAATAACACTATAGTATTTTATGCCAATAATGGTAAAACTACAAGCAATTAAAAATATGGAGTTAAAATACCGAATTATAAGAGATCTTATGAAAGACAATTCATACTCCATGATAATTGATAACTTAATCAAAGGACTCAAATCCATGGTTTTTAAGAGACACATAAATAGTATATGCATTATGACTTATGTTTAATGTTCTTTGTTAGTGGGAGTATGGGTTATCTATTGTTTTCCTTTATGTCGATAGATATTTTGATTTTGGACCTTTTGGTGATATTTTCATTTGATTTGAGTTTCATTACATACTTTGTATGTATATACATCAAATGTGAAAAAATTGAAAGTCGTCATTAGGACTGTTGGGTTGATGATCAATGTCATTTTGGAGACGACGCATAACATTGATGCTCAATGTCATTGAGACCATTGTGGCTATTGTTAAAGCCATGTTGGAGATGAGACATGATGATTTCCAAAGTCATCCAATTTCTCTAGCTTTAAGAAATTTGAGAGAAATTGAGAGTTGACAAAGAAATGACAATATGATTGTTTGATCACATTGTCACATTATTTTCTTGTTGACACTCCACACTAATGACTAATCAATGACAAGCTCAATGATATTTGTAACAATAGAAGGTTGTGCATAAAAAAGAGATGGAATTATTTCTAAGATTTTATGTTACGTGACATTTATTTGATGAAGTCATAGTTAGGTGTTGTATCTTGGGATCATGTGTTTTGTGGCCACACTATGTTATTAGATTGAGTTGTGTTTTAAACATGTTTTCTACAAATTAGAAAAAAATCACACAATTGATTTTTCCCAAGTATGAGAATGTTAGAATATTTCTAATCATTCTTATGGTCTTAAATCAATTGTCATTTTTTGGTTTACAACATATAGGTTACTATCATGATCCATTAGATAATACTTATGTTATCTTTAATTAAAGTCACTAGCATGGTGATCAGTCATTAATAGGCTTTGGACACCTAATATATACTAGTCACTTGGTTTTCTATGTCGTCACAATGACTTAATCGCTTACTCTACATCTTCCCAATCGATAACTAAGTTCGAGAGTGTGATAAGGAAGAAGAAGGTTTGGTTTTGTCATCTATTTTTTTAGGTAATTTGTTGCACCATCATGTTTGTAATTAAGGATTCAACAAGTAAAATAAATAAATTGTTGTACCATAATTTTATTCAATCTTAAAAAAAAATTGTGCTCTTTTTTCTTACAATTCAATGGTAATTCATATTTTTGATTGAAAAAATAAAAAGAAAATAATTGAAACTAAGGATGAAAAATATTAATTAAAACAAGAATAAGTAATATATGTAGTAATAGTGTAAAGTTTTTTATGTCATCATCCATCATATATTGTTTTTAACTTTATAACATTACTTTAAAAATAATTTATACCAATGTGTAATATTTGAATATGTTTTCATATTAAAAATGTTTTAGATTAAATTTAGAAAAATATTTAAAATACGAAAAATAAATATTTTGAAAAATACTTGTTCAAGCCAATTTTCTACACCATTTTTCCTTTACCTTTTCTATTGGTTCTCGTTATTCATATTTTTTTTTAATTCAAGACTTCTTGTGACACTCTTTCCAACATTTTTTTAATTTCTATTACTGTCATATTATTTGTTGAAATTTTTTGAAATGAGTGTGAAAATGAAAGTATAAGAGAACGTGTTTTTATCATTCCTCTTTTAAACTAATGGTTATAAAGTAAGACTAACTATAATAAAAATGTAGCATGTAAATTTAATTATTTTTTTTCCTCTTAAAATATAATTAGTACATAGTAGTAGTTAATGAATATATCGATCCAATAATACAAACAAAATTAAAACTTATTCATCGTGAAACACCAATTAGATTACAAAATGAACAATCTTATAATTGTTTTAGACATTATTAATGCAATTTTGAGTTAGCAATCAATTAGACATACAAATATCTTCAATATTTTTTCTTATGAAAGGACAATTTGGGATCTCTATATTCCCACTAAAAAGGAACAATTCATGGAGCCATTTGAATTTCTTTCCCAAATTTTTAAAAGTTAATTTTCTCATGTCACTACTTTCATGTTTTTTTTCTTGTAATTTTCATCTAATTGTCCCTTGCAATGGATATAGAAAAAATGCAAAACATACCTGATTGTTTTTGTTTGAACTTTCCACTTAGTAGGGACCCATCAACCCAATTTATAAAACCACCAAATCCACTGACCTTCACAATCACCATTTGGTTTCACTTCCAAAAGATAGTTTAGACAACTTTGGACAACATCCATTTACATGAATCTACATAGACCAAGGAAATTAGTCACATATGTCATTGATAAACCATGTCATTGAAATTTAAAAACTATTAGCTGCTAAAACTGAAATCAAAATGCAGAAAAACATTGCTATCATTTAAGATTTAGATCTAATCATGTTGAATATAACAACACATTCATATTAGCGAGAGACGCAAACTTTGTATCAAATATGGACCTATGTAGACCACTTATATCTCTTGTAATACTATAAAAAGAACAATAACTCATCAATAAGCCAAAATTGTACAAATGGAAATCTTCTTTGATTTTAGTTCACTTGAAACCTTTATGCTTCAAACAAGATAAACACAAAGAAAACTATATGTAATGCATTGATATCCTCTAAAAAATATAAATCATAATTTATTGTTTATAAAACTTTTTACAAGATGTCATCGTATAGAAGATTATTCTAGTTACTGAGAATAAAATCTTTTATCATGGTGTTTGAACAAAGGAAAAAAAAATTGTTGGTAGAAAATTTTTTGCAAATAAAAAATAAACTTGCTAATAGAACCAAGAAATAGCTAATTATTTCCAATTCAGTACATACGATGAAACATCATGGTAACTTGTTTAGCTTTACCCAAATATACTAATTAATTGTAGATAACTAAATGAACAAACATAAAAAATCTAGGGGTTGAACATGAAAATAAAGACAACTGATTTTATGTATTATGTACAAGCTAAATCAGAAACTTTCAAGAATAAATAAATAATCCCCCATCAGAAGCATATAACCAAAACATGTTTATATTATTGTAATGAAATTCAATTTCTAATTAAATCTTTGCTATTGAGAAATTTAACATGTTCATCATGTTGGGATGCAACTTACATGCAATGGTCATTATTTGGACCAAATGGTTAATGTCAGTATTTTCTTGTTTAAATTGCACATGCACTTAAAGTCTTAGACATTATCACCACAACAACTTGAATGTTTATTTTAATTATCATAATGTTATACATTTAAATACAAGTGATCTATATTTTAGTTATCAAATTTGCTCTCATTCCTCGTTCTACATATTGATTCATGAGTAACAAATCTTGAAACTTCTTTTTTATTTGGTAATCCATTAGTAAACCAACTTAAAACATATAAAAATAAATAAAAAAAATGAAAGAAGGGATAAAACATACAAAATGAAGAAGAACCACTTGCCATGGTTGATGGTAGTGCTTGATCCCAAATACAGTTCCATAGATGGAGGGAAGGAAGAAGACGACACAATAGATCAGTTAGATCACTCTTTTTCATGTAATTTTAAAACATAAAAAAAAAAAGAAATTATGGTCAATTTTCTAAAGATGGATTAATAGACTTATTTAGCCTTCAAAACTTTGACTGTTTCAATTATTGGAATAGGTAAAAATTTTAGAACAAAAAAATATATTTATAAAAGTTTCAAACATTTTTTTAATATTTACATTTATAATTATAAAAGTATGATTAATTTTTCATATTATGTTCTACTTTCAGAAAATTTTAATGAGAAATGGAGAAAATAATAGAATAACCTATTTAGTTTGAGATTTTTTTTATTCTTATTTTAATTAATAATCATTAAAAATGTACATTGTTTCTTTATGCTTCTTATTTTTAAACATTTGTATAAGAAATAATATTTTGGTGCTTTCACCACTTCCTTAATACATTTTAACAAAAATAAAAATGAAAGTTATACTTAGATTGTTATAGTTGAAATTGCAACAAAAGATAATGGAAGGAAAAACATAATAATAATTTATTTTGGAGTCACCACCAAACTTTATTAAATTAGAAAAAATGAAAAAAAAATCATCAAGAAAAATAATAAAAAAAACTGTATAAAAAAATTAGGTAAGTATAGGGAAGGACAAAAACTAAATTCTAATATACTCTTAATACATCTAGAAAAACATGGTTGTCTTATAATTCATTGTATAAAACATTTATAAGTTTTAAAATTTGCTCCACCACTTTTATTATAAATAGAAATATAAAAATTAAAATCTTGATCATTGTATTGTCTATTAAGAAAATTACCATAAAAAATTATTTATTTATTTATTATTTAAAAACAATTTTTTTATAAAAAATATCGATCTCAACAAGAATTATCTATATTTTTAGAATAAATTAAACTAAATACCTTTGAAATTTCATTAAACTACATGAATTTTTCCTACTTTTTTTAACCCGCACACCATTCTCTTAATCGTTTAAAAATTATCACACCGACATAGCCCTAAATAGTTTGAAAATTATTACATTGTGTTCTTCTATAAGGGAGGTTACTATAATGTTAAAAACTCAAGGAGAATTTATGTAATTTTGAACATGTCATCCTTTTATTTTTTGGATAAAATATAATTTCGGTCTCCCGATTTTTCTTTTATTCAATTGGATTTCCATTATTTTAAATATAGAGATATTAAGTCTCAAATTTTTCAAAATCAGTGATTTTAGTCTAACCATTTAAATCAATGACTCAATTGTTAAATTTTTTAAGTTGATTGTGACTTAATTAATGGTCAGCCAAAATTTTTTTTTTCTTCAATTAGTACATTGCTGACTAGATAATTTAATTTAATAAATATTTAATAAAAATGTTAAAAACTTAATGGTTAATGCATTAAATTGGATGATTTGACTTAAATCATTGATTTGGAAAATTAGGGAATGAATGTCTTTATTTTAAGGGAGACCAAATTTATATTTTTAGCCTTCTCTTGTTAAGTTTTTTGCTTATTTTTTTTTTAAAATATAATTCAATGTTGAAATATATTGTGATAATGATTTTTATTGACAAATTTACTTTAGTGTAATAAATACAATATATATTTATTTTATTATAATATTACATTTAGAAAGACATTGAAATATATATTACAACAATTACTATTATTGTTTTTAACATGAAAACATGTATATCTTATAAAGTAATTCATGTATCATTTTCTAATAGTTATAGTAATAATAATCATTAATTAATGGGTTACACATGAGTTTGTAAATGATGCAAATGTCTTAACAAAAATATATACCACATTTTGACTTCAAGGGATGACATAATATGTTGATAGGATCCCCTTGACACCCTATCCTTTTCTACTATACCAAAATAAGAAAGAAGGATAATTAATAATACTTCTCTATTTATTTTCATTGCAAAAATTTGCAAATTACAACCATCAACAACTCTTCTAGAATATTCTAGCTTTGACTAATGACAAATAGCATAAATAATGCTAAGTAAATTTAAAATTCTCATGTGAAACCAGTTTCATAATCACTCTTTTGGATATCTCTTCATTTTCTTTGAGCCTAAATCTATTGTGGGCCTATCATATGTATGCATGGTTTCAAAATCTGTAAAAATAGCTCTTGGGTATGACATTATTTGAAGTACCTTACTCTTCATAATGAAATTGCTCATAGAGGTCCTCTAATTCATCAAAGAATGACATGAATCACCATATAAGCACCTTAGTAATGATATACACCACATTGCATAAGTTGATAGGCCTAAAATCTTTGAAGATAGACAAGATAGTGTCATTTTGGGAAGGGAAACTATAGTCTTTATAATTATTGGATCAAATGAAGAAAAGACAAAACATATATAAAAATCTTTGAAGGTAGACAAAGAGTGTCATTTTTGTAACATCTTGAAATTTTAACCTTAGGAAGGAGAACCAAGCCAAGTCTCTTGTACTCCCACTAAGGTACAATTACTTGTTCGTTGCTAAGACTTCTATCCTTATAAGCTTAATTAGGCGCATACATTTGTATGATTTAATTTCAACATTCCTATGAACATAATAATTACTTACATTTTCAAGAATTATTAGAAAAGCTTTCTATAGTACCATATTTAGTCATGAAAGTTGTTTTTATCAAGATCCCTATATTCTTTTAAATTAAAATACCTTATGTGAATCATTAGTTTTTTGGTTTAAGAGAATGTCTTATAATTAGAATTTTGTTGACTACTATAAGAAACTATTTGGTAATTAGTACCACATTCTGAGTAATCCAAGAGTATAATATATTATTTTATATCTATGTTTATTATAATGAGTTATATATGTTAAATTAAACTTTCAAGTATAAATGGTCATTCTACCAATGTTTTATAAAATTTAAAAGATTGTTGTGATAAGGTAATTATTATAATATCAAATGTTTTATAACAATGAGTTATAACTTCATTTCTTTTCTTTAACACAGATAAATTGAGTTTTGAGCTAAAGTACTCACTTTATAGATATTCTACTACATTAAGAAAATGATACTTTAAATTATTAGTTGCTATAGCTATCCTTAATATTTTAAATGACTATCTTTGTATTTTTTTTACTAAGATCATTCCATTGTCTCCTAAGCTAGTGTCTACTTCTTTTCCTCATTAAACTTATGTCAATTTTCATTTTTATTATTCATAAATTGATAGTCTTTTTTTCTTTACTAATCTTATATCTCCCTTGGGTTTAGCTAGCATCTATGTTACCCAAGTTTTCTTATTCTTTAAGATTATAGCTTTCAATTTTTTTCTTTTCTTTTCTTTTTAGCAAAGCATTAACACTAGCTTCATACCCATGCCTTTCTTAATTCTTTCTCCTTCTTTTGTTAGCATGCTCCAACAACAAAAACACCATTGCACCTCCTTCTCAATTTTTTTTTTATTTCTCACAAACATCACAGGGGTTCTTCAATCCTGCATCACACCACCCAATCTATCTTTTATTTCCTCTTGCCGCTAACCCCTTAACCCAACACAATTCTTTCAAAGCAAACACATCGCACTCCCCTCTCCTCTTCTCTAAATGTCTCCCAATCTCACTCATCCATAGCCATATTTTCCTCCACCAATAACCATGCACCACTCAAGTTATGTCATATCAAACCCTGAAGCCCTTAGTTTTGGTTTTGATTTGATAGCTTTGCAATGCCAAACATGTTTAATAGAAATGACATTTGTATCAAATGTTTTTAGACTAGGCATGTGTGTGATATAGTCTAAGTCTTTTTTATGCTTAGTTTTGATCAAATGTGAAGCAAATGAAATATTCAATTTCTCCAAGTTTCCTAAATACAAGCAATAGAACTTAATTTTACTCAAAATTTGGTTGGAACCATTGAATTAATTGATTGCCTATCTTGGTAATTGAGTGCCCAAGCAAATTTCAAAAGAAGGAAGGATCTGTAGCTTAAGATAATTAATTGCCTCCTTTGATAATCGACTACCCTACTTCTAGAAACAGAGAGAAGCTCTCTATGTGATTCTATAATCAATTACCACATATGAAAATCAATTACCAGGAAAGCACAAAAACAACAAAGATACTCATACTGAAACAAATTAATCGATTATCCTTTTTGATAATTGATTATCCAATTTCTAGAAATACAAAACAAAGAGAATTTTGACGAATTAATCGATTACCTGCTTTTCCAATTGATTAAATATGTTTTAACTATCAAAGTTTATAAATACTCCTATGTGTTTTCTTTATTAGAGACTCTTGATATGTTTTGTCTTAGAGAAAAATATTTCAAGAGAGTCTTCTAAAAGGATTGCACTGCATTTAGTCTTCTCTTATAGGTTTCAAGGGAAAAATTATAGTTTCTTTTTGGAAATCATGTGTGCATAGTATTTGTACTTTATTATCTAATAGTGGAATTTCTAAGAGGTCTTAGAACAATTGTGCTATTTGCTTTCTCTCTAAACCCTTAGTCTTGTAATTCATGTTGGTATTGGAATTCATCTCAAAGGGCCATAAAAACTTTGTTTTACATATGTTCTAATCATTGAAAGTTTTCTTGATTGTGTTGATCTTTTGATATGATCTTCTGAGAAAACTTTAATTAATTGAAAGGAATCATTTTAATTAGATTAAAAAATGAATTGACAAAGATTTCGAAAGAATCTATTCAATCCCCTTCTAGATTCCTAGTTGTTCCAACAAGCTAAACTTGCCTCTCCTATGTCACCCCTCCTAAATCCAATTGTAAACATCCACTTGCATGCAAGTTTCCTCTTTCTTTTTCTATAGTTCGAGACCCGATTGGTTCATTGGAATGTTTCTTGTAACACTCTGTATGCATCCGGCGTATTAACATATTACTTAATCAGATTAGTGCGACATTTAATTAAAATAATTACTCAAATCACGCGAAAGCATTTCAAAACCATATTTCTTGATTCATTATGTATGGTACATATGGACAATAAACTAAACGAATGCCGAAGCACCATAATAGCCTTAACGATCTAGATAACATAAAACGTGAAAAATGGCAGATAGGACTATAATATCTATACAGATATATCCGGGGAATAACCTCATGTATTTATATATACATCATCAAAACACCCACTGTGTCTAAGTAAAAGACTAAGCACAAAGTGCCCTGATCTCACCGGTCACTTCCTCACACGAGGGTACAAAACACAATCATAAATAAACAGCAGCGAGCTACAGAGCTCTCCAAACATTGCCCAAGCAGCAATACCATGCCGGTCCCCCCACTGGGCCTCCCGCCTGGGACTCATCATCTCTGATCAGATGTATCACCTGTAAAAATATAACCCCCACACACGGGGTGAGATAATAATCTCAGTAAGCTCAGGGTCTTGGAGGCTTCTCCTCACCCTGGCTCACTTCCATGATCACATACATCAAAGGCATCACAACGTCATCACAATAACACATAAACATAGCACATCCAAGAATAGGCTTCAACCGCTACGGGACCACCTATTTCTTGGTCTTAAGGGATCATCATCACCCTTTTCAAAAAGATGCATCATCATCAGCATCTAGTGTGAGACCGGAACTCACACCCCGTGTTATCCCATCGGGAGCTACCCCTTTACGCATGGATGCACGATATATGGCACCTCCGAGATTAGGCTTCAACCGCAACGGGACCACCTATCTCTTGATCTTAAGGGATCATCATCACCCTTTACGTGAGCAAACCAAACTAGGAGTTGCGCTCTACTCCTAGGGAGGTCCATATCTATCTACTGGCCAGAAGATCTATTCAGCACACAATCATCCATAAAGCACATAACATTATTATAGTGTATATCATATACCTGTTCATCTCAATAACACAGTACACTTATTACAGTGTACATCATACATGTTCATCTCAATAACACAGTACACTATTACAGTGTACATCATACATGTTCATCTCAATAAAATATTAACTCACAATTTTAACACACATGCATCATGATATACAATAACCATAACTCTCTCGGAGTATGGTGGAACACAGTCAGTGGGAAACACTCTCAAGAACAAAGAACTTACATGACAATGCAGTGATCTGTTGTCCAATCCCTGGACTGTGGTCTCCGCCACCGACACCCTTGGTGTCACGCCCTATACAAAGGCACACACAAGTAAGAACCATCAACGGTCCTCAACCGTTTAAAAGAAAAGCAAAGCATTTCCTTTCCATTTAAACCTCTTTGTCTTCTATCTTAGAGTTATCAGAACTATTCATCTTATAGGCTACTCACAGACCCTCAGCAAGGTCTATCTCGGCCTAACCAAAGTACTAGAGTCTCCCAAAGACTCTGCACAAGTCAATTCTATCAGTTCAATTGCCTTCACCCAGGCCAAATATCAACATTTATCAAGTTGGCTAAAATGGTTACTTCAACACTTTTTCATCGTTTATTTAGCCTCCTGAACACCTTTTGTAAAAGCACCTAAGCTCATACATATCATAATACCCTCCCTTAAACCAACATTCTTCCTACTCATGCATATTGATATGCTGTTAGCATATATAGTTTTTAGGATAGTTTTATTAGGAAAATAGGAAGAATAAAGTGAATAAATGTGAGAATAAGTGTAGAATTCATTACTTTTATGTTTATCATTGATTATATGCTATTTTGATGTTTAGGGTCAAGAAAAGCAAGAAAAGAAGCAAAAGAAAGAGTCAACTGAGGCTGGGACTTCACGCTAACCGCGCCAGGGCCATGCCATTCGCGCCAGAAGCACTGGAGTCTCGCGCCAAACTCGCGTCATTCGCGCCAGAAGTACTGGAGGCTCGCGCTAGTCGCACCAGATCTCGCACCAGTCCCGTGAACGCTATAGGATTTCAGAATTAGTTTAAAGATAACATAAGAATGATGGGTTTTTAGGGTTTTATAACCTAGGTATAAATAGAACCTAGGTAGGACACATTAGGTATCAATTAGACACTGAAAAACAGAGCAAAGAAGGCAAGATCAAAGGAAAAAGATTCAAGGCCAAGAAGAAGCAAGAAGAACAAGAAAGAGGCAAGATTGAGGGCTTTGTGGCTCTGCATACCTTAGCTTCTTCCTTTTCTCCTTTCTTCACATTGTATTAGGCCAGACATCATTATGTCTGGCTAAATCCTTTGTAATTATGGTTTACCCAAAAGCCAATGTGAACTCTGTGTTTCTTGAATTGGGTTTAATAAAGTTTCTTATAATTGTTGTACTCTACTTTATTCTTCCATCATTATATCTAATTAGACTTGATCAATCTATTAGGTTACTTAGGGCTATAATTCGCAATAGGAATATTGGGATTTTAGTTTCTGAACGCAGTAGAGTGACAGTTGCGATATTACCTAGGGATAGAGATAAAGGACTGCAGATTCTCGTTATGCTATCTTCATGCTTAATCTAAAGGGAATTACTAAGGGATTAGGATTCTTATCTTAGATTAAAGGGTTAATTGATCGAGGAATCAGGGTTTAACCATATTAGAAAAGCATAAATCTGAATAATTACATGAAATAGAGTTAAATTACCAATTCAATTATATATAGAGTAAACTGCGGTGATTGTGCTTTGCCATAATTATTCTTAAGATTTTGTGGCATTGCCATTCTTCAGATTATGGAGGACATTTTGGAGGAAATAGGACAGCGCAGAAAGTATTGCAATGTGGATATTATTGGCCCACACTTTTCAAAGATGCACGAGACTATGTAGAAAAATGTGATAGTTGTCAACAAACCGATAATATATCTCGGAGAGATGAGATGCCTCTCAATAACATATTAGAGGTAGAGCTGTTTGATGTATGGGGAATTGATTTCATGGGACCATTTCCCAAATCACATTCTAACCAATATATCTTAGTAGCAGTAGATTATGTTTCTAAGTGGGTAGAAGCGGTTGCTTTACCTACTAATGATGCAAAAGTAGTTGTTGAATTCTTGAGGAAGAATATATTCACTCGCTTTAGAGTGCCAAGAGCAATCATAAGTGATGGAGATGCTCATTTTTGCAACAAAAAATTCTCAAATTTGCTTGCAAAATATGGAGTTACCCATAGAGTGGCTACACCTTATCATCCGCAAACCAGTGGACAGGTTGAAATTTCTAACAGAGAATTAAAGCGAATTTTGGAGAAGACTGTTGGAAGTTCTAGGAAAGATTGGGCAAAGAAGCTCGATGATGCACTTTGGGCATACAGAACAGCTTTCAAAACCCCAATAGGTATGTCACCGTTTCAGATGTTATACGGTAAGTCTTGTCACCTTCCTATTGAATTGGAACATAAGGCTATATGGGCCACTAAGTTTCTTAACTTTGAACTTTCTAAATCCAATGATAAGATATTATTACAATTAAACGAGCTTGATGAGTTTAGGATTAATGCTTATGAGAATGCTAGATTATATCAGGAAACGACAAAGAAGTGGCTTGACAGCAAGATCCGGTCAAAAGAATTCGAGCCTAGACAATAGGTATTGCTTTATAATTCTCGTTTAAGATTGTTTCCAGAAAAATTGAAGTCTCGATGGTCTAGTCCATTCATTGTACGTGAAGTTTATCCATATGGAACGATTGGAATTTCTCCACTGGATAGTCATCGTTCTTTCAAGGTAAATGGATGTCGATTGAAGCATTATTATGGAGGTAAAGTGGAAAGACACATTGTTTCTATTCCACTAAATTCACATGAGGATTAAAAAGGTTTGATGCGTCAAGCTAAATGACGTTAAATAAAGCGCTAATTGGAAGGCAATCCAAGAAATTTTATGGTTTTAGTTGTTTTACAGTAGAATTATTATTTAAGTTTAGATAATTAAGTATAGGTTTTGTTTGAAATTAATTTTTACATTATTAATTGAGATGTTTTTAATTTAGCATAGTTAAATTTAGAATTTTTAGGTAGAAGTAGGTTATAAACTTAAAAAAAAATTGAAAAAGCAAATTGAGAAACTGGCGCTGATCGCGCCAACTATACTGGACAATCACGCTGATCGCGCCAGACTGGCGCTGATCGCGCCAACTACACTGGACTGTGGTGCGACTCGCGTGAGTTGTGGCACGAGTCGCGTGAAAACTCGCAACTGCCTTTTAAAATTTGAAAAAACTGAACCCTAAAGATAACCTCTTATCTTTAACTCAGCAGCCATGATTTGGCAGTTCCATTTAGGGAAGTTCAAGCATTTGAATTGCAAGAAACTGCTTCCACAATAATAACCACCATAAATCTTCTCATTCTAAAAAGTCTATAAATACAAAGCACCACTTACCTTATTCACACACCATTGCATTAGAATTCTGAGCAAACACATTGGGAAGCTTCATCTTTGTTTCTTTTTTAGCACATTGTGATTTTCCTTCAAGTCTTGAGTTTTCAAATGGCCAAGGATAAGGTACACATTCTCATTCTTAATCTTTGTATTGTTTATTCTTTAATGTTTAGATTAGAAAGCATGTGGTTAAGAGTATTAGTGAGATTGATTGACAGAAGTTGATGCAAGAACATTAGGAACAGTCTGAATACCCAAGTTTTGCAGCCCACGCGAATCGCATAAGGGCTGGCGCCATCCGCGCCACCTGGTAATTAATGAATATTCATGATATGCGGCCCACACAATTCGCGCGAGTACTGGCGCCATCCGCGCCAGCTACATATCCATGAGATGTTGTTGGATGGCTAGGGGATTGTTCAACTCTTTGAGAATCTTTAATATATGCATGCCATTTATAGATTAGATTGGTGTCTGAGATTTAACACAATTGCTAATTTAAACATGAATGGAAATAAAATCTGGGAATGGTTGTTAATTATTTAGGGATTTTATTTCCACTTATAATGATAAAAGAATGCTTAGTACACCTTCTGAATTTATTATTAATTCATATAGAACCAAATAAATCTGGGAATTATTGTGAAGGATTTATTTGGAGATTGATTGTCAAATGCTGGTTTCATATATATATAATGATTCTGATCTGTGCTGTTAATCTGAAATTAAGAAATATTTGATATATGATTGCAAGCAATCTGGGAATTATTATAGTTATAGAACTTTTCTGAGTTTCAGGGAAAGCAAGTAGAGAAGGATAAGAGGAAGGGTGCTGCATCAGGCAGCAAGAGAGCCAGAACTACTGACTTTGATGAGTTTAGATTCACAACAATCGAATGTCAGTAGAGGTACGAGAACTGGTATGCTCCGAAGAAAGTCATTCCGGAGAAGATGATATATTGGGAATTCTTTCCTGAAGATTCACCAATCTTGGAGGTAATCAACAGGAGGGAGTGGCAGACTTTTGTTAGCTTTCCTGAACCAAGTTCCAGTGCTATTTTAAAAGAGTTTTTGGCTAATGTCAATAGAGAAAATGTAGACAGAGACAGAGTTAGCTGGGTTCGAGGAGAGAGGTTCCATTTAATCATAACACTATTGAGGAATTTTTAGCAACTGCATATTATCCATTTCAAGCTTGTGCCTTCAGGAACAATTTTTATAAGATGCAGCCTATTAGCAGCAAAAATATATTTAGAGATGACATGCCTCAAATTGTAGATGAGATAAGAAGAGGCATTACAGGGCTGTATACTGCATGGAAGACCAAGTCAGGAATGGACTATGTTCCTGAAAAGTTAAGGAAGCAAGACTTGACTGGGGAGGCAGAATTTTGGCACCAGTTCAACAATCACACCATTATTCCATCAACTAATCTTACAGATGTGAATGTTGAGAGAGTCATCCTTCTACATGTGCTGCTAGGCGATGACAATTTGGATATTGCAAGTATCCTATCTGATAGGATATTACATATGATACATGATGGTAGCAGTAAGTCTCTTCTTGCTCATTCTTCCCTGATTTCTCATCTTTGTATGAAAGCAGGTTTAGAGATTCCTGATGAGGAACCCATGGATGTAAAAACTGCATCTGTCATGACACACAAGACATATCTGGCTGCAGTAGAGACTCAGTGGCAGGAACAGTTGATCAGAGCCTCAAAATTATCACCTGAGGAGATTGCTGAAAGGAGTCCGCGTGCGGATATTCCTCAACCTGAAGTTAGAGCAGTGCCACCACCTCGAGCATCGTCGTCTACTGCTACTAGAAGGCCACGTCATGAATTGATCTATGAGGATTCTCCAAGCAACCAGTAGATTCATTCTGACTTGAGAGCCCAAAACAAACTTTTGGAGCATCAAAACAGGATGATGAAAGACCTGTTCAGACACTTCTCAATTGAATTCACTCTTTACCAGCCGCATGATTCAGCAATACCACGAGTTTCTCCTGAACCTTCGCAGCCATCAGCTGCTGCTGATGATACTATGGGGGATTAGGAGTAACATTACAATTTAAAAGGACAATCATTTTATTTGCTTTTTGTTTAATGGTTTTGTACTTTAATTTCAGTTTGTTTGACACAATTTAGTTTGTTTTATTTTGGATATGGTTGAATTTGCTTAATTTGGTTTTAACTAAATAATTTTGTTGGATGGATGTGATGCATAATGATGATTTCTCTTTTGCAGAAATGTGTTTTCCCTTGAATAGAAAAGTGATTGCTAGGGACAGCAATGTTTAAAATCTGGGAATGGGGAATGCATTCTGCATTATTTTGAAAAATCATAGTTGATATCTGACAGGATTTAGAGAATAATATAGTATTTAGATTTTTAGATTACACAGAATTAATTAGAAAATTAAAAAGAAAAGAAATTTGGATGAGATGATGTTAGAGGATAAGTCTAGAAAATTGTTTGATAATAAGTTAGGAATTCTCTTTAGAAATCGATGAATAAAATGTTAGGAGCTGTGAATAATTTTCAGATTATTGAATTGCTAATATAGTGATAAGTGAAATTTATGATGATTGTTTTGGAATGATATATGAGATAGGTAGAGTATAGAATTGCATATTACTTTATTAGAATTATTACAGTTTTTGTGATTGAATTACATGATGAAGAAAATAGATGCTTGATAGGAAATCAAATGAACTTAGCTTGATACCATAGCTTGTGAGGATTGAGCCTATACAGTATTTTTTTTTTTTTTAGAGTGACCCCATTGTGAATAATACTCTAGAACTTGACTTGTTTCTCTAAAATAATTGCAGGGTTGATATGATAAAGGTAGTTTATTTTTTTAAGCTAGAGCCAAAGGACCTTACCTTAATAATAAATTTCCATTGTTAAATCTCTTTGAGCTTAAGCCTTTTCTATTCATTCACCTGAAACTTAAGACTTATCTTTGACCACCTTGAGTGAGATTGGAAGAATGAGAGTTAGAATCAAGTCTACTAGATATGAAAAATATAGAAAGATGAATGTCCATAGAAAAGGGAAAGAAGAAAGGTGTTACCCAAGAAGACAATTCTTGTGTAAGGTTGAAGTGTCAACAGAAAAGAGCTGAAAAAATCAATTTAGTAAAAAGTCCAGTTGGGGAAGTAACAAGTCTGAAATACCAGCTGGGGGATCTAAATATATTTTCATCATTCTTTCTGTCACAGTTGTTGAAAAACGAAAAATAAGAGAAAAGAGAAGATAGAAGAAATAAAGAAACATGAGGATCACAAGAATAAAGATAGGCAAAAGAATAAGAAAGGTGGATTAGATAAGTAGACTTGAATAATTCTGACAAGAATCCAATCTCAATACCTAGCTACTATCCAAATTCTTCCTACCTGAAGCTAGGCCAAGTTACAACCTTGAAAAGACCTTTTGATTAACTCTGCATTTATTCATATTCCTTATTTTCAGGAATTTGAGAATATAGTCAAGCTTATGGTAGTATTATAGCTTTGGAGGAATTGAGAGATTATAATTACCCAAAACACTTGAGTGATGAGTGATTTATATCTCCAGTGAGGGGTAATCAAGTTAAGAATCTATGATTGATGGACTTGAAGAGTATTCTTGTTATTTTCACATGAAATTCAATTGCATTTAACAGAATAGTTCTGAGATTGTGTATGTGATAATATGCTTGACTATTGAATATGATTTCCATTACAATTAAATTTTATTTTATTTTATTGCTAGGGACAGCAATATCTAAATCTGGGAATTATTTGATATGCTGTTAGCATATATAGTTTTTAGGATAGTTTTATTAGGAAAATAGGAAGAATAAAGTGAATAAATGTGAGAATAAGTGTAGAATTCATTACTTTTATGTTTATCATTGATTATATGTTATTTTGATGTTTAGGGTCAAGAAAAGCAAGAAAAGAAGCAAAAGAAAGAGTCAACTGAGGCTGGGACTTCACGCTAACCGCGCCAGGGCCACGCCATTCGTACCAGAAGCACTGGAGTCTCGCGTCAGTCGTGCCAAACTCGCATCACTCGCGCTAGAAGTACTGGAGGCTCGCGCTAGTCGCGCCAGATCTCGCGCCAGTCGCGTGAACGCTACGGGATTTCAGAATTAGCTTAAAGATAACATAAGAATGATGGGTTTTTAGGGTTTTATAACCTAGGTATAAATAGAACCTAGTAGGACACATTAGGTATCAATTAGACACTGAAAAACAGAGCAAAGAAGGCAAGATCAAAGGAAAAAGATTCAAGGCCAAGAAGAAGCAAGAAGAACAAGAAGGAGGCAAGATTGAGGGGTTTGTGACTCTGCATACCTTAGCTTCTTCCTTTTCTCCTTTCTTCACATTGTATTAGGCCAGACATCATTATGTCTGGCTAAATCCTTTGTAATTATGGTTTACCCAAAAGCCAATGTGAACTCTGTGTTTCTTGAATTGGGTTTAATAAAGTTTCTTATAATTGTTGTACTCTACTTTATTCTTCCATCATTATATCTAATTAGACTTGATCAATCTATTAGGTTACTTAGGGCTATAATTCGCAATAGGAATATTGGGATTTTAGTTTCTGAACGCAGTAGAGTGACAGTTGCGATATTACCTAGGGATAGAGATAAAGGACTGCAGATTCTTGTTATGCTATCTTCATGCTTAATCTAAAGGGAATTACTAGGGGATTAGGATTCTTAACTTAGATTAAAGGGTTAAATGACCGAGGAATCAGGGTTTAACCATATTAGAAAAGCATAAATCTGAATAATTACATTAAATAGAGTTAAATTATTATATATAGAGTAAACTGCGGTGATTGTGCTTTGCCATAATTATTCTTAAGTCTTGATCAACATTTAAAGTACATTGCTTTAATATACTGTTATTTATAATAATTAAGTTCAAACTACAATCCAATTCTTTCAACAATTTCATTCCTTCTCCAATATTAAGAATTATAAATTACAATTGATATTGTAACACCCCAAAAATTTAAGAGTTATAGACAATTACTATGAGTAAAATGTTTATGAAAGGCAGTAGAAAATTTAGGGCAAAATGACAAGAACGCCCCTGAACAATTTCAGAAATGACGTTTATGTCCCTAGAGAGAAAATGACAATTTTGCCCTAAACAATTTTGGAAAAGACTAATGTATCCCTAGATATTTTAGTAAGATATTTACTAAGAGAAATTACCAAAATATCCTTGGATAATTTCAAATGACATTTAGGTCCCAAGGGTAAAAGACCAAAATGCCCCTGAACAATTGCTCAAATGACCAATATACCCCTAGATATTTTGGTGAGATATTTTAGGGAAGAAATTCCATAAATATCCTTAAACAAATTAGATAATTACCATCACGTCCCGAGGGTGGTAAATGACCAAAATACCCTTTAGGTAAAAATGATCAGATGACTTCAGAAATTTTGTGGAGACCTGGAAAATTGATAAAATACTTGTAGATAACTAAACATTAACCCAGAAGGTGACAAGAAATCATCAAATTAAATTTCTAGGAATATTGGTAGATATTTTGAAAAGAATTTAATCCAGACTACCTCAGGCATCAGAAAATTGTATAGAACGGATAAATACAATCTAGAGAATTTTCTTTTCATAATAGTAAGAATGGATTCTTTGATAAGTGATCTAAATATTTTACTAATATAAGGTAAACCAATAGGAAATTAGATAAAACCATTAAAAGAAATTGTGTATCAACTTATAAAGTATTACTAAATTCTAGATTAGTTTCTAACTATTATTAGAATTTTAAACATTCATGGAATTTTGCTCCTAAGGAATCAATTGAAATTAAGATTTTATAAATTATAGAAATAGTTCATTATAAAACAAAAATCAAAGTATAATAAAACATGAAATACTAGAATTATAAGCTATGTATGTAAAACAAGGAAAATAAAACTTAATTGCTCCACAAAAATTGAAATGACCGTGCACTTTGTAGAATAAAAGAGAAAGCTATAGAAAAATGTAGAATTAGAGTACTTGGACGGTTAGGAGCAAAGAAAGCATCCAATTGGACCAAATGGAAGAGTTGAAACAAAAATCTTCTAAAAGAATAAGCCATTCCACGTGAAGATTGGAAGCAAAAGGCAAAGGAGGTGTAGAATAATGTAGAAACAAGCCACTTGTACAAGGGAAAATGGCTAGCCAATGGGAGATGGAACACATGGAAAGCTAGTAGGATATTTTGAATAAAAATCAAAGACCAACAAGCCTATAAAAAGGAGCAAAACCGTAAGCATGGGCTGGTTGGAGAGTATACGTGAAAATTACTAGCCTTATATCACTTTGTCTTTGTCAAAGCATTTTTTAAGAATATCTTCAAAGCAAAACAAGTGCAAACCGTGCAAAACATTAGCCTAAAGCCTTTCATTTCATTCTTTCCTAATTCACCTTTTACCAAAACACAAAACTTAGCCCTTGAAATCCACGTGAAGACTAGTCATTCTAGAAGTAAGGAATCATTCAAATTCAAGGAAGAAAAAGCTGTCCAAAGACTAAAGAAAACAAAGAAGAGGGCTGTTCAAAAAGCTTGGGAAAAGAAAAGGTATGGGGAAGTATTTGGTTTACATGGTTTAGATAATTAAATAGGTGATGTTATGCCTTATTCCTACATGATTTAATCTATGCTATCATTCATTCTTATAAGATTTAAACTATGCATGCTAAGTGTTTGTTTAAATGATTAAATGAATGGACAAGGTAGCAAGGATGGTTAATTAAAGTAGTAATCTTACTATATTTGAAGAATAGTTAGATTGAATAATAAAGTGATTAAGTAACCTAAAGAATAATTAATTTGAACTTAAATAGATGGCTGTCTAAAATATTTAATTTTACTAGGTAGCCATAGGATTACTTAGCTCTATTTAATGTTGCTGTATGTTGTTGCTTAGATAATTATGTTGCTGTCATGGTTGTAATTATAACTAAAAGATGCTGTATATTTGTTTAATGTTGCTGTAGGATATTCTATGATGTTGCTGTATGTTGTAATTTTAATTAAGGTGCTGTTGTATGCAGTAATTTAATGTGACTATATGATATGTTACTACGTTGCAGTATTTGAGGTTGCTGTATGATATTAGGCTGCTGTATGTTGCTGTATGTTGTTGAATAATAATTAGGTTGCTAGTATGTTGCTGTAAGTTGCTGTACATCTAATTCTGTTGCTGTAAATAAATTGAATGATATTTTATGCTGTTGCTGTATGTTATTTATTATGTTGCTGTAGCTTAATATTGTTGTTGCTGTATGATAATCATGTGGCTGTAAAATTAATTCTGTAACTTAATGGTTGCAGTATGCTGTATTTATTTATATTGCCGTATGGTACTATGGTTGCTGTAAGCCACTAGGTTGCTGTATGTGATGATATATTGGACTACTATGTTGCTGGTTGCTGTATGTGTTATTGGATTGCTGTATTTAAACAAGTTGCTGTATTGTATTAATGTAACTAAATAAATTGAAGTAGCGGTATGATATTCACTTGATGTTGAGCTTTGTTGAGATTCTGTAATAAAGATGATTTAAAAGTGAGTTGCTGGTTGTTTTGTGTTCCACTGGAGTGGGTGGAACTATATGATATGAATTCCACTGGAGTGGGTGGAATGAGTTGATATGAAAATTGAAACAAATGATAAAAGAGATAAATAAAAAATAAAACCAGCCATTACATACATCATTTGCATTTATCCCCTCGGAGCGGAGGGAGGTCTCACTGGAGTGGGTGGGACTGTTCCACTGGAGTGGGTGGAACTGTTTTATGGTACCTTTTTATCCCCTCAGAGTGGAGGGAGGTCTCACTGGAGTGGGTGGGACTGTCTCACTGGAGTGGGTGGGACTGGTTTCACTGGAGTGGGTGAAACTATTTTGATTTTGGTACCTTTTAGGCCTCTGAGATCTCAGTCATGCATCATTTAATAAAGAGATCATGCATCATTTTATGCATCTGTTTCTCTTTTACAAACGATAATTTATTTTACTGGAAATCAATTATTTGTCTGTGATGTTATTTTAATTCCTGTCAATTATCTAATCATGTCTATTAAATACTTACCCATATTTTGTGTCTGTGGTTTGACACCTGTGATGACCCCAATCTATTTGGGTGAGCAGAAGAACAGTAAGCTGAGGAAAGTCTTAAGAAAGGAGCTGGATGTTCTGTGTGCTGTTGGATGACTGCTTTATTTATGATTTTCTGTTTATCTGTATTTGATGCTACGCTGTGCTGTCTGTATCTTATGTTGTAACAGACTATTTGGAACTGTGTTGTACTTGGACTGTTGACAATATGTGTTAAGGAATTTTATTTGCATGGTCCGTGGTGAGGAACATCGTTTATATTACTGACGACTCTTCGATTTAGCAAGCAAAGCGAAAAGAATTTTGTGAAAATTCATAACTAATTTAATTCTAATACAAGTGGACACAATATTTTATCTAAAATAAACTGAGCACGAGAGAGTCAAGAGAGGCGTTACAGATATTAGTGCCTCAATCCTCGTAGAGACGATACTTTCTTATCACTTTATTACTTGGAACGATCGGTGCACTTGCCATGTCGCAACACATATCTCAGAGTCAAAACCAAACTTCATCAATAGTCATGATTCAAAGCTTAGTTTTCATCAGAACAACCTCCTGAGCGTACTTTTCTAAAGAATCCAACCTAATTCCAGCCCTATCACAAATGGGTCACTATTCATCCCAAGAAGCATTTCACAAATCAATCGATAAAACTCGAGTTTCTTACCTCTAAACAGTCGAGGAAGGTTGGAGGATCACTTCTCCAAGCTTTGGCGTCCTTGAATCGCCTTATTTCCCTTCCAAACTCAGTTTTCTCAAAATTCCCTAGAGAACGGGATTTCTCCGATTGATGGTTCTCTTGAGAAATTGAAGCTGGAATCTAGCTCATGGAGGAGTTATAAACAACATTCTAGTTGGGTAGGAAGTGTTTAGATGAAGAATGAAGAAGATATGAAGCTTCCCAAGCTTGTCAATGGCAGAAAGGCTCAAGAAAGAAGAAGAAACTGATTTTTGGCCTAAATTTCGTAAAAATGGCCTTTTATAGGCCCCCAGCCCGTGTTCCCACGCTACTGGCGCCACTCTGGTGCTACTGGCACCAGATTCCAGTGAAAAATTGGCCTCTAACGTGCCTTCCACGCTACCAGCATCAATTCCACGCTATCAGCGTGACTCCCACGCTATCAGCGTGACATACCAGTGGAAAATGGCTTTCTGGTGAAATCTCACGCTATCAGCGTGAGTCTCACGCTATCAACGTGGCTTTCACGCTATCAGCGCCACTATTCCAGCCATCGCTAAATCCGTCGCTAATTCCGTCACTAATGCTTTTGCGAAAGAAATTTAGTAAATTTAAACTTTTCTTTCTTTTTCTTTTATTTATTTAACCTTGGTTATTATATTTCTTGCTCCCCATTGAAGTACGAGATCACATTGAAGTGGCTCCCTCACAGTCTAGCAACCAATAAATGGGTGAGCAAATTGCCAAACCTTCTCTTTCCAAGTTTGTGTCAAAATCTTTTTAAACTTGGGTTTGAATTTCGAGCCACCTAAGTCCATATAGATGTCCATTTTAGTGTAGTACTCATTTTAAGCTTTGATTTTACAAGTCATATGCATCAATTGGAAACTTGTGCAAAAAGTTACACCAATTACAAATTTGAAGAACAAAACATGCAATGAGCTCAAACGGGCCTCAGAGAACAATCAGTAATCCCTACAACCATCTAGGTACGGGGTGTATGAGATAGTCTATTGTGTTTGGATATTTATCGGTTGTTGGGAGCACCTTGCTCTCGACAACCTATGACTCCATATAATATGAGCTTAGGAAGTGGAAATATTGTGTATTGAATTGTTTAGTGCTGATCTTTTGGTTTCTGTTGTGGTGTGCTAGGGGATGCTGAGGGGTAGGGTAGGGTAGGGTAGCTTATACAACTACTTTACAAGCCACAATTGAAAGTCAAGGAACATAGACCACTTTGATATAGTATGGATGCTTATGTACTAAAATAATCAATGTCGTATGTATGTAAAAATCCTCTTCCAATTCTGACTCAACAACATATGATTTTTTTTATGTTTGTAATTATGTACTATGCGTTTAAGTTGTGGATGAATACGATAAAGGTATGAGGAGTGGAAGTTGTATGTGATGTTATGTTGTTGTAATATGTGATACATTCATTTGTGTCATACATTCATTTAATAATGTAGATTGAGATTGAAGTAAAGTTATATATGATAATGATGTGAGAACACATACTTGTATGCTAAGTTTAGAATCATGATGATGATGTGTAATCATACATCAGTTCTCAAAAATCGTATCATGTGAGTTTAATGTTAATTGTTTTGTTGTTAATTTATCTTGAGTTAGAAGTGGAACAATTTTTAATATAGAAAAAGGACTATACACTGACCGTGTAAATTTTTTTACTTAGTCATCCAATCACAACCCACCATGTATGGTAAGTTTGTTGACTTTTAAAATAATTATCTTAAAGTAATTCAAATAGTGATTTGTGATTGAATGGCAGTGTAAAACTATTTTACATCATCAGTGCATAGGCATTAAACTCTTTTTAATATGCTGAAAGTTACAAACCTGCAACTAATCTACAATACATATTATATCAGGCTGAGTGCATGGTTCTAATACTTATAGAATATTCTCTAAATGTTGTTTTTGCTATGGACAATGAGCACATGGTGTTGTCTATACTATCATGCAAATCAAAGCATACCACATATCCTTATCTTCCATTGTGAGAAAATAGTATTTTCAAGGAATCGACACTGATCCCGTAACTTATCCCTCACTAAAGTCTATAAATGGCAGCCTTTACCCAAAAAGCAGGTCAAGAAATATTGACGAAAAAGCAAGTACTTAACTAAAGTGAAACTTTGCGGAATTATTGGGCGACTAATACAAAGAAATATTGAGCTTTATTATTTATCCACTTTTTAGTGTTGTTGAATACTTGTATTCATTCAAACTATTGTTTATGAAAGCCAAAACTGGCTTAGTATTAAATAATACTTGGGTTTCTTAGATTATGGGAGAGTCTAAGAAAGTGCCATAAGTGGTATTAAAAATACTTGTAAAGCCAAGAGTGACAGGTCGGAATACTTGTTTTGTAATCAAGTTTTGATTAGTAGACCCTTTTACGGTTGAGTAAAGGAGAACGAGACATAGCTTAGGTTGAGTGAACTAATATAAACCAAGTTATTCTACTTATCTCCTTTATGGTTTATAAGTATTCTATTAACACTCTCTACCACTTCTTTAATACCAAGTGTTCTGTTTTAAATAGGCCTTTTATTATTAAGTCTTTGAATGATCAAACTTGTCTTTATTACAATATGTTTTTCTCTTTAGTGGAAAACCTATCTTTCTTCTACATTTCCATCTATATTTGCATTAAAAGTTGTAAAAGTTTATTATATATTTGATTAACACATTATTCAACTCCCCTTCTAGTGTGATTGTTGTTATTTCAGTTGGTAACAGAGCTTGGCCTTAAGAGTTGAGTATCTAACAATACTAAGGAAAAGATCCAGGATATCAAAGATATAGAAGAAGGATTGTCCACCAACAAACCACCTTTGTTCAAAGGCATAAAATATGATTACTAGAAAAAGCATATGATAGCTCACTTTGAATTTATTCATATAGACCTATGGGATGTGGTGGAAAATGAAGATTATAATCCATGTGATGATCAACTGAATGAGATTCCTTGAGGCCAATGGATGGAGGATCAAAAACTTAGATTCCTTCTCAACTTGAAGGCTTGGAATTTGATGTTGCGCGCATTATCCAAAGAATACACCAAGGTACACATATTCAAAAGTGCCAAACAAATGTGGGACACCCTGACTGTAACATCCGAAGAAGCATCACAGGAAAAAAGGAACAAACTTATTCTCTTCACTCATTAGTATGAACTCTTTTCTATGGAAGAAGGTGAAGACATACAATGTATGTTCTGAGGCTTCCAAGACATTCTCAATGAACTAAAATCCTTGGGTAGAACTTATGATAATTATGATCATATCGACAAAATTTTGAGACTATAAGGTTTCAAGTGTCGACGTGACACTTTAATATTATAATATTATAATTACATGGTAGTTATGATAATAACAACCCTACCGCGAATCCGGGTTTGCACTTCTTAAACGAGTGTCAACAAGGAACCCGGATTGCCGTGACAAGGTGGACACTTCGTAAGATAACGATGCCTTCATGGGGAAATGATGACGTGGAGGAAAGGGTACCAAGGTCAGAAAAAGGTAGAACCTTGGACTTTGTGAAGTGCCAAGGTAGGAAGCCGGATGAGGTCGGAAGATGGCGGAGCCTTGGACTTGGGAAGCGCCAAGGTAGAAGCCCGAACGAGGTTGGATAAGGTCTGAAGAGAGCGAAACCTTGGACTTTGTGAAGTGCCAAGGTAGGAAGCCGGATGAGGTCAAAAAAAGGTGAAACCTTGGACTTTGTGAAGTGCCAAGGTAAGAAGCCGGATGAGGTCAGACAAGGTCGGAGAAGGATGGAACCTTGGACTTGCGAAGTGCCAAGGTTAGAACCCGAATGAGGTCAGACAAGGTTGGAAGAGAGTGGAACCTTGGACCTTATAAAGTACCGAGTAAGGACCCCGGACGAGGGCGGACTTGGGTCTTATAAAGTGCTGAGGGCGGGCCCAACACTATGCAATCGATTACACAAGCTTTTGTAATCGATTAAAAATTGACAACGCTTGCCCGATACAACAGCTAAGGCTTTGATCGTACAGATACCATAAGTCCACACATGGGTGTCCGGATTACGAAGGCTGAGTTGTACAAGTTTAAATTTTGGTGGGCGATATGAAACTAACATCGAGCATGTGCGATGACTTAGCTAAATTTTTACATCTGGCACTTTGGCGCGTGGCGCATGCGCCAGGGTCATTTAAATTGACCACTTCACTACTTTTCGACAAGAACACCATCGTCTTCTTTCTCTCTCCATATTACCCATACCTAGTGAGAGAAACTCTGTAACCACTCACCCTTACCCAGAACCCTCTTTGCATGCAGCTGGAAAGCTGAGAGGAACCATCCCTTAGCTAGCTTACAACCTCTGATTCTTCTGAACCCCCTCCCCCCCGATGGAGATATCGTCATCTCCAAGAACTCTCACAGAGTTTCTCCTCTAAAGAAAGAAGGCATTTTAGAACGTTCAAGCTTAGAGAAGTTGTTCTCTAGCTTTGTTAACACTTTCGAGGTAAGAAACACAAGTCTAACCTTGAAATCTAACTATTATGGATTTAGGGTTTGGGTTATGTCCTGATAGATCCTTTGGGGGTCTGCAAGTCACCCGTTGGGTGACTAGTTCTTATAACCTGGAAACGAATAGTGTTTCTTTACATGCAATGGTTGAGAACCGCTATTGATTGCTTGCATGTATGTGTGTAGGGCATGACGCAGAGGATAGTGGTGTTCGGAACCGCAAGGCTAAGAAAACTAGTGTGGAACTTAGAGCAGGTGAGCTCTCCGTTCTTGGGAGTTTTTTCCTTGGCTGTGTTCCACCATAATCCGAGGGAGTGATGGTTATTGTATGTCATGATGCATATATTGAAATTGTGTGTTACTACTTTTTGAATAAGAACATGTATATGATTTGCACTGTGATGATATGTTGTGATGTATGAGATTCTCTGGCCAGTAGAATGGACTAAATATGTACTTCCCTTAAAGCCAAAGTGATGTTGAACAACTCTAAGTGGTCAATTAGTATATATGAAAACCCTGAGAGAGTATGCCCATTAAGTTGGATGGACCTCTCTTGGAAGAGCCATATACATCCGAGCAGAACCCTGAGAGAATGTGCCCATTCAGTTAGATGATCTTCCTCAGGTAGTGTCTGCCCGAAGTCCTGAGGGAATGTGCCCATTAAGTTGAATGATCTTCTCTTATTATATCTGTGTGATTATATACATGTGATGTGTTTTATGACAGCCGAGATGGCTAGCTTATGTATGCCGATTTAATGCTTTGTGTCATGAAAGTGAACCCGAGGGAGGAGAAGCCTCCAAGGACCCGGACTTTACTGAGATTTATATCTCACCCCGGTTGGGGATTATCTGTATTTGCAGGTGATGAGCACAGAGAGAAAGGCGGATCCCGGGGCAAGAGGCCTGGGTAGTGCGACAGTCCAAGGGTTTCCGGACCAGAGGCCAAGCCGAGACTAGTTTTGAATGAACCTTAGTTTTATTTTGATAGCATGTAGGCTCTGTATTTTGCTATGTATATTGCATTTTGTAAACCAGCCCTGAAGGGTGGACATACCCGGTATATATATTGCCATGCATAATGTACAGTTTATGTTATTATTGACATACGATGATGTCATCCTCATTAGCTGCTTCCCAATTAATTTTCGTTAATTAATTGCTACGCTTAATGACCATAATTCAATGATAATAACCGAATGCATATGGGGTGTTACAGAGACGTATGTCCAATAAGTGGAAACCACATGTAACAACACTAAGAGCCTTAAAGAATCTTGATTCTATGTCCCTTGAGGAACTATTTGGTAACCTCAAGGTTCATGAACAAGAACTTTCGCAGAATGAAGTAACAAAAATAGAAAAGTCTTTGGCTCTCAACAGCCAAAAGAATAAGAAGGCATCATTGTTTAGAGAACATGTATCGAGAAGTTCGTCCAAAGCGCTTAAGGTTGATGATTCATCTGATGAAGATTCTAGTGAAGATGAGCTCACCTTCATTTCAAGAAAAATCCACAAGATACAGTGAAACAAAGGTAGCTCTAAGTGGAAAAACTACTTAAGAAGAATGCCTAAAGAAAAGAAAGATAAAGACAAAAGCCATATAATTTGCTATGCATGATGAAGAAGCCAACATATTCCTGATAACAGATGCAACTTTTGTGAATCTGAATTAGATCAGGAAGATGAGGTAAATTTCGATGACCCAAAGGTTCTAAAAAAATCTTATCATGAACTTTTATCTAATTCATCTATTCTCTCAAAAGCTTACAAACATTTGCGAAAAGATTTAAAGAATTTATCCAAAGATCATTTAAAACCTTAGAAAACTCTTCAAGATCAAGTTGAAATTTCACTGGACGCATCCACTCAAACATGTGGAGGTTGTATGAATCTTAAAGAAAAAGAGTATAAGCTATGTCTTGAGATTGAGACAAGTGTCAGGGGAAAAGATACTTTTTTCAAGAACTTTCAGGAGTTGGAAAACAAACTGAAAGATCTTCAAAATGATCTGAAGGAGCTGATTGAACTTCATGATTATCAAAAGGAAGAAATATATGATTTGTGGAGAGAATGTGCACAAGTATACAAAGAAGTGGAACTTCCAAAGAGTGAATTTCAGAAGAAGGTGCTTCAATGGACACCAATCACAAAGCTCTTGCCAGTGCATCATCTAATCTTAATTTATTCAGACAAATGGGCATGATATTTCTTTCCCAACCTTTGAAACCACCTAGACATATCAGGTAAAATCATAAAGATTTAATTATCAACACATAAAAATCACGGTTGAAAAAAACACATTTACATCTAAACTAATTAAAGATAAGATTGTACCTCAACATCATTAAGTTTTTTCTGGTTTTCCACTGTTATTACTTAGTGTAGCTGATGTTGTAGTAACATTGGTATTTGAGGAATATGCCTCTAAGCAAACTACAACAATAACATCTTGTACCTCAGCAAGATTCTTAAAACATTAAATAATGATTAAATTATTAAAACATAAAAATTACCTCCAAAAAAAACACACTTACATCTAAACTAATTAAAGATAAGGCTGTAACTCAGTAGCAATAAGAAGGTTAGAATATAAAACTGTTGATATCATATTGTTTTCAAACCATAATGAAACTGAACATATTTTTCTCTCAATTGAGTTGAAATCAACATGAATAGAATTTAATTAGCTTCACATTCAGGAAAATAAATTCAAAAAGCAAGGATTGTCCAATTATAAAATTATTTTACATTCACAGAGCAAGGATTATCACATTAAATAATGACAACTTTAGTGTTCAAAGTAAGCAAATAAAATTCTTAGCCATTAGGGTGGGGCAAGAATAATTTTGGACCATCATTTGCACCTTGTCGTCCATGATCATGTATGTGAGAAGATGGAGGAAGAGAAAGAGAAAAATGGAGGAAAAATATTTGGTGGAGAAGAGAAATAAATCTCAGCTGTTGGAGGAAGAGAAAGACCAAATTTCAAAATTCAAAATTTGAAATTTTGAAAGAAGGTAATGACTTTTTGTTCATACGTAAGGACAACTGTCAACAAATTAAATAAGGGCAAAAATTGAAATTTCCATGGCCTAAAGTTATTTTAAATAAATATAAGACTACTGGACCTAAAATCAGTTGGGTAAGCAAGACCATGATAATTATTTCAATTAAATAAATATAATCATGTGTGTGGAGCTCATAATGTTCAAGCATAGACAGAATAAATGATGATAAATATCTTGTTCTTAAGCTAGCTGCTAGAGAACCAAGAAAGGGAGAGACCAAATACACGATGGTCCAATAACTTACCTGCTAGAGCTAGGTGTCTCCAACTTAAGAAACTTCCTAATAAGAATGAGATTGATGATCCAATAACAATCATAAGCTACAGAACAAATAGTGTCAAGGTCAAAATGCATCTCAATGATACTTTGACTTTTTAGTCAAAGAAACAAACATGATAATCACTTTTAGTCCAATAATTCTTGTTAGTCAAAGAAACAAACATGATAATTCTTCCTAATATGGTTATAAGGTTGTAGTTAGTTACCACTTACCAGAAATGAGATAACTCCAATTCCATATCCTGTGAAAAATCTTCCCAGGTCAAGTGAGTAAGGATCCTGTAGTTTATAGAATAACACAACTCAAACCTCTTTTCCATTTTTAAACATTTTTCTAAAGAAGAATTTGTTTTGTGCTTTATTATCTTTTTAATCAACTCAATTAGTTATTGACTATATCTCCATTTGTTGAGTTTTCACTAACTCCTTAACTAAGGGAATACAAAGTGCTTTAAAAACGAAATGGTTATGTTACATTCGTGCATATAAAGAGTGAGATAAGCAACTTAGTTTCCAAGATACCAACACAAAATTGGTGTCAGAGAGTCAACATCCTGCATTATGAATTATATCATAAGAAAAGCATGAATGTGTGTCTTTTGAGTAAATAGTGTAGCTGAAGAGGCTAGTATCATTTCAATTATAGTTAGATATCCAGAAAATATTTCTGAAATGAATTTAATTGATACACTCTCATTTTTTCAAAATCTAAAACACATTGAGTTTGTATATTAGTGTACCACTTTAGTTAGAATTTATATTTAAAATATATTGAATATATCACACACTTAAAATAGTCACTCTAAATAAGGTTATAACAACATCTATAGATATAACAATTTTTTTATTGAAAAAAAAAAGCAATGACCAACCCAACCAGAGCATCCTTTCGTTTTCCTTTGTCCTGTAAATAGAAAGAGAGTGAGAGAAGAAACACGACCTTGTTAATGCAATCACATGAAAATTGAGCCATGAATCAAAGGTGAGGAAAATTGAGCATCCTTTAATTACAATGACCAGGGCCATGAAAATAAAGAGAATGAAAGTATACAACATCAAGCAAAAACAAATTTATAACAAAAAACAAAACACATGACATATCTTAGGTGAAGTCACGTGTCCATATAATTTCATTCAGATCACAAAATCAAAATATCTTACCTTAACAGCATATGACTATAGCAATATTACAGAGGAAATTGACAACACAGTGTTTAATTGCAATCAATATTAAGAAGTATAAATTTAAAAGTAGAATTTGGTTGGTGCTACCTAATAATTTTTCCTATTTTGAGTGAATATTTATATCATTCTCTTATGAACTCCATTCACAATTGAAATGCTTTGTACTACTCACAAACATTTAAATTACTACTCACAAACATTTAAATCACTACCATTACAATAACATTACCTGCAAGATGCAACACAGTGCACATAAGAAATGGACCTTCATTATTGCCTAACAACCCTACCTTAGTCATATTGCAACCAAAATGTTAAAACACAAAGGCAATAACCAACTGACCATTGAAGAGGTTGGTTTCCCAATCATCCATAGATTGACATTGTGATCATCCCCTCCTATAATGAAAAGGTGGTTCGTCTTCCAAGTTTTAAACAATTTACATTCCCTGATGAGCTGCAAATTCCTCTACAATTGATTGGCTCAGGAAAGCACATTATCAAAACAACCAAACATCTACACTCCAATGTCAATAACAGACTAATATTAATATAAAAAAATCAAAGACCCAAATAAATTACAAAATGATTTCTTAAAATATCCTCTCTTTTTTTCCTACCAGAATACTTCAGCTTATCAAAAGCAAGACAAAGACAATAAAGTAATACAAATATAAAACACAGCAACTTGAAAGTTTACGTCAACCTCTAACAATTCCTCAGCCACTAAACTAAACAGAGAGAAAATGCCTAAAAAATCTGAATTTTTCATCATAACTTCCAATTTATTAATGAGCTTTTGTAAATAGGATAATTTTTTACAGAAAACGAAAATTTACTTGGACCACCTCGTGGTCTCTTCTTCAGCTATGGATGCCCTTATGGTAGTGCTCTCCCTTGCCACCACCCTCAATTCCATATGAAGAAAAGAAAATACCCAAATAACAAAAACGCAAACAAAACATTAGCTTACAGGACATTGAAGTGTTGACTTTGTGTTGTTGGTAAAGGGTGGTTGCGTGTCTGAATTGTCATGCTTGTGTCATGAGTTGCAAGCCGACAACATTACGATGAGGGAGCGATGGTACGGTGAGGAAGAAAAATGGAGATAAGAGAAAAAAGAAAAAAGAGAGGAGGAGATGGAGGAAGAGAAAGAGAAAAACGGAGGAGATGGATTTGGTGGAGAAGAGAAAGATGGAGAGACGGAGCGGAAGCACAAAGGTCACACACCAAATTTCAAATTTCAAAATTTGAAATTTTGAAAGAAGGTAAGAGAGGAAGAAGCTGGAAGAAAAGAAAAGTGAAGAAAGAAGCTGGGAAGAGAGGAAGGCCATGTGTGCCTATGTCAATAGCTTTTAGAATTTATGAAATTCTCATTCTATCAACTAATAAGGACAGCTGTCAACAAATTAAATAAGGGAAAAAATAAAATTTCCATGGTCTAAAGTTATTTTAAATAGATATTAGATTCTTATCTATGTAATTATAATTTATAACATATAAAATATGTATAATTATATTTTTATGAGATACATTTATTTTTTTATAAAAAAAAATTTATCAAAATTTCTAGAAACAATGTCAAAGCATATAATTCCTTTTTTGATAATTTTAATTATTTAAAAGATCTTTTACAATTTCATCCAAATATCATATTATTTTAAATAAGCATTTAAAAATTTATCATCCAAACATCAAATTAACTTATATAAAATTAACTTTTCGGATAAAAACTTTTTGAATAAATTTTTTTTTTATATAAGATTTTCTAAAATAGTGCATTCAAATAAGTCCATAATAAGATTTATGATTCTAGAAGTCTATTGCCCCTTGATTATTGACTAAAAAAGGTAATCACTTATTAGACATCATCGATATATATATATATATATATATATATATATATATATATATATATATATATATATATATATATATATATGCTCTCTGCCTCCGATGACATTCTGGGATTCCATAGACCAATGAGGGCAAAACAGAATCACCCTTTTCATCCTCCGACTATGCATTCATGGACCCCTTCTGTAGCGCTCTAGTCCCACCGATTTCAAAGAGTAGGATGAAAATTTCATTTTCAAGTTTATTACAAGTATGCCACTGTATTTTTATAGAAAATAGAAAATCACGATTTTTTGTTTTTCGAATTTGGATGCATTTTTGGAAATATTTTTAAAGAAAATATTCTCTAAACTTTAAGCAAACACATTTTCAGTCCTATTTTCTATTTTCTTTAAAAATGAAAATAGAAAACAACGAAACCAAAAACGATCTTTTGTCTTTTGTTGTAGTAGATTCTAAGTTGAAGAAGTCACTATGGGCTTTCCTTCATGTTTGAAAATTTGGGAGCGATTCTGGAGAGTGGATTCTTGTCCTAGAAGATAGAATAGATTCTCACCAATAAGACTGTGCCATATGCATCACGAGTTGTACTAAGACTTCAACATTTGTTGTTGCTTTGTTACATATATATACTCTTGAATTCAAGCATTTATTACTCACAACATTTGATGTTATTGCTTATATTTGAAAGTTGTATTCTTTAATTTAGTCATGGCTCACGTTGATGTTAAAAACAGCCAAAATACCTTCAATAAATATTCCCAAAATTAAGGGTAAAAGATAATGGGTTGAAAATACATATGCTCAATATGATTTATATGGGCAAAGAATTGACAAGATCAGCGTCCCATACAACCAAGTGCTCCCTTTAGTCCTTTATTAAAGCTAAATCGCATAATTTGCTACAAAACTTTGTGCATTCCATTCACAAAATTCATCTCGATCTCATTATTAGTTGTAATAATATTTTTTGCATGTCTCTTTCTCCTTTTTAACTTAATTTATTAATCATAATAAAAATATTAACATCAATGCAATGCGTGGATATATATCTAATTACAATAAATATTCAAAAAAATAAACGTTGCAGGACTTACAAAAGCCGAGGGTTCATTTGAAAATTAGAATAAGAGAGAGTGTGATACGATAAATATCCTGTCATGGTATAATTCGTTGTTTATTGCACCAATAGGATATGATAACATTATCCTCTTGCTTACCCTATCCTATTTCTCTTGCGTATTTCTTATCTTGTTATAAAAAAAAGTATATAAGATATATAATATATAGGAATATATTAATTTATATACAAGGGCGGACATACTCATAAAAAATAAAATAAAAGTTAATTTTAAAAATTATATTAAATTATTAGATGTCTATTTTCGAATTAGTAGAAAGATTCAAATCCACTTATCTTTTTTCTCTTCTCTTTTATCATCAAACTAATCTTATAAATCTAATATGGTATTTTATCTAATGTGCACTAAATATTAAGTAACATTAGAACTTATGTTCTTATTTTATCTTGTTTTTATCCTATCTTTTATTATTTTATTCTGATAACCAAACGAATCCTTAAAAATATTTTACTTAAATATAAGTGATAATCTTAGTTTTCAATTCCCCAAAAGTACAATATAAAAAGTACAGACAAAAAATATCAAATATGAAAGGATTCAGCATGATAAAAATTTGACAACGACTTGTTCATTTAAAAAGAAAAATAAATAATTGTATGTCATAAATCTTCCTATTACTTGATAAGACTTGTATACAGAAATACATGACATAGTGACATACATATACATGCATATACATCAACATTTCCAGGCCAAAACCATAAATTGGTTAAACTAAATCCTTATAGAAACCATATTAACTATGATTCCACTATAAAAAGCTTTATAGAAGCCAACAGCCCCTAATGCATAACCATAACCTCATATGCTGGCAAGAAATTCATGTATTTTGGTAATAAAATAAAAAAACCTATTATATCTCTATCACATTTAAATTTTGCTTTAGACTTCACTCACTGTTGGCTGTTGGCTGGCCCTGCTGTGGCCTCTGAAAACATTAGCATGAAGTGTTACATATTCTCTATTGACGAGCTCAAAGATACAAACATCTCCCGTTTGCAGTTTATTTTAATTTCTCTTGCAAATGAGGTCCAACCAGCAGAGAGCATCATGCTTGAAGCATCGTATCCATTAAATACAATTTTTACAGGCCACCATTTCTTTCTGAACTTAATCTTCATCACATTCTGTTTCATGTTTGCAAGATAATTTCTGACAAAGGCTATCCGCACATGCTGCATCAAGTCATATATATAACAAAATCAAACAACGTATCAAGCATGACATAAAATATTATCCACACATGCGGATGTTATTTTCTCTTATTTCTGTTAGTAGTAGTTAGTTCATCTTCAATCTTCACATATACCTTTTGCTGATTAATAAATAAATAAAAAAACATATTCTGAATCATTGAAAAAAAAATTGCACGCATTTAGGTGCTTAACCTGTTAACCTTACCGGGCGTCTGGTTGTATTTTTCTTCTCACAAGTTAAAGTGACCTTGAAAAATAGATATTCTGATGAGAACATGCTGGCTTCTTCAAGAGCTCTGGTTGTTAAGATCTTTTAGTTGAAGTCGCTTTCCAACTGTGAAGATCTTTGACTTGAACTCCCACCTGTCCAATTAGATGAATGATACACTATGCAGCAATTGAAATATCTATTTTTTTTTCATTTTCACTGAATTCAATTTTAGCTTTTGATAGAGTGATGTTTTGGTGAATTTGTTTAAACTTAAAAAAAGTAATTTTAAAATAAGTGTTTTTTATATTAACGTTTTTTTAATAAACAGATATATTTATTTATTAAAATAAATATATTATTATTTTTTAGTAGAAATAATTTAAATAAACACTAAAAAAAAAATAAGTTACCTACTTTATAAAAATAAACACTTTTTTCAATAAATAAGTTCAAATAAACTGACTTAAAAGTAACCTTAGAAGTAGGATACAAATTACACTTGTTGGATATACAAAGGTTTAACATGTACCTAGGGGTCACAAAGTGACATTTACATTCAACATCAAGGATTCTGTTTTTCCACCAAGATTTTTATTAACTACATCTCTTTGAAGAACTATGATTCCAAATCATTATTGTGTAGATAAAATGGAATAATGGATTACCTTGAGAAATGGAGCAACTTGGTAGTACCTCTGCACCTCGAAAGATGGAAACTTTGAAAGCAAGGCCCTGGATCTTCTGGATCATCTCAAAAACACAAGCATCCCCCACATTCAAATTGTTTTCGGATACAAATTTCTGCCACCCCCCATAAATTCTAATTCTAGGAGCAGAATAAATAACAGGCCAAGTTCTCCCATCCAAGATCTCTAGGATGACAATTGAATGCGTTTTTTTCATATATCTTTCTGCAAATTGAGGCGGTACGTATTACCTGGGATATTTTTTCATAATGGAAAAATTATAAGAACTATGAATTATGTTACTTCTGCAACATCCTGATAAAAGAAGCTGAGTAGCTAGCATGACAATGCATATATTCAATGAAGCACAAATATTTCTCTTGCTCTAAGTGTCATTGTGTCGAACACGTTTTTTACATAACACATCCAGACACTTATCCGACACTTTTTATTAGGTGTTTGATTCAAAAAAAATTTGCTTGAACACTTAAGTCATCACCTTTGCACAACTAATACACTTGAAAAAATAGAATATTGGTTTAAAAAATAAATATACAATCAAATTAGATATTTTGTTATATATTATTCATTTCATTTAATTAGAATTTCATTTGTGTGTATATGCCGTGTTTCCGTGTCCTATATTTGAAACATTAATTGTGTCGAAGTGTATGTGTCATGTCTAGTGTCCGTGCTTCATAGCATATATTTAATAGAAGGCTCACCAGGAAATCTCCATTAATAGAGGATGGTTTCATGACAAGCCTGAAAGAAGGACTCTCAGCTCTGAAAGTTGTGGCTTTGTTTAAAGTGGTAGAAGTTAACTGCTCCACTTTTGGGCATTCAGTGTTAAAAAAGCCTTCGTCCTCATCTTCTGAAAAATTGAACATCACATGAGTAAGTTATAAAAAAAAAAAAAAAAAATTGGTCTCCAAAAGCTAATTGGATCCACAGAATAATCTTATCATGATCCATGCATACCATCTAATTCATGCTTGACATATTTTGCCTTTTGAGATCTAGTACTTCTAGATTGGACACGCTGATGATGCAAGTTTACCACAATGGGGCTTTCAACATTTGTGATTAGGCCAGTTTTCATTTCCTTGGAAGGTTGATGAGAAGACACTGGATTTTTTTGTCTAGTACTCTTTTGGCATGAAAGTTGGTCACCCACAATTTCAACGGAATCATCATCACTAATATCCACAAGTTTGTCCTTTTCATCAAGAATACCAAGGGAATTAGGATAGTCTATTTCGACAGCACTGTTGTCAAATATGTGCACATCAAAATTTGAAGTTCCCTGATACTCAAACAACAGCAAGTGGCCATGATCAAAGGAATAGTATGTGGCAAACTCCTTCCAACCCTTTTGAAACCAAATCTCACCATTGTGTTTGGTACAATGTATTTTCCATTCGGTGCCATCTGCAGGCTTGAGAAACACCGGGTTTGACATTCCGTCTCCGTATTGTCCAGTTGGGAGTTTATGCAAAGATTATTTACAAGCATAACAGAGAAACATAAACCCCAAAAAGCTATGTTATCAATTCAAATATATGAAATGGAGAAGTATGAATATATATATATATATATATATATATATATATATATTGCATGCAGTGATTATGTAGTGGCAGTTTCAAATTGGATTTTTACACGTTAGAATACTTGCAATAATCATCAACAGATAGTTAAGTTGGTCAAGTATATTTTTTGGTCATGTAAAGTTTCAGATTTTTAAACTATTTTGCTCATTTTTAACTTCCTATGTTATTCTTAGAAGAAAAGGACAACCTTTGAGTGATGATGAGATTACTTTTCATCTGTAAAATTACAACTGTCTTTTTTTTCTTGTTTATTTTTCGTCATCAAGGTCAGTTCCCAAAGTTAAAAATGAGCAAAATAGTTTAAAAATGGAAAGAAAGGAGAAAACTCTTTAACTCCCGTGAACTGATATTGATGCCAAAAAATAAACAAGAAAAAAATGACTATAAAGACTAAAACTAATAAAAATCTAAAATTTTATAGATACCAAAATCATAATCCTAGTTAGCTAGGCAGAGTCATTTGAGTGGCCAACTATGTATTGTGCTAAAGATGAACAATATAAAATTTATGCACTGAAACGAGAAGTATGAAAGAAATGATATATGCTTACAAGTTACAAGAAGTATTCCATGTTCAAGACTTGTTCTGAAGATACCCTTAAGGACCTAGACCTAAAAATCTAAAGGTTTAATAGAAACCAATCATAATCCTAGTGTGATTTGAGGAGACAACTATATATGGTGCTACAGATGAACAATATTATCAAGTTCACTCAGATAAATAGTATGAAAGAAAGAAATAATGCTTATAAGTATTCCACCAAGTTGAAGACTTGTTCTTGGTATAATCTTGTAGAAAAATAAGAAAAAAAGTTATTAGCTGCTTTTGTTTTCTTTTGTTTTTGGTGAAAAAGTTGCTGCTAGCTTGAGATGATTTCAAGAAACGTTTTTGAGTTCAAGAATTAAATGTCACACGCAACTTCAAAATTTATGACAAGACAATCAACTCAAGTTAAAGGTAGAAACAAAGAAAGGAAACTAGAGAAGGGAACAAACAAGGCTAAAGCATGAATCCTATTCCTATGTTAGTATTGTGACAAGGTGCTTTCTCCTTGGTGTCTGCCATTTACCATTTTGGTGATACGAAAATTGCTAACAAACTTCTCAGACTTTTTGTCTCTGTAATAAAGAGAGTAGGGAACACATCTCTATCTCTTTCTCTACATGGGAAATAGTAAAATTTGTTTGTTCCCCAAAAGTGTAATGCAATAAGATCAAAAATATAAATTTAGTCTTTTAATTTGTAAAAAATGTGATAAATTAATTTTATCGTTAAATTTGTGAAATCATTTTGATATTAAGTTGTTATTTTTTTAGGATTAATTTAATATTAAGTTGTAATATTTAAATACCAATTTGTCATTAAATTATTTGCAAAATTAATTTGTTGTATTTTATTGACTAAATTTAAATTTTTTATCCTTCAAAAGAACCAATTTATCCTAAGTTTGATAGACCAATTTGATTATTTATCTTAGTCTCTATATTATACAACTTAAAGGAGTTATTGGAGCAACATTGGCCACGTGGCATCCTCTCAATGATCTGACAAAAAAGTAGCGTTTCAAAAATCATAGCACTTTGGATATTTTTGTGACCCAAAGGAGAACTGGTTAGTGGGCTCAAATAAAATCGTTGGCAAACCAGTTAGGCACAATCCGTTGGTATCACCTAGAGGAGGAGGAACAACAAAAGGAACGGCCGGAATAAACCTTCAGATTGGCACATAATAAGTTTGTTGCTCTTATTAAAAAGGAAAAAGCACAAGATTTGGAACTGCTAGAAATAAAGGAGCAAATTCAAAATTGATTATGTCCCCCAGCTATTGTTATGAATATTTTGTATCATAACCTATTTGTTTTCGATGGAGTATTTGAGGTGCAGCAATTTTTTTTTCAGCAAGTTCAATTTGAGACTAAATGTGAATACTTATAAAATTAGCGTAGAAGGAAATGTAAAGTAGTTATTTTCCTATTATTACTATGAAATTGTAAGCAATATATGTGAATTCTTATGTAGGTAATTCAGTTAGCTTGCAAGATGATCTATCCTCTATTCTTGGGTAACAATATGTGTACTTAGCGAAAGTGAACACTAAAATTCACAAGTTTTTAAAAAATTACTAATAAAATACATCAAACTAAAAAATTAAGGATGAAATTCATGATTTGTGAAACTCATAAAGGGGATTAATGAGACATTTTGGGGTAGAAAAGACTTTAAATATCTTGCATAAACATTTCTTTTGACCTAAAATGAAAAATGATGTCATCAAATTTTGTTCCAGTTTGGGATGAGTTCTAGTTTTAATGTTGTTGATCTTTCTTCTTGTGATATAAGTGTTTTGGATGCAAATCCGATGACTGATTCTTTTTAAGAAGGAGGGGATGATAGAAGACTATCCAAAGAACACAAAGATCTATAAGCACTCCATGAATTGACTGGTTCAATGACAAGGTCCAAAATCAAGCTTCTACAAGAAGAGATGACCAAGAGAATCCAGATTGGACTAATTATCAAAGGCAATGATGGAGGATGCCATAAGGAGCTGAATTGGAGCATATTGAAGATTGTTAGCAGCTCGCTTAGTGCGCCTATCACGCTTAACACAATGTCTGGCTGAGACTTTTTTTAAGCTTAGCGCGCGTGACTCGCTTAGCGCATTGCCTTGGCCCGCTTAGTGCGCATGTTGTGCTTAGCACAATTCCTTGGCAGATATTTTTTGGGCTTAGCACGCAACGTATGCGAGGATTTTCGTATTTCTTGTTTATTTGTGTAATGAGCCTCAATGTGGACTGAAATAGGCTCAAACTATGCATTTTTAGGTTTTATTAAAGGCTTAGCTCTATAAGTATTCAAATATTTCTATTTTTGGCACAACTTTGATTGATGAAATTAAGCATTTGCTTGAATTGAGAGCTTAGCCTCTTCTTGGTTCTTGGTTGAACCCAAATCGATTCTTATCAAGGAAGTTTTTCTTTGTGGCGAATCCTCCTCTGACTTATCGCTCCACTACGGATCATGGCGTCATTCATTACCATCTTCCCCATCTTTTGTTTTTAAGTTCTAAACTACTATCTCCAGAGTCTTGAAATTTGCATCTGAAAACGATCCAATCCAAGCGTTCATGTCTTGGTCGTCATCATTTTTACACCGCCGGTGTATAATCTTTTTTCTCATTTAAATATCTAGCATTAAATAAATAAATATTTAATAAATAATGACTTTCATAAAACTATTAATTAGAACTCTCTTGATGATTTTCTTATAACTCAAAAATAGAAAAATGAAGAAGATGTGGAAGAGCGACGCCACAATCCTTAGAGGAACGATAAGCCGAAAAAGGATTCTCCACAAAGGAATAGTTTCCTTGATAAGAATCAATTTGGTTTCAATCAAGAACCAAGAAGAGATTATGCTCTCAATCTAAGCAAAAGCTTAATTCATTCACAATTTGCTTATCAAAATTAGGAGTTTCTGAGTACTTATAGAACTAAACTTAAGGAGATAACTAAGCCATTAATCCCTCTCAATCGCATAGTTTTGGGCCTACTTATAACATGCATGAAGCCCCTTACACAAGTGAACAAAAGTTTACGAAAATTCTCGCAAAATATTTCCACTACGCAAGTCATTCGCGTTAAGCGTCATTTCTCCTCTAGATGGAATTGCGCTTAGCGAGCTGGTGTCACTTGAAAACACAATGAATATATTGCAAATAAACCAAGAGAGAGGTGAATTGGTTCAAAACTAATATTTAAAAATTTCTAAAACAAATTGCGGAATTAAAATCTTGGATCGTATCACTTGTTCACCTTTTGAAAATCCAGAAATCTTTCTTCAATCAAGATCAATCATTGATATGCATGCAATGACAGAAATAGTTTCTTTGATGATAATATTTTAATTTCACAAAGACAACCAATGAAATATACAGAATCTGAAACAAGAGATAAGGCAATTTATATTGGTTCACCTCTCAACCTTGGAGGCTACATCCAGTTACTTCCAACCCACACTAGGTTAGAATTTTCACTATATCAAAGAATCTTTACAAGCAGTTTACAATGATCACCTTTATCCACACTAGACAAAGAAATAGAAATCTAAACACTATAGACTTCAAGTGATCAAGACCCAGAGAACCCTTCTTTGTTCTTCCCTCTAGAGAACCCTACTCTAGAAAATAGCTTTAAAGAATCAAAGATATACACCAACAAAATTTTTAATACACAAAAAAATTCTAAAGAAAGATTCAAGAGATATAGCCTGTGATCCTTCAAATGAATGAATGATGTTACTAATCAGTCAAGTTGAATGCAATTCAAAGCTCAGAAGCAAAACTCTTGAAATCTCTTCTTTTCTTTAAAACCTTATCTCAAAGACTCAACTCTCTTGATCTCATGAGAGGTTTTTCACTCTTAGAACAAATCAGTAAAAGCTTTCTAATTTTTTTTAGTGATTCACACAAATGCTCAAGTTCGCTCAGAACAATTCGCTTCAAGTCTATTTATAAAGACAAGTTATTTAAAGCTTTTAAAAAACTGATTTAACTGACAATAATCGATTAAAATGACAAGGTAATAGATTATTTAACCATATGTAATCGATTAAAATATAACATAATCGATTAATATGTTCTTAAGCTTCCTGAAAATGTTTTCATGAACAAGATAATCGATTAAACTGAAACGTAATCGATTAAAACAGTCTTAGTGTATTCGAAGCATGAAGAAATAATCAATTACATACTATTGGTAATCGATTAAACCAGTAAAGCTCAAAACACGAAAATGGTCTGTATAATCGATTACTTAAAATGGTAATCGATTATACCAGAAATGCATCATAACTAACAAGTTAAGATAATCGATTACATAACAAGATAATCGATTATTCCAGTGATGCATGTTTTTCATATAGCACTATGTAATCGATTACAAGAAGCTAGTAATCGATTAAACTGTTCTTCAAGGCTTTTTCAGAAATAGTATGAATGTATTTAATCGATTCAAATGCTTGTGTAATCGATTAAAACGGTAAGTTTTCATTTTACAAAGACTTAGCCATGAGAACTTAACTTCTTATGAAATCATTGGATTGCTTTGAGATTTTGACCAAAAACATGTATGCATGAGAATGAGAATGCAAATGCAAATGAAAGATCACAAGGCAAAGCACTTGAACCACTTAGACAAATTACAAATGTCTTCAAATGATTGAGCATGTAAAAAGCTAAAACATCAAGTCTTCATCCTTGCTTCAATCTTCTTGCAGCTTCCCTTAAAATCAACATCACTGAGTGAGTTGTTCAGCCAATCTTCAAAGTTCTCCAATTAAGCTCCTTGTGGCTAAGTGATAACAATACAAAGTGTATGGTGATAAAGATTAGTTTAGCAAAATTTAACGAAGGTAATGCAATCACAAAATATTATTTAACAAATTTAGTCCAATCAGAAAAAAATATATAAAAAAAAGACTAAGGATATTTGTGACTTGTGAGGGAGAAATAACATGAATTGTAGAGAGGGAAGTAAGAAACTTACACTGGAACTCGGTGTTTAAGCGACTGGCAATTTTATCCTTTGGCATATGAATGTTTGTAGCATTTGCATGTAACATGACTAAAGTTGTTGATTTATTCATGTCATTCTCATACTCTTCTAGAGAATAATTATGTGATTCTTCATTATTGAGCTTGATTGTAGGAATAATGTCTTCAATGTCAATACAATCATCCTTGTAAAACTCTTCATCATTCTTTACTTTAAATTCATCCAATTTTGTGTCTTCAGGTTCTGGTGATGTAGGCATCTCAATGATAGGCTCACATTTTTTCATTTCAGAAATGAATGTTGATTCAAGTAAGGCAAGCTTTTGTATCACCATTGTTGGTTGATTTAATGTTAATTCAGGTACGCAAGCTTTGCACTACATATTTATATAGAACAATTTATGTAATACAACATATATTTAAGTGTGATATTTGTAACTTGATGAATGGATGGTGCTTACTCAAAGTTAAAATCACCAAATTTTAGAATAATTTCATTTAATAAGATGATAATTGATAAGAGAGCACTTAGGATCATCTTGAAAACAGGTATAAAAAAAAAAGAGCCCTAACTACGACCTACCGGTAGAACCAAAGTTACCAAAAGGAGTGTGACCCTAACTACGACCTGCCGGTAGAACCAACACTATCAAGTTTTTAACCGAGAACAAAGGAAAAGCTCTTACAAATTAGAGAAACTCTCAAATTTCATTAACCTTCAAATTCTACCTTTGGAGAGTACAAGAGTTCCCTTTTTATAGGTTAATCTTGAAATGTTGTAGTAAATTCTCACTAATATGCATTTACCAAATGCATTGATAATTGCATGCTACTAAATGAAAATAAATGACAATAAACATGAAAGTAAGTTCCCACTAACCACAAATGACCTAGAGTATTCTAGAAAGCATTTATTAAGGCTAAGAGAAAATGAAAAATCATCAGAAAATTCATCTTAAAAACTAGTACGAAAATTACAAATAAAATGACAGAAATTGGATTTGGTTATTATCTAATCAGTCCAATATTAATAATCCACCAAAACTAATCAACTCAGCCCATGAATGCTTCTTGTCTTGTAAATTGGGCTTCCCAAAGTGATTCTTCAAGTTGGCCAAAAAGCATCTTCATCAATTTGTTCGAAAGTGATCCAATTAGGTGCAACCCTTAATTCACAATGGTTTTCTTTCTCTTTAATCCTTAGAATCAAACCTTGCAATGCTTTCTTCATCCTCTTAGTCTTGGACCTTGTCATAGGACTTCCAATCACATGTAAAGGATTATTAGACAAACTAATTACACCTCTATCAATAATTTACATTTCTACTCCACTTTTTCCCTCAGAAAATTATACACATGGGTTGGCAAAATTGTGGTTTTCCTTATAGCTAGCATCAAACTATGCTAAATATTTAATTTTCAAATATAAAAATTTAATATAACATGTACATAGCTAGCAAGAGCACTTGCAAAATATTCCCAGTTATTCTTTAAAGAGAAAGCATTGCAATTTGGCCTTTTGAGTGTGCAAAAAACCTGAAAATAATTTAAGATGGTTTAAATTTCAAAGTTAAATAAGTATATGAGTAGCATTTAGAATAATGTCCTTACGTACCTGTCCAAAAGTTATTAGTTGATAATGTAATTCATACCTATAAAAGATAGCATATCATTAATGTAAATTATGTTAAACTAACAAAAAGTTCACCAAACAAAAACCAAGATGCATGGTAATTACAATGTATGCGGATCAAGAGTGCATAACCGTGGCCAAAGATATTTTTGAATTCTATCCGAATTCGGAAACCTATAGATTTTTTTAAAAAAAAGTTAATTAATCAATAATGGCACAACGATGGAAAATTCAATGGTAAAAATTGTTTAAAACTTACTTGTCTAAATTATGTATTTGAATTGGTTCAGGTAATGGTTGGAGGGGAACCCATCCCAAGCGTACAACAATTCTTGCAACATTTATGTCCACCTTACAAAAATGACGAAATAAAAAACAATTATCTAACAAAAATAGCTCCAAAGAATAAAAAAAATAAGAATTTGTGTATTTTTATATTCTTACTGGAAAAGCACTATGATGAAGTGCTAAAAGGCGTATACGCTCCACACTTTTCAATCCCAATCCATGTATCGTCAAAAGATATTCCCTATGAGAAGAACAATTTGCATGTTCAAAACAACTTAATTATTTTTATGACTAATTAATACATAATAATATAAAAAAGATCTTGCAAACAAAAATAATTGTTTAGACTTACTTGACATCCTTTGGTGGAGCATATCTTAGCCATTCTATATTCAAGTTTCCACTTGAGTACATTAGGCTATTTAGGAAATGCTACAAATATCATTATAATTAATAAAATTGCTATTTCAATAATATTAACATCTTGAAAACTACCAGTAATAAGGACACACTAATTTTTTTATACCTGTATTCTTTCACCAATAATTTTGTGTTGGCCGCGAGATTTAATAGCTTCAGCAACTTTACTAGGTTTTGCAAATCTTACTCCTTCCCAATCAATAGAATCCATGTGATTACAATCTCGGTTGCCTTTAGTGTGTAATTTTCTTTATGTATCCCAATATTGTCGTTTCTCTTCCATTAACTTCTCCTTTTCCTCTTTATTTGTATTTTTTTTCCAACAATTGATTTTTTCTCACTAAAATTCATGCTAGAAGGATCTAAATTTTCAGCTCTTAAACTAGAATTATTTGCAGTTCCCTTATCATCAACTTTGAAAGAGTCATTGTCTTTTTGAGCTTCCATTTCTTTCTCATTCAAGACTAGGAAAAATAACATTTTCCCAGATTGGTTCTTGTTTTTCCACAGGAAACTTTGAAGCAAGGGTCATGTACGCCGAGCTATAGGAATAAGGTTAAAAATTAATATAATAATACCACTAAAAATTAAGTGATTTATCTATTTTTTCAAACTTACCTTCACAAATAGTCAGCCACATTTTGAGTTTAAAAAACTCCAACCACCGAATCCAAAACCGAACCTTTCCATAGTAAGAAACGCCTATCACCTACAAAGTTTACCGATCCAATTATAATTAAACACATTTTTTACCAACAACCATGAAACAATTAGTGTGCAAAAAAAATAAAAACATATATAACAAATATGACTTTTACATCTACTAACTATAACTACATGACAAGCAATTAAGAAAACGACTTCACCAAATTGATATTTTATGTTTAACTTGCGACTACTTTAAAGATGACCCAATAAAAATAAAAAATGGAATTACATTGTGTTGAATTATGAAATTTAAATTTAAAATTATTGTTATGAGTTGTTAGACTGTTAATTATTGTTATGAGTTGTTGCAATATACGTTATATATTTAAATAGGAAAATCATATTTGTTATGCGTAAAATTAGGATTAAAATAGTTTGTTACTATTATCAATCAGCATGTTGTTGCACTAATTTTTGTATATATATGAACCTCACGTTGAGGGGAAAAAAATGAGAATGAGATGATATTTTCTCATAATTATTGGTATTTACTTTTTAACATGATATCAGAGCCATGGTTCCCTCCATGAATGAGAGCCATGATATCCTCCATGAAAAATCATGGTTTCCTCCATGAAAACAAAAATTACTTTTGCTGCCACTACTCTTTTTCTTCTCCATTTCATATCCGAATTATCTTTTTTCTTTCCATTCCCAAAAGTACATCTCATTTTATCTTCTCGTATCAGTACCTGTATTCCACTTTTCATTCTCCTCCTTAACCTTCACCATATTTGATTCCTCTACAAATTATGATTCCATTTTTGCCTCGCATAACCTTTGCGGTTTTGGTTCCGTTTTGAATCTTTCTCGTATCCATTTAAAGGTCATTAATGTGAAGCTCGTTGCATTGTTCTGAGTCATTCACAGACCAACCCTGAAGTCTATTGACATGAACATATGATTGTTCTGAATCTCTTCTCGTATCTCAAATCTCCATGAACGTATTCCATTTGAAGATCATTGATCTGAAGTTCATTGCATTGTTCTGAATCTTTCATAGACCATTCCTGAAGTCTATTGACAGGAACATGTTATTGTTTCGAATTCCTTCCCGTACCTCAATTCTCTTTCTACCTTACATAATCGAAACACCTATGGTGGACTATCCTGAAGCACCTCTTGAACCTATTGTTAATCGAAGTCATTCCTGGAAGAGTATTTAAAGAAGCAATTGGCAAGTTGGGCATGACCGATATTCATGCACCAACTTGAGGGGGAGTGTTGAATTATAAAATTTAAATTTAAAATTATTGTTATGAGTTGTTAGACTGTTGCAATATACGTTATATATTTAAAAATGAGAATGAGATGATATTTTCTCATAATTATTTAGTATTTACTTTTTAACACATTGTACTATTGTAGCTTCTTTATATGTAATCTTGAGAAGAATTATTTTCTAACCAAAATTAAAATTTTAAATGTAAAGCAAAAAAGAAAAGTTGTCAATTGAAATACTTTGCAAATATATCCATATTTTATCTAAGAAACCATAGATAAACTTAAAATTTAAGTGATGTTAGATCATAACAATGAATCCAACTAACTGATTATCATATTCACAACTCAATTTACCATTTTCTATAAGTTGATGAGTTTAACTCATTTGTTAACGAACTAAAATTTATGTGATGACATGTTTCAATCATACTACTTCATGGATTAACTTAATATAAAAATTTAATCTTCTTAGAAACTTTTTTGTCTAACTACCATATTGTGTGGGGCCAAGATAGGCATATTGATTTTATTTAATTAAAAATTCAGATTTTAACTTATTAAAGTATTTGACATATTATCGAGGGTGTACACGGATTCTTCAGTGTTAGTATATTTTTTTTTTTTTAAAATCTTTAAGAATCTAGTGTAGACATGGCCAACATTAGTAAAAACAAATATTATTAAACTTAAAGAATAACATTTTACTAATAATAGAGATCCTTCCATAATAGACACTAAAAGATTCAACTAGGGATATATATATATATATATATATATATATATATATATATATATATATATATATATATAT
>CM023949.1:17487912-17545664 GCA_013407115.1 Glycine latifolia | reverse complement strand
TTAAATTATGTAGCAAAATTATATTCCCAACTATAATAGAATTTTAGCAGCTATAATAGCTTACATTCTATAGAATATTTTGTAGTTTCATATGAACTCTTGAGCCTGAAGGTTTGTTAAAAAAAACGTGTTTAATTTCTTTTTTATCCTAACATATGGCAAATTCAATTTGACTTAGTTTTCGACTATTCTAGCCTTCAATTACTCTACAATAGTATTTTTTAATTTTCATTGAAAACAAAACATGCATCAATTGATATCTAACAAAGATTGAAAACATTATTTTAGGTTTTTATTTAGTTTTAAAATTATAAAATACTTAAAAATTATTACAATGAAATATGAAATCAATATAGACAAAACATACCTTGGATTAAATGCACAAAACCTATGAATAATTTAACCATGGATTGATATGTTTTTCTAATGCTCTCCCAATATTTTTTCTTTCCCTCATATCGTTCTCTTCATGTCCTTTTTCATCCTTGAGCAAGTTCCACACTCTTGATGTCGCTTCTCCCAATCCTTTGTAGTCAACAAGCTTCTTAGTATTTTTATCTGTATTTTTCTTTGAAGAACGAATTTCTTGATTTTGGATATTGGTGTTTTATTCATGAAGTTGTTACCTTTTACACTGAAATCAATCCAATGTTTTTTAAAAGAGCTGAGGTCAATAATTTTTGTAAAGACACTCTGTCTAGAAAATATTTTCTTCTTGAACAACAATGGAAAGTTTAGTCCAATTCGATTATCTTCTACTAGACATACACACGATAAAGATGACACTTTAATTTGTGATAAGTTTACAGTGAATTGTATTCAATGCCTAACTCATTCCTAGCAGTTAAAAGATTTTTCTCAAATAACTGCCGCTTGCACGAAGAATCCCTTTTCACATAACTTCTTTGTTCTGGAGTTAAAGGCTTTGGAGTGCTACCTTTAGCCTGAGATTTTTTTTGTTCTCTTAGATATTTGAGAGATCACTTTAGGCCGATAAATCTTTTTTGGAGTTCCTTTTGGTAACTGATCATTAATCTCTCTCCTATTCTTCCTTTTCTTTGAAGAAGATGACGAATCAAACTTAACTTCACTAGCTGCATAGACAAAAAGATTAAACATTAAAATTTATGTATATTGTGAAAGATTATTTAAGGAAAAAACACAAAAGAAAGAGCACATACCATTAACAATAGTTGTCTAAAATTTAGTTTAATAAAACAATATTAATTACGTACATTTTATGAAAGTAAATAATAATACATGATTCACTTCTTTCTTCTTAAAAGACCATGCATTCTTCAACTTTCCAAGTTTCTAGTAAAAATTTTAAAGTTTATGACACAAGAGTTAGTTCAGAGATAGTTCAAAATTATTGACTTCTTAAAGAACGAAGAACAAATTATTTGAATTGTCATATTTTAACTACATTGTAAGAATCAATTTTATTATAGTTAAAATTAATTTATCTAAAAAAATTAAAAAATAAAAACTAAAGTTAATAATAAATAAAATTATTTGTAAAACAATTCAAAACAATATTATTTCCTAGCATATATATTCTATAATGAGCAAAGGCAATTAAAAGCAATCTAAATTAGAAATGAAATTGTTGCAGCGTTGCCTAACATATATCTATAATGCAAAATCAATTAAAAGAAAAATTACATCTTAAAATGAAAAAAATAACAGTATCTGATATATATTTTAATTCTCTCTATTTTTTTCTCTGTTAATAATCATTGTTATAAATGAAATCTATAAAATGGAATAAAATATAAAAAAAAATCTAAAAACTAAAAAAGAAAATGTTACTTAAATTGCTTTACTTGTAATCTCCTAATGTCTCTGAAGATAGGGTAAAAGAAGAATGAATATTAACTAACTGAAGTAAAGAAGAAGAAAAAAGAATAAGAATATAATAGATCAAAATTATATATTTTTGTTTTAAGTTTGACTAAACTAAAAATTTATAAAATTGTAGAAGGTTGGAGTAGAAGGGGGCAACTTTTTATAAACATAAAATTATAGAAAGAAGCAGAGGGGGGCGGGGATTGCAGAATCGAAATTTAGAGGGGAATTGTTTTTGGGTGAAAGTTTAGAGGAGGAATAATATATTATATAATTGTATTAGGGTAGCTTATAGGATTAGGGAGGGCGACTATCCCTGTGTTACTGTACTTGGTTTCGTCCCCGATCGTAACACCCATGACTGTACGCGTGGATGAGTTGTTTCAGCTTTAATCAGAGTTGTTCTGGTTATGCATCATTTAATGTTGAGAAAAAAAATTACTAATTATAATAATGTTATTTTATTCAAATAAAATTAATTTCAATAGAAGAAAGCATCCCTATCATTAGGCCAACCCAACAATTGCATATATGTCATTACAATACCTTTCCGATTCTGTATCAAACTAGAACTACCCAAATTTCACTACAAACTTAAATACAAACACAGGCTACTCTTCCCATTTTCCCCATCCCATGCCTAAACTGTGCTGGTTCTACCGGTGCTCAATGGGCGCCAGGTGTCCCGCGAACACCAGCTAAAACAGTGGCAGAGAATCAAGTTCTAATTTTCACCCATCAAAAGTTGATTTTTTTATTGTTAAATTCATAAATAAATAAATAAATAAAGGTAGAAATTACCTCCAACAACATCCGTAGTGGTTTTCCTTGTAGGTTTAGGCTTTGTTGGGCTGTCCGGCATTCACGAATCTTCTTTGCCAATTTCATTGTTCATCAATTTCTTATTTTTGTCAGGTTTTGTTCTCCTTTCATAATCACTTGGCAGGGACATAACATCAAGCGAGTAGAAACTCTTATTTATTCAATCGTTTGAAAGCCAGGATTGCAGAGGATCCTCCACACAAGTGTTACGTTTTTTTGTTTGTTTGTATAATTAAAAGATAAACTAGGGATTTTGTTAATCTTTTCCTGGTAAATTCGGTTGGTTTAATCTGCACAAACTAAATTAATCATCTATAACTAACAATAAATAAAGGAAATACCAATCTCAACAAGTGTTTTTGGTCTTCATTTTTTTCAATCATTTTATTCCTAATAAACGACAACAGTTTTTACATGATTTATTAACCCTTCATGTTTGTGAATGACTGTATTTAATAAAATAGTTTTTTCAATCCTAGTGTTATCAAATCCAACTCCATTATTGAAAAAGTCGAGGTAATGGGTGAGTGATTTAACTTATGGGTCAATAATTGGTTCGATTTGATTCAGTTTATATTAAAAAATTCAAAAATTATATTATATATACATATATAACTAATATTATTTGATTAAAAAGTTCATTCATAATTCATACTCAAAAATCTAAAATAAGTATTAAAGTTGATAATACAAATAAAGTATATTAATAATAAAAGAGAGTGTAAATAGTAACTAACTAAATTAAAACACAAATCCAGTTTTTAATAAATAAAATAAGTCCAAAGTTCATTTTGAAATGCAAAATAGAAACTGTGAAAAGCAATAAAAGGAGTACAGGAAGCAATATCTAATCAGATTAGACTCAACTAAGAAAAAACCTTAATCCCCCAATATATATATATATACTTCTCTTCTTGTTGCGCCCTTGCCTACATTCTTCTCTTCCTGTTGTGCCTCATTCTTCTACATTTCTACCCTCTTCCTCTTCAATCATCACCGACACCGTGCTTCCACCTTCTCTACCTCTGTCACAGCCCGCATGTGTCCTCTCTCTTCCTCCTAGACTCCTACTACAAAGAAACCCAAAGTCCCCCTTCTAGGAAGTTCGACCCCTTCCAGGAAGCTTAAGTCATCGATAGTTTCTGCCTTTCTGGTTTCTGTTTGGTGACGGCGGTGACAGTGATGGCCAAAGCGTGAAACGACTACGTGGTGGGCTAGTGCCTGGTGGCACGATGGCAGTGACAATCGAAGCATGAGAGCATGAAGGCGGCAAAGTGAAAGTGAAACCCAGATCGGATTTCAAAAACAAGTCGGATCATTGGATCACTGCAAAATCGATCGGGTCATCCCAAGCCTAATGCATGGTCAGTCCAATAACCAAATTGGCCCGATTATACCATCGGGTACCGGTTGGAATGTTTCGACCGGTCAATTTAGACCAATTCACAACACTGCTTTTAAGCATGAATATCATAAACTAATTATTGTTATTTAGAAAAAAATAATTTTTAAAATTTAAGATTTAATACTATCCCATTATTTTCTTAATTTTTTCATAAATAAACTTATATTACTTAAATATTGTCACTTATTTGTGTTTTTAAAATCCCAAACTATCTCACTACTTATTTTAATTTTATTTTTATTCTGAAAAACTTGAAATGTATTTTTTTAAAATATAGGAATTATTTTTCTAACAATAAAATAAATATAAAATAATTCTTATATTTAATATATATATATATATATATATATATATATATATATATATAATACAATAAAAATGTGAACATATAAGCGCGCAAGGACTCTGTTTTCGCTAGTTAATAATAAAAGAAAGATATTTTAGTTACAAAAGATAGAAAAGCAAGATGTTACTAAATTAATTAGGTGAAATTAATTGATACTAATTGAAATAAATATTTGATTAAATTAATTAGGTGAAAATTCAAATATTTTGATAAAATATAAATTAATCTTCAGGAAAGCATGATTTTGTAGCATTTTTTTAATTCAACGTGGAACTAAAATGAGTACAAATAGAAATTATATTTAGAGGTCTTTATAGTTTGTATAAATAAAATAATATATAACAATAACTTGTAGACATGCAGAATTAACTTTATTTAGAGAAAGTATGACTACTGTTACATGCAGGGCTAGACACAGTTAACTTAATGGTAGATACAAATTTAACACATTATTCTTAGACATAATTAATAATAATTTTACAACTAATAAATAATAAAATAAAAATCAGCATATTAAGTAAAATTAAATTTAATATTTTCTGTTTTTATTTGTAATCTTTTTTCTAATTTTTTGCTAAATTGCATTGAAATTGAAATATATTGTAATTCGAATTTAAAAAATATATTTTAAATTTAAAATTATATATTTTGGCGATGTAAAACATTAGAATATTATATTTTAAACAATAATTTTATTAATGCAAATAAAATACATTGGTTTTAAGTAAATATAAGACTTTTTTGCCTTTTGGTTTATAATTTTAATATTTTTAGCATACATCTTTAATTAAGATTGATAACAAATATTACTGTAATTGATATTGATATTCAGTGTACTTAAAAAGAAAGACATATTGAGTTTTTTTGTGAAGCCAAAAAAAAAGGGTTAAACTATATTGAGTTTGATACAATATATGTTTAAAATTAAAATCAAACTCTAATTATAATTATAATAATTAATATTATTTAAAAAGGAAAATTATAAATAAAAAGTTAAAATTAAGAAAAAAAATTCCTCAATATAAAGTTGTATATTGTTCAAGGCGTAAGGTGTTTTAGTTTTAAACTTTTTTTATGATTTTCTTTTAAAAAAATTGTTAACTAATCATAGTTATAAAAAGAATGAAGTCTCACTCTGTTATAAAATCTGGTCCGATCATTGACCCAGTCAAGGTAATAGGTTATTGGATCAATGATCTAATCAGTGGACCAGTAATTAACCCTGTTTGACTCAGTCTATATTAAAAAATTTAAAATTATATTATATATACGTAATAACTAACATTATTTGATTAAGAAAATTTCATCCATAATTTCATACTCAAATCCAAAATAATAATTGAAATATTAAAGATGATAATACAAGTAAAATGTATCAATAATAAAAATAAGTGTAAATAACAACTACTTAAATTAAAATACAAGTCCAATTTTTAATAAACAAAATGAGTCAAAAGCCCGAAAAACTGTAGAAAGCAATAACAAGGGTACAAAAAGCAATTTTGTGGATTTGACCTAATACCAACTATATATATATATATATATTCTTCTTTACGGCTGCACTGTGCCTTCTTCAATTCTTCTTCTTGGCTGCGCTGCGCCTTCTTCAGTTCTTCTTGCCTTCAGTTCTTCTTCCTGCTAGTTTGCTAATGCTATAGAGGAGAGCAACGAAGACGACGACGGCGATGAGCTTCTGCACGAAGGAGAGAACAAAGAAGACAATGACGCAACGGCTTGAAGGCGGACGACGAGCTTCTGTGTCAAGGCCTGATGACAGCGCAACAATGACCAACCAAACGAGTTGCGTCAAGGAACCAAGGAATGCGTGAGGTGAGGGTGAGGCGCAAGTGACTGAGTCACTGAGGGTGAAAGACTGAAACGATGCCGTTTGGAGCTCATTTTTTTCACGCACAATCCAATCCGGGTTTCAATAACCGGTCGGGTTCCCGAGTTCATACAAAATTGGCTGAGTTCCCCCGGGCCTTATGCATGGGCAATTCAATGCCCAACCCGGCCCAAATACATCAACAGTTCGCGGTTCAGTCAGTCGGACCAGTTGGACCAAATCGGATTTAATAACATTGCTCACTCCACATTCCTAGGGTTGCTGCAATATATATATATATATATATATATATATATATATATATATATATATATTCTTTTTATCAGTTCTTGCATCTCATGCACTTCATAAATTTTTTTTTTAATTTTAACTTACCTTCAAATATTAATAGATAACAAATATTATATAGAAAAAAAAGGTTATACATTGATATTGTAAAAAAAATTACACGGTCATTAAATCACAACCCACCATATGTGGTAAGTTTGATGACTTTTAAAATAATTATTTTAATGTAATTCAAACAGTGATTTATGATAAGATGATAGTGTAAAACTATTTTATATTGTTAGTACATAAACTAATTAAACTCTATTATATATTAACAAAATAATTTTAAATAAATTTTTCATTTTAATTTACTGACATTCTAATTCATTTACCTAAACTAATTCTATGTACATTTCTATAATTTAAATTATGTATCATTTTATAATATTGTTTGCAGTGTTATAAAAATCGATTCGGATTGGGACCAAGTGGTCTAATCGGGCCGGTTTCACTTCATATGCAATTGACCTGGTCAAACCCGGCCCTTTTTTTTTTAAAGTAAAAAAAATGGATTTTTTAAATTTGGATTTTGGAGTATGGATAAATTTTTCTTACTCAAATAATGTTAGTTATATACTTATATATAATAGATACATATATAATTTTGAATATTTAATATATATCGAGTCAAATCAGACCAATTACTGACCCACCGGTTGGATCACTGACCCATTACCTAGACCGAGTCAATGACCGAATCAGATTTCACAACTATGATTGTTTGTGTAGTATTTATACTTTTTCTTATCATAAAAAAAAGAAGTTTCAATTACTTCTACCCAATCTATCTCTTATAACAAAATGATTTTGTAGGTTTTATTTTATTATTTTACAATCTATCTTTAATTTAGCAAAAAATTAGGAAGAAGATTAGGGGAAGGGGGGGGGGGACAGAAATAATATCAAATTATTTGTACTTGACATTCTGATTTTTTATTTATTTTATTAGTTGCAAATTTTTAATTGATTGGTCCTAACACATCAGGTTTGTGTCTATCTAAATGTTTTTCTATAAAAAAAAATGCTATATTCTATTTAGGTTGTTTTAGTTAATCTAAAGAAAGATGACATCTTTGTTATCTAAAATTTATGGTAATTAAATTTATTTTAAATAAAGGTAATTATAATTTTTAATTGTAGAAATTAAAGAAATTAATATAATTATAAATTGTAAATAGACAACACCTTACCAAAAAATATATAACAAGGATAATTACCTATAATATATATATATGTGTGTGTGTTTATCACATTTAGTATAATTATTTAATTTTATCATTAAAAATATATTTTTAGCAACATTTGATAAATAAATAATATCCAATAATTACATATAATTTATCATGATCATTACATTAATTAATAATTTATAAATTTAAAAAACCTAATTACTTTTGTTTAAAATAATTTTCATTTTCATAATTAAAATATATATTAACAATCAATATCTTAATGAATTCAGGTCACAATATTATTTATATATATAGTTATGCATTTATAAATTATACTGATTTAAAAATTAATATATCAATGAATAATTTAATATTTTACAAAGTACATTCTATTCAGGAAAAAGACAAAAGTACGATTCTATTGGAAGAATTTGTAAATACTAGAATTGAAGTGAATAAAGTTTTCGGTCAAGGATATAAATGATTGACTATTGAATTTTCGATCAAGAAAAAGAAAACTATTTTCTTATCAGTAGAAATCAGTACTAAAGAGTTCTTCAAAGACAACACCAAGCGATTTAGAACCCTTTCATAAAAAAATGTTATTTAATTTGTTTAAAGTTTTCCTCTCCTTTTTTTTCCCTTTAAAGATTTTGAAAACTGTGGTGATGCTTGTAAAATGCAGTACCTATTTGAATCTTTATGATAAAACCATGAACATAGGCTAAGAAAATATATGTGCTAAAATACTAGATCAATTAAGCCACGGTCCAAAGATATGAAGAGTATTTTCATAATTGATAAAAATAAATGTGTCACGTAGTCTTGACTCACAACTTTGGGTGTTAGGGGACATTTTTATAAATGAATTATTACCTTTTCAAAACTTTGCGGTTTATTATTATTTATCTTCCTGAACGGAATATTTTTAATGAATTATTCTTATTTATTTTCATCGTGTTTGTATATTTACATTTCTATTATGTTAAATTTAACCTATTGCAATATTTTTTTATTATATACTAATGTGTATATGATATATAGGATAACTAATAATAGAATGAAATAATAAAATGAATTAACTGGTGGATTTCTTTGGCTACTAATAATGTTGATATTTTATGTGTGCAATTGTGTCATATAATGAGATTCACCTTATTTTAGTGCAAAGTATGGATGGAGTATGACAGCAATGCTGCAAATCGTTTCATCATGAAAGAATAACATGTGCAAGTTGAAGGAAAATGTAAGATCATTAGGAGAAAATTATCGCACGGAAGCCTCAAATTAACTTTTATATATGAAAAATTCATTAAAATTTCATCTTTTTTTTTATATTTTCTTTTATTGCAATTCTTCTTCTTTTCTCTTCTTTTTTTATTTTGTTTCTCATTATTCTTATGTTTGTTATATTGAAATGATTTTTTAAAATCAAATTAAGGAAATCTTTTTCCTGATTCTTATGTTTGTCATATTAAAGAAAATAATTTTTAGAAAGTCAGATTAAGGATATACCTTTTTCTTATTTTTAAAAATTACTTTCATTTTAGAATTGCTTTAAAATTATTTTTGTATTAAAATTTTATTTTATTTTTCTTGTCTTCACATTTTGTTACTTTCTTTCATTTTCCCCCTTTTCTACTAAGTCTTACATTCGTGCTATTGAAGTGAATATATATTTTTTTCCTTCTAGAAAGCAAATTAAGGATATACCCTTATTTTCTAAAATCAGTTTTCATTTAAAAAAATTAAAAGCTTTTTTCTTATCATCACCTTTATGGTTAGTATGTTCCAACAATATTTCTATCATCCAATAAATTTGTCTTCAACTGATTGAAATTTCAGTTTTATAAACAACTTTTAAAATTAATTATTTGTTTTAAATAAAATAAAGAAGAGTTAGAAAAATAATTAATTTCAATTTTACTTCTTATACTTATTAATTCCATTTTCTGAAATTTAAAACTGCCCATTATCAAATTCTTAATTAAGACTACCCATTTTTTTTAATTTTAAAAATCTACCACTTTGTTACTTAAAACTGCTCATTTTGTTTTAGTTTTGAAACTTTACTAAATTTTTTAAATTTAAACTGTTGATTTTTCTATTTTAAAAAAATACCAATTGTTTAATCAAAACTCCTTATTTTGTTTAGTTTTAAAAACTGTACCAATTTGTTGACTTAAACGGTCTATTTTTCTTTTTTTTTTTTAAATCTACTAATTTGTTAGTTAAAAGGGCTCTTTTTTAAAAATTTAAAATCTTTTTTTGGCCTTAAAATCTACCAATGTGTTTATTAAGTTTCCAAGATTTTTTTATTTATTTTTACTATCTTTTTATTTTAATATTTTGTGTCATTGTCTATTCAAACTAGATTACACTAGTTGAAAACACAAATGCTGCATTTCTATTTTGTTATCACATTTTTTTCATTAAAATTATTGTTCTTGCAATTTATTTCACATTGATGTATTTAATTCAATATATTTTCTGAATACATATTAACACATTAAAATTATTATAAATATTTAAATGTGTGTCCAAATTTCCATTTTATCATTACAATTTCATGCTTTAAATTTAATTTTTTATAATTTATCTGACCTATATATTAATTTTATTATTTACTTTAACGTCTGTATATTTACATTTTTATTGTTTGATCGCAATTCTATTACGTTATGGTTGCAACAGTTTCTCTTGAATTAATATCTTGTCTTTTTTTTCTTCTTCCAGTTTTTAAGTTATAGATAAATATTCTTTCAATAAATAAAAATAAATATTAATTCATCTTGAATTTATGCAAATATCACTTCTAAAATATTATTGCTTGATAGTGCTAAAAATTATTACTATTGTTGATATAAAAAATTTAAAGGGGTTTTTAAAAAATATTTTTCATGCAATTATCACACTCTCGCTTCATATTTATACAGTTATTTATTCACATTTATACATTTACCCACATGTAGTTAATTAATATTTTTTATTTTGAATAACATGACATTTTTTTCTATTTTTTTAAATTCAGATTTAAGTCTTCCTATTTTTTAATTAAGACATTTTATTCCTCTTTTAAAAAATTTACAATTTTAATCAAATTAAGACATTTCATTTCTCACTAATTTTAATCTCCTTTGTTAATTTAGACTTCACTACTTTTTAAAATCTTTTTTTCTCAATAAATTAAGCTTGTTAGTAACACGACCAGTGTTTATAACATGACAAATATCAAATTGCAAGGTATTTCTTTTGTAATTTTGTAATAAAAACACTTGTATGCTTCATGCTTTTACAACATACTATTTATTTGCTTGAAAAAACCAGACGGGAAGTTTTATGAGATTCCAATGTTGATTTTTCTTGTTAGTACTTTTATAATTGACATACCCAAACAAGATAAAAAGCACTTTTAATTAAAAAAATACTTTTTATAATTATAACCAATCACAAAATAATTTTTGCTTATATAAGAATCACAAAGATAAATTACTTTTTTTTAAATTTTTTTTAAGTTTAAACAAATTAACTCAAAATCAATATAGTCCAACTCACCTAGGAAAATAAATAAAGTGCTTGTTGAATGCCGACTACTCTAAATAACATGAAGGGAGAAAATATACTGCAATTACTTTTGACAACAAAAGCTAGCATTTCAATGAACAATGTTGGTTAATTGTTTTCGTTCTGGTCAAGAGAGTCATGCACATATTTTATTACACAAAATGCACTTGAGGTAGAGTCATCACAAGTTTGATAATAGAGCAATTGAAACTCGAGTTCAATTCAAATTACCCTTGTGTTGTAAGATCCGCAAAACCCACACTTGTGGTATAGCCAATGAAATGGTGCAGTACCCTTCTCATGGCAGTCATTGCAAAGTATATCCTGTGATATAAAAAATCAGGTATCACAATTAAGTTTAGATATTCAAATTGTACCAAGAAATTGATTCTTTTCATTTGTTTCTCTTCATCTTTCTGAATTGATTAGTTCAACATTTCTGAAATGAAAATGCACTAAGATCTTATTTTTAAAAAAATGATATATCCAGGAACATAGACCGGTTTTATAACCACCCATTTATCAGTTTTGACAGTCAAATTTAAGCCAAAAGTGTTTGTCTTAACAAACTTAGGGTTTGTAGTTTTAAAACTGATAAATGGGTTTTATATATATATCTTTGGCTCCAAATAGTTGCAGATTTGTTGTGTAACAGCTTACTTTAGTTACTTGTTTGAGCCTACGAGTTTCAAACAATACATTTAAGAAGACAAAAGTGATTATTAAAAGAGCAAATGTAATAATTAAAAAAATGCTAACAGATACCTTTAGGATATTGGTTAAGAAATTAAAATAAAGCTTTTATGAAAGTGTTATCAATGCACCCTAACGGTAATTTCCAATGTACTCCCACAGTAATTTTTATAAATAAAAAAAATCTCTTTATTAATTTCTTGACTGATTTCTTAACGTGCTTATCAAAATAACAAGATTAACTGACTGAAACCTTTAAAAGGTTTGAGTAATTTACTTTCAGCTTCAAGAGCTGTACTAGTACTACTGTAAATATTTTTCACCTGACATTGATTCCGATATTCTTCTGGGAGTTCCTCAGAAGCCAGTAGAGCATCAAGCATGCCAAAGTAAACCTATAAATGATCATAGAAGCAACATAAAAAAATTGAAAAATTATAGCAGCTTCTGTAATACGCTAGCAGCATCTTAAACTAGAATTTTTGGAGACAGAAGACAGTTGTGTGGAAATGCCTAAATATCATATATATTTCAAAATGAATTTAAATAACAAATTTGTAATAGACTTTTCTTGATTGCATAGGGCATATAGTATTTAGTACTTTAAAAGTATGTCAATTATGATAAAAAAATATAGTAACTTAAATAAAAGTGTTCTCACCAGCTACAACTATTTATTTTAGGCGTGGTCATGAGTCATGAGTTGGATTGGTTCGGATTTTGGAGATATTTAGTTCCAAACAGATCAATGTTAATCGGTTTGGGTTGTATTGGATTATTCAAAACTTTATGGCAACCGGATCCGAACCAACCTTAACGATCAATGTTAATCAGTTTGGGTTCGATTAGATTCTTCACAAAATATTGGCGACCCAAACTGTATCATCCTGATCACATTCAGATTAGTTCAGATTGGGTCATCAGATCACCTAATAAAATAATATAAAAAAAAAGAAAAGTAAAGAAAATATAGGAAATCATAATAAAATGAAAGAAAACTAATGAATAATATCAAGAGTTGGAATTATAGAATTACACAACATAAAATTATAGAATTAAAATTAAACAATATAAAAATTCAAAATTTTGTAAAATAGTACAGATTGGGGCTGGTTCAGGTTCATCATGTTCAAATCCAATACCTAAAGACCTGAACCATCTTTGGGTTTGTAATTTTAAAATCCAAACCAAACCGATGATCCGAACCAGCCTGGAATTTTCTCTTCGGTTTGATTCAGGTTGGTCGGGTTAATTTGGACATGTGTCACCCCTAATCTTTTTTTTTGGTGGTTGTGCGGAGTTTAGGAAACTTTCCCTTGTCTGGTGAGGTTGACAATAATATCCTGTTGTCAGGTTCATGTCCAAGAAATTAAATTTCCTAAACAAGAGGCAATCAAATATGATACCAGATAATTGTCTTAATTGAAAACGTTTCTTTTTCAAAAATATTCTACCAAGTACCATCATAATTTTATTCAACGATTTTTGTTAATTCAATGGTCCATGTGCAAATGAATGTTGAGCTTGTTTCCCTTTGGGCTTTTAGAATGTAAAGTGAATATTATCTCCACACTCCTATCATGCGAGCAGTATTGAATTCTCAATGCAAATAAAAACAGTATTGAATTCTCAGGGATATAATTTAAAGCTAGATGGAATAAGCATTGTGTTGTTTTGAAAGTGTATCTCATACCGACATATCTCCCATAGATTTGCTACAAATTGGACAGATGTAGTGGCTACATGTGTATGCCTGAAACAGGGAAAAATGCATAACTTAGTTTAATGATAATTACATTCAACAATTTGACAGGAAAGAATAAAAGCATGACAATGACCTGAAAACAAGCAGAATGCATGAAATGTCCACAAGGGAGAGCTCTGACAGATTCACTGGACGTGAACAAAAAATCACAGCATATGGGGCAGTTTGTTTCTAAACCCTTTTCCCGGCATATGTGATCAACCAGTTTCTTTGACATGCAACAATTGCACTGCATGCAGTGAAAGAAGTCAACACCAAGTCCCTTTCCCAGACGGCACAGATTGCAGAAAGGGCAATGATAAACAGTCCTGTCAAATTGAAGAGGATATAACATGATGAGAATTAAAGTAGTTCACCAGTGTCATTAAAATAAACAAAGCAAGACCATCAATAAGGAACCAAACCTGTATACCAAAATTATTGGTGAATTAAGTACAAAAAGAAACCATTTATACAATTTCTTAAGCATAAACTTGGATTCTATGAACTTTGTTAGACCAGTGTCTGAGTTTCCCAAACAGACCCTTCAGGTTTATTATAGGAGGAAGGGCAAAAGGGGAAACAAATAGTTGTATAGGACAGTAATTAAGAGAAGCATCTAAATAAGCCCTTGAGGTAGGAATGGAGAGCATGATTTTATATTTGTTGACTGGAGTTCCAGTGTGAAAGGAGAATTGCTCCTTTTGGGTACCTGCGGGTACTTGGTTTCTTCTTCCCTTAATTGATAATACAAGATTCGTTCTTTCCCTTTTCTTTTGTCTCTCTCTCTCTCTCTCTCACTCTATGTTTTTGCTTGATTAGATTAGAGATCCGACCCATTCTGAAAAGGGGTGGGTCCTAACAAACTTCATTTTGACTTTTCATTTTAGGATACTTAGAACACCTAGCTTAATCCATCATTTTTATTAGTAATAACTAACAAGTCTAGCATGTAACAATATACACACATAAGAAAAATTAAGGATAAAGTTGTTCTTACAACATTAGCCTAAAGGTTTCATGATTTCATTGGCTCTCTTTTACCAAGCTATATAGACTAAATAATTATAAATGAGTGACAGATTTTGATGAAATCATATACCTTTCATCATCAAAAAGTTTGCAAATACTACAGTAGTACTTTGCCATTAAGAGACTGCCACAGGAAAGTGTTGCACAAACTGGTCCAGCGGGCTGTATTTTCTGGCAGTGCACGCACATCATCTCAGTTGTAGCCTTCCTGCAAACACATTACTGATAAATTTTATGGACACCAACACATCTCAATAACACATTACAATAAAATTACCTATCCATTGAATGGTCACTAACTTTGTCATGACAGAAGTGACACGTGAATAGTTTTCCACAGCAAGCAGCACGGAGTTTACAATTTCTTTTGTAATGCTCACAACCAAAGATTTTTTGCTCTGGATCATGAAACAAAAGTGAAGTTTCCAATATATCTCCTTTTGAAGATTCAACTCCTGATGATTGAGATGACTTCTGCTGAAAAGCTATCCAGCGACTAAAATGACCAAACATTGAACAAAACAGAAGAAAATCATATCAGTGTCACTTTATATAATGTTTGTAAAATGTTAGAGAAGAAACAGACCTGGTCATTAGATTTTGAATAAGATATGCTTTTCTTCTTGGATCAAGAGTTGAATCTTGAGAAACTTTTCTTATTTCTGATTCAAGTTCATTCTGGTTCATCCTGAATATATCTTTCCATCCAGGTCGGAATGCATGAAAGCTATGCTCTGAATCTTCATGGGCACCAGTACCTAAATATTTATGAGTACCTGAGACACATCCCATATTATAGCATTCAAATATTGGAGTTGTAAAGTTTAAGTTCTAACTTCACTGCATATTTCCCAGCTTCAGAGTGAATTAGTTTGAGAATTTAGAAACAGTATTTTGGAGAAAGCATCAAACCTAGTGAGTAATCTCCTGGTGTAGTGATATTTAAAGATGAAGAAGGTCCTTTCCACCATTCATTAAGCCACTCACTGAACATAGTGTTTTTGGTAGCCTGTTTCAATGTATCTATCATTTTGTTTTGCTCGTCTTGTGCGAGAGCAGAAGTTACCCATGGCAGCATTGACTGGAGAACCTCTGCCCCTGTAGTACCAATTATATGACCAACAATTTTATCCTGTTCTTCCAGAGAAAAGTTTCTATCAAACAATGGCCATAACTCAAGTTCCTCCCTGAGAATATGTTGATCTAGTGTCACTCTGATAGATTTGCACATGCCCTGAATCTTTGTAGAGAGCTCATTGTAATTTTGTACAGTATCCGTATGATAGCAACACGCATAATTAGAGAAACAATTGGTTAGATGATTAGACAAATTCTTTTTATATAGCAATTCATGTAATTGAGTAAGCTGAGTGAGTCCAGAAGAGATATCTAAAAACAACTTCTCTTCCTGCTGGTGATCCAAAGTGTAAGAATGGCTCACATTGTGAAGATTATCTTTTGATTCTAATGCTGGAAATACTATATCATCCTCAGCGTTACTATGAGCTCTATACAAACCCCACAACAAGCAAAATCTACCAGTGAATTGCTGAATGAAAATTTCATCACAATCATTGAGTTTTACAGATTCAACATCTGAATACTCCAAGTCTTTCCATATGGCTTTGTGAAATTTAAATATGTTATCAATAGGCCGTGTAATGCATTGATTGTCAGCAGAAACTAAATTGGTTTCCCACATAAAAAGACTGGAATTGAGGGAAGGTGCAGATGGGTAATCAGATAGTTCTCGCAGAGACTTTGTTAAGGCCAAAGAACCAAGCCCTAGATTACTTGCATTCACCCTTAATTCAGGGACACAGCAAGACTGATTAAGAGATGAGTTGAGGGTTTTTCCAGTTACCATCAGGTTAGCAACATCATTGTCTTGCTTTGATTCAGGTTTTCCATGCTTGACTGGTCCAATACTGCCATTTTCATCTTCTTGTTGAATGGGTGAAGATTTTTCATTGAGACTGAATGAAGGTTCACACATGCAAAATGGTATTTCCATCAATCTCCTATCAGGACATAAACCTGTTTGCGCTTGAATAGAAGCAACTGTTCCTAGAATATCCATTGCATGCCCAACCAGAAAAAAGGGTAACCAATGCATGATCTGTAGCTGGGGCTGCATCACATAATTCTATGTCAGCAGCAGAATAAAAAAAATGAAAAACCCCATGCTTTAGTAAACAGATAATGAGAAGTACACGTTTATGTGAAGAATCAGTACTGCACCTGCCATATACATATTCTGAAGAAATGATCTAACTTCAGTTTCATTAAGTGATCCAACCAGCCATGGTAACACACACTCAATCAATTTCAAGGGCATTGAGCACAAGCTTTCATAAAGTAATTCTCGTTGCCTTTGGGGACTAAATAGTTTTCGTGCAAGTGGAAGAACCTACCAGCACAGTGTTCTTGTTAGATGTCTCACAAGGAAAGAGATGCTTAAGCACTAATGTAAATGTCCAAATGATATGGTGAAGTGATATATGACATTCTAGAAAAGAGTAGATGAATCCTGAGATTTAGGCAAACACGGAACAAGCATAAATAAAGCTTAGCCAATTATATATCACCACTCTCCAAGCAGGTCTTGCACTTTGTCACTTTTTAAATAAACACATTCTCACCTGAGCTTCCTCGTCTTCAAAGTGCTTCAATATGGTATCTGTGATTTGTTCGGTATGGGAGCTCAACTGAAAATAAAATTCAGCAGATGATAAGTCAGCTCCAGCACATTGGATACTATCTATCAGATACCTAAGCTTGTCAAATTGGAGTTCTTCATTTGTGTGGTCTTGGAGAAAATGCAGCTCTGCTTTTATAGCAGGGAATATAACTCTGTCCTCAACAATGCTTCGGTCAAAAAAACGAAAAGTTCATTTAGCATGTAGGCAGAAAGAGGATGAAGTGGAGAAAACGTATATTAATGATTTATGTTTCCCCTTTTGAGTCCTTAATATTGTCAAAGCTGTCATATTTCAAACAAAGTGATTAGTTAGATTTATATTTTATATTCAGAAAAGAGAGGTTGAATTAAGACACGAAACTAGTATTAGGACAGAAAACAAAAGATAAATTGCTCCCATGTAAGGGAAGTTCCTTAGGACCCAAGCTATTAGCTAAGACCAGTTTTCTTTCTCCTCAAACTAACTTTTCTCCTATATTTCTGTATACATGCTAATTCTTGGAGCCTTTTCAGGTGCAGTATTAATAGTAAATAATCTTAGACATAGTAAATAATATTTCACAAACCTGCACTGTCCTGATTCATAAACTTGAACTGTGGCTTACACATAAATACATACAACTCTCTCTTTGCAACATATGCACATACACTCAAATCATTTCTGGTAACAGATTCTCCTTTTATGTGATCCAAAGACCATTAATATGCAAAATGTAGTCACATCACACTTTCTCATGAAAAGGTAAAGGCGGGGATATACAGCGTAAATATACACCTATGGAAGATGCAGACTTCAGTTATAAATTGCAGCCTCCCATTAAATGACGACAAATTAGAAAATTCTTCAGATAGCTGTATCTTTCTAGCTGTCTCAGCTAAATCACTCAATTCTTGCTTTATAGCCTTATGCCAAAGTAACAATTCATCTAAAGGGCATGATATATTTGAATTAGTAGGATCTTCATTTAGCCCCACCCATTTCCTTTTGACAGTTTTGGAAGATCCACAAATAGAATACACCTTTTCATTATGACTGAGTAAGTCGCTCATACCAACATCCTTCCATTGAACCTTGGAATCATGCATGCAGTTTCTATGTTCTATCTTTAGTCCTTCCATCCATCCAAAGATGACCTTGACATCAAGCAAATTGAAGTTGAAAACTTCATTCTGATAAAAGCATCCTGTTACATCATGCAATATAAGGAACACTTACCTGATGAAGAAGCTTCTCTTTGGGAATTATTGTGCACAAGCAACTAAGCAGACCTTGATACTCATCAGATGATATATATGAAGTAAGCCAGGGAAGAAATTCAGCCATCATTTTGACCGGTATGCTACAAAGAAATTGCCATACCAATGACCCCTGCTCTTCAGATGAAAACTTCTCAATAACCAAAGGGAAGACGTGTCAAATGAAATGACTGAACATTGGATTTTGTAGAACTTAGTATCAATGTATCATGAACTCTGATTTGCATATTGGTGATTATTTGACTATAAACAACATTTGCCACCTAATACCACATCAATTATGGATATAAATATATCCTCTACATAACACCATTAGATTCAAATTTCAGCATATAAATGACATCATAAGGAAATGTTTGTTTATAGCTTACATATCTACATTCATTTGGAAAAAAAGATCCTTTGAGACAAAATAGGAAATTACTGTATATATTAAAGTTCTTTCTTTTCTTTTGATTTTGGATTTAAGAATTCTTATATCAAAGTTTCTTCAATTGATCGGTGATTACAAAGTGAATAAAAATTTACTAATTCTAACCCAAAGAAAATAAAATAGCCATTTGTTAGAGCAAACACAAGATACAAGAAAGTAACAGCTAGAGACATCACTTAGGAACAATGTCTTTATTTTCCTCTATGTCCATGTATGACGCATTTAATTATTTTTCCCACAATAAATCATTGAGATATTTATTCGTTTATTTATTGGGAAGATGGAACAATCTAAGTGAAGACATGGAGAAAGAAAATAAATAAGTAAATAAATGGTACAAGCATTGTTCTTGAATACTGAACCTAAATTAAACTAACTCACTAAGCCTAAAAGTCTGGCACATCTAAGCATGGGAAATATGATACAAATTAATCAAGAAATGATAAAATTATACCTGTTCCTTTTCCTTAAACATATGCTGGCTAATTGATGTTCGAAGGGCTTCAATGCAAGAAGCTAATTCTCTTTGATAGCTCTCTTCATTTAGCAAATTGGAATTTAGCAACTTAAACAATTGATAAAAAAGAAGACCCTCTCCCTCATGCTCCAAAAAATAGGTGTGTGCAACATTCTTCACTCGTTTATCTAAGGCAGGAAATATGACCTGTAAACCCCAGTTAGTCAAGGTAGCAAGCTTGACAGGTTATAAAAAAACACACAATCTATGAATGACAAAGTAAAACAACTTAGTAGTAAGTAAATGCACAGAATCCAGGACACCAATTAGAACCAGTGACTAATTTTTCTATTTTTTTTTTTTTCAAAACTTGGTGAATCTTTCTATACAGAACAGAGATCCTTTCCAACAATTTATCCAATCATTTTCTGTTGTTTCTTGTATTCTTTTCCCCTCATACATGAATCTGTTTTAAAAATGCATCAATGAAATTAAACATTTCTAAAGTTTATCACAAGCAAACCCAAATACTTAACAACGACAATTGTCTTGCATTGCATTGTTTTTGCTATAAATTCAGTCAACAGTTTACAACTTTACCACCATGGTTTATACAATTATCAAGGTGAAGAAAACATCAGATTTTGGAATGAAAACAGAAAATAAAATAAAATAAAATATATTTTCATCATTTCTTATATAAATTTTTAAAACCAAAAAATAAAATGGAATTTTTATATTATTTGTGAATTCAAAAAATAAAATCCCTGAAGGTATGTTAAGCCAACTTGGTAGTAACCATGATCAGTACAAAAAAAACTGTAAAATTAGGGCCAAAAAAGTTTTGTTAATATCGGCTTAGATTCAGTTCCTCTCATGTTATTGAGTAATATCATATGTCAATATTGAAGAGAATTAGGCCAAAAAAGTTTTGTTAATATCGGCTTAGATTTAGTTTCTCTCATGTTATTGAGTAATATGATATGTCAATATTGAAGAGAGAAAGATGAAATTTGTTAAATATATATAATTGCTTGCACACTCGACATTTGAAATCAAAAGAGTTGGATCCACTCGATCGACATTTACATGTGAAAGTGTGGTCCTGTCTTAAATACGGAACTATTGCTTGCACACCCAACTTTCTCTCATGTATGCAAACCCTATCTCTCTTCCAGTTTTAACTTTATCACTGAAACATAAGTGCATCCATTATTTTTATGCAGCTTGTAATAAAGTTGCTCTGGTGTGTTTTTCAACCAATCATGGTAGGCAACAGCAGTTACTTGATCATAAATTATCATCTTTTTTTTTCATCTAACATAATCACCTCTAACAATATCATCTATAAAATGATCATCATAATACTTTTTGGATAAACTTTTCTATAACTACTTGTAGGAGAAAAAAATAAGAATGTAAAAGCTAAATCATTTTACCTTTTCATTTTCTACTGAGTGCTTATGAAAAAGTTTTATCTAAATAGAAGCCGGATCATGTTGCTAAATAACATGAAAGGATCCAGAGCCTGAGGATAAAATTTTCCTTTATTTCCTATGGGATAAAATAGTCCTTCTAATCCGGAGATTAAAACCACATATTTATCGATGGCTACAGTATTTCAGTTTAGTGAGGGCTACATTATTTCAGAAAGAGTGTAATACAAATATCTCTCAAGTTTTATAATAATTGATTTTAGGTTAAATTGTAATTTTGTTCCTCCTAGTTTTCAAAATTCCTGATTTTTAATTGTAACATTAGGTCCCCCTAGTTTTATAAATTAGCAATTTTGGTCCCCGGGTAGATTATTAACAAATAATTCTGATTAATAGAATTATTAAGTTAATTAAAAATTAACTAAAAATCATTAATTTTAAAAAACTTTAATAAAATAATATTAACTCTAATCCTTCACAACACTATGTTATTCCACTTCTCCACAAACACCTCTTGCACATTCATCGCCGCACATGACTCCACTAGAAGCAATGCCAAAATAGGGTTAATAATTTTTTATTACATTTTCTTAATGATTAATAATTTTTATTTAATTTATAATTAATTTAATAACTCTATTAATCACAAATATTAGTCAATAATATATCAGGGGATCAAAATCACCAATTTATAAAACTAGGGAGACCAAATGTTATAATTAAAAATTAGGAAACCAAAATCATGAATTTGAAAAACTAGGGAAACCAAAATTACAATTTAGTATTGATTTTAAGCGCACAGAAAAATAAAGTTTTATTTCAAAAACATTTATTAGTTATTACAATGAAAATACAATAAAAAACATTTTATTACATTGAAAATGCAAATAAATGTAATAAAAAAATTAAAACTTGAGTTTAATTTCTATTAAAGTGAGTGTCACAACTTATAGTCAATTAGAAATTATCATTTGTATGAGTTTTAATCTAATCATTGTGAAAGTCATTATTAGATTAGAGGCTTAATTTCACCTTTTATCGCAAGTTTTTAATTTTTAGTGAATATTATCCCAAATTAATTTGGTGCATTTTACCTAATTTTAAGAAACTTATGGATTTTACCCTCTTTCATTTTACTTCTAACATAATTACACTTTTTATCTATAACTTTTTGTTTTTTTGGCAAATTTTACATCCAACTTTTTATTTTTTGTCAAATTTTAACCTCAACTTTTTATTTTTATTTTTATCAAATTTTACCCCTAACTTTTGTGTTTATTAATGGAAAATGATTTGAGGTAAAATTCATAAGTTTTTTAAGAGTTGGGATAAAATGTATCAAATTAAAAAATAGGGAGTAAAATTCGCCAATAATTGAAAAATTGGGGGTAAAAAAATGCAATTAAACCTAAATTATATGAGAGGGTAAGGATCCTTTACATGGACGGTGAATAATACACTATTTACCATTTCATATGCTTGAAATCAGATATGCCTATATAAAATTAAAATTAACACTAACATCTCCCATTGATGAAGAGAAGAGAGTACCTGGTCCTCGGCATTGCAGTGGTGCTTGTAGAGAGTGCGAAGGAAGTGGCAGCGGTGGGAGAAGGACTTGATTTTGAGGGGAGAGTGTGGTTGTGAATGGCGGCGGTTGGAAACAAAATCGAAGGCGGTTGAGTGGAGGGACTGGAGCTCCGAGCTAATAGCTTTGTGGAATAAACAGAATATCAAAATCGGCGATTTGATGAAGTCTTTGGAATTCGAAGAACACTCGCCGCCGCCGTAACTCGACGATGGAGTGGAGGCAGTACAACTGCCTGCCATTACGGCCACGCAGCCACCTCCACCGCCACCGCCACCGCCACCACCCGCCGTAGCCATATTCAAGAATGAAAAAATGTGTTGTTTGAAAACTAACGAAGATTCAAGCGAAGTGAGAAAGCGTGGAACTGAGGAGCGTTTGTGTTTGTGTTGCGGAAAGAAGAAAAGTATGAGAGAGACAGAGACTACGAAATTCTGATGCGTGGCATGCACTGTTGAAGAAGATAGAGCAAAGGAGAAGGGGAACACTTTTTATAGTTGCCACACCACACGTGGCTTCCAACATGTCATTCTTCGCGTGCCAAAATGTAGGTATTTTGCAATCAAATTCAAATCAATTCTTGCACTAAATAATAATAATAATTAATAATGTCATCTGAACTCGAGAAATGAGACTTTAAATTTAGTGTGGCGTAGTGATCCTTGACATAATGCTGCGACGAGAAAGCTCAGCTTAAATTCTCGTTAAAATTATATTTGAATGTGTTGATTATTTCAACGTTAGTGGGTGAGAAAATAAAAATCATCTAATTCATGAGATATGGATCCTTTTATAGTTTCTTCTGTTTTGGATTCCGTCTTTTGATCCTTATCTTATGCATATTTTTATTGTGAAGTTGTTCTTTGGGTCTTTCTCTTAATGAACTGGTCCCATAACCTAAACGTATACTATAACAATAATTAAAATTGTATATGTAAAATAAAGGTGGTATGCTAAGTGAAAATGGAGTAAACAATTTCATTATAGATATTGGTGTAATTAATACTTACAATTAATTATAAGAATTATGTCAATTATTTATGATGAAATATTTAATCTTATTTTTAATTAGAAGAAGTTATTTTTTATTGATTAATTAAAATAAGTTAGAGAAACCCACAAAATATTATTGAACATTATAATTTTATCTATTAAACAATTCTACTTGAATTTTACATTAATAAATTAGTTAATATTTCTTTACAATTCATTCTTAATTAAGTATTGTTATGATAATATTATAATTAAAGTGATTAGTACTAATATATAAACAAATAATTAGAAATTCAAGAATATTAGCATATCGCACTTAACAAAATCTAGTTCCAGGACAATCCTCGTGACGTGAAATCCCATTATAAATCTTCACTAAAATTAATGATCTCCCTAAACCTAACTTAATTTGTAAGAAGGTGAAGCTTTTCCAAATCTACTTTTTTTTGTTTGTTTAAAATAATAGTAATATTAATAATAATGCGCTTCGCACGATCGCACTAGGCTTGATAAATTTGGTTCTAGTTTCCAACTTTCTAATTTATTCCATCCATAATCTGATTCAGAAATCCAAGTGTGTCACCCATAAACATAAAGTTGGAAGACAAGGGTCAAACACTAAGTGGCACGTGACAAGTCGTGCTTGGCATGCCACAGATGCTGCTCATAATATTCTCACCTTTAAACCCAGATGCATTTCTCATGATTCATGGAATCATGAGTCCACTGAATTCTTCTTCTCAAATTTTCAACTCCATACGATGAGTGGCTGGTCTCAGTCGACAAAAAGAATAAATCAACGAACAACTCTGTGTGGGAGAAAAGGAAAGAGAATTTAATATTAAAGATATTTGTCATTATTTTTAAGAAGAAAAAAATTAATATTATTGAATTTATTTTTCTTATCATGGTATTGGTATGAAATAACTTATGTCGAAAGTTATGATTAATTTTTGTCGGGGATCATGAGCACAAATAAGGTGAATGATTTCTCTCCCAACACAATTTATTTCATATCCAAGATAAATCAAGATTCGAACCCTAGACTATTTGGTTAAGGGACACAACACTACTACAAAAATGATTTTCTACGACACTAATTTTACGACGATTCTACAAAAATCGATGTCATAAGTAAAGTGGTGGCAATAACTACAACTTTTTAAAGAAGGTTTTATCAAAACCTTCTTTGAAAACACATTACAACATCGATTTCTTCAAAAATCGATGTAGAATGCGAGAATACAATGTCAGTTTTAAAAAATCGCCTTCGAAAGGAATGCAAGAATACAATGTCACTGACTCTCTCTCACTCATCCTTATTTTCATCTTTTTTTGCATCTCTCTCCCTCCTCCCCCATCCCTACTCGTGCATCCACAACCTCGACATCTGCAACATCAAGGTCTCCACCTCGATCATTCTCATTCATCACTGCACTTACCTTGATAACTAATGTTGCATCACTTCAAAACAAATAAAACTATGCTAATTTTGTAGCACAGGATTAGCCTAGGTCGACTCAGAGATACGGTCAATTTGGTTCCAACTTCAATTCACCGATAAGCAACAAGGAGATTTTAATCAAACAGTTTGCAGAAAATGAACAAAAACTGCGAAAACACTAACTAAAATTGAAAAAAAATATAGAAACTGACAGAATTGATAAAAGGTATTGTAAAACAGATTAATGAATATCAATATAATTCACCAAACAAAGCAATGCGAATTATCATAATTATCAAATAATGATCTTATTATGAAAGTTCATTCAATATCATTAGAAACAGTTCAATTGAATTAACTCCTAAATTAATTGAAATCACAAACCAAATTGAAATATCATCCAAATAATCTATGATTAAAATTCGAGATTAGGAAATGAATCCATAACCTAATCTGTTTCCAATCCTAAACACAATCATAATCATGAAAATCGAAGAGAGGATTGAAAAAGAAAATGAACATTCACACAAAAATTGAAATACCAAACTAGAACTCAAATTCTCCTTGCTTGAACTGCATCCTTGAATTGATTGATTGTTTAGTCTTCCATGATCACCATCAGTGGAAGAGCCACGAGATTTGTGCAAGAAAATAGAAGAATAGAAATGAAATGAAGAAGAAAACTAAAGAACAATGAAGAATAGTTGAGAGAAAAAGAGAGATAAATTTTAATTATGAAAACTTGCAAAAAAAACTTAAGATTTTGTTTGTATCAAATGAAGTAACTCTCTCTAACTAATTAATTACACTAATATATAGTGACTAAGTCAGTAGAAAATGATGGACCCTGACTAGGCCCATCTAATCTAACTAATTATGCTAATTACACCAATCAAAGCCCAACTCGTAGCCCAAAACTCAAGTGCAAAGGTTTTGACTTCCAAGCCTAAAATGACCCTCAAAATGACAAAATTGGCCTTGGCTTATCTTTGACAAAATTGAATCTCTTTTCCTTATCTTTTCAGGGACTACTCATATGCTCCATTTTGAATTCTGTAGAATCCTCTAGGTCCTGCCAAAGGAAGATAGGTCAAGTAAGCAAAAAAATCTGAAAATAAATAACAAGTATCAATTAAGCCAAATTGTTTGCCTAAGACAAAAACTGAATTAGAGTGAGAAAATAAAACTCCAAGAGAATTCCAATAAGCTAAGAAGAATAGAAAAATATTAAACTAAAAATGCTCTATCACACCTCTCATTTCCCTTCCTCAAATGCACAGTTTCAAGAACCTAACGGCACAACCCTATTCGGTCCACTCCTCCAATTCCTTCATGACACCAACTCCTCATTCTTCATCAACCTCTACCCTTACAATCTTTATTGCCTCAACCTCGAGATTCCTTTTGGAATCGCATTTTTTCAAGAACATTTGTTTAACTTTCGTGACGACTTCACCATCGAGGTTCGATACCAGAACCTCTTTGACATCATGGTTAACGCCATCGTTTCCGCCCTCGCCATCACCAACTATGAGACTGTGCCGATTATTGCGACGGAAACTAGCTGGTTGAGCTCCAACGCCACAGCTAACAAGTTCGATGCAAATTTAGGGTATGTCGAGATATACCTCAAGGGGCTCGTGAAGCATTTTAATCTAGAATGGGAACGTTGTTGTTGAAAGATGGTGTGATAAAGGTTTTCGTGAAGCATCTTAAAAATGGTAGGACTCCACAACTCTACTGTGAAGTTGAAAATTTTCCTGTGGATTTGCTTCATCCAACTGAAGATTGTAATGTGAATTCATCACTGGCTTTCACTCTTCAGTATTTTCTTTAGCCCAATAAAAATTTAAATCCTTATACTGGTCCGATCTCTTTGTGTAAAGAAAATATTTTTTCTTGGGTTTCTACTGTAGATATGTCGGGTTGAAGATGTTATTGTCGAAGGCACCATAACTAGCTCTGTTGTGCACTTTCACTGGATTAGAAATATAGACATCTCTTATTCAGGAATAATCAATGTGTCTGGGTTGGGTATTGTCATTTCCTCTAAATACTTTGCTCCCTACTAAATCTTATACATCACCTAATATCTTGCATTATGTTATGATGGTCTATTAAATTATTGTTATTTGAACCATTTGCAGGTTATACTGGTGGGTTAGGTATGGCAAGGTATTTTGAAAATGGTATTGGTGGTGGAGGAGGACATGGAGGATATGGTGGGGATGGATATTACAATGGCAATTTCATTGAAGGTGGTTCCACATATGGGGATGTTGATTTGTCGTGTGAACTTGGAAGTGGAAGTGGAAATAATAGCCTAATTGGTGCAATTGCTGGTGGTGGCATCATTGGTAAGATCGGAATTATAATTTAGTTGTGACAGAACAAATATTGTTACTCAACATTCTTTGGTGAAAAAGGTAATTTTATGTTATTATGTTTTCTTATTAACAGTTATGGGTTCCCTGGAGCATTCATTGTCGAGTTTGACTTTGAATGGCTCACTTAGAGCTGATGGAGAAAGCTTTGGGGATTGATAACGAATGTCAAATTATTACAAAACAAATAAAACTATGATAATTCTATAGCATTGAATTAACCTAAATCAACTCAAAGATATGGTCAATTTGGTTCCAACTCAATTCATTGATAAACAATAGGGGGAACTTTTATCAAACAGTTTGCACACAATGAACAAAAATTGTAGATACACAAACTAGAATTGAATAAAAATGTGAAAACTGACAGAATTGATAAAAGATATTATATAATAGATTCATAAATATCAATCTAATTCACCATACCAAGCAATGCGAATTATCATAGTTCTCAAATCATAACCATATTATGAAGGTTCATTCAATGTCATTAAAAGCAATTCAATAGAATTAACTCCTAAATAAATTGAAATCACAAACTAGATTTAAATATCATCCAAATAATCTATGATTAAAATTAGAAATTAGGAAATGAATCCATAACCTAATCTTTTTTCAATCCTAAACACATTATAATCATAAAAATCGAAGAGAAGATTGAACAAGAAAATGAACATTCACACAAAAATTGAAATACCAAATCAGAACTCAAATTCTTCTTACTTAGACTGGATCCTTGAATTAATTGATTGTTTAGCCTTCCATGATCATCATCAGTGGAAGAGCCACAAATTTTGTGTAAGAAAATAGAACAACATAAATGAAATGAAGAAGAAAATTGAAGAACAGTTGAGAGAAAAAGAGAAAATATTTTAATTCTAAAATTTTTGTTTGTACCAAATAAAGTAACTCACTCACTAACTAACTAAATACACTAATATATAGTGACTAAATCAGTAGGAAAGGATGGGCCCTGATTAGGCTCATCTAATCTAACTAATTATGCTAATTACACCGATCAAAGCTCAACTCCCAACCCAAAGCTCAAGTGCAAAGGTTCTGACTTTCAAGCCTAAAATGACCCTCAAAATGATAGAATTGACTTTGGCTTATCTTTGAAAATTTTCTTTATCTTTCCAGGGACTACTCATTCTCTATTTGGAGTTCTGTAGAATCCGCTAGGTCCTGCACAAGGAAGATAAGTCAAGTAAGCACAAAATTTGAAAAAAGCAACAATTATCAATTAAGCTCAATTATTTTCCTAAGACAAAAATTGAGTTAAAGTGAGAAAATAAGAGTCCAAGAGAAGTCAAATAAAATAAGAAGGATAGAAAAATATTAAACTAAAAACGCTCAATCAAGGATGACCCAAGAGGGAACGATGGTGGGATTACTTCAAGCATTGGTCGTGGAGGTGGTTTCGACAAAACTGTTCTTTTGTTTATTCATACTTTGGCACTTGGTGACTCTTGTATAATCTCAACTGCTAGAGGCAAGGTAGTCCTAGCGGTGGTGCGAGTGGTGGTGGTGGAAGGGTTCACTTACATTGGTCTAATATTCCAGTTGGTGATGAATATGTCCCTTTGGAAAGTGTAAGGGGAAGCATTATTATTAGGTTGGTATATTACAAAGTATACTTATAATATGCATTTGTTTTAAGCATCTATGACTGAAGAATCATTTGATTTACCTAGTTTATGGACTGTCTAATTCTTAAGAGTTAGAAGCAATTTTGTGACTATTAAAATATGATTTGCTTTGGCTCATAGCTTATGGCTTCTTGGATAAAGCCAACTGGTCCCTCATTGGAGACTCGTACTAATGTTACTCTTTCTAGATAAATTAATGTATACTTAAATATGTTACACTATAGGAGAAACCATGATTTTTCTTTTGGGTGGGGAATTAGGGTTCTAAATTTGTAATCATATAATTACGTAGTTGTCTACAGTTTCTCCTTAAATTGACTTCCAAGGTTTGTGATTTTGTAATCTAAAAGTTATGCTTTGGGGTTAGTTTAGGCAATCTAGCATATCAGTGGATTTTTTTTTTAATTTCAATTCTAGTGATTATCTCCTAGAAGTTTTGACTGTGTTCATATCTTAAATATATCATCCAGTAGTCCCTGACCACACCTTTCAACTCTTTTTTGGTTTTAGTTTTGGTGTTTTTTAGCTACTGTAAGTCATGTGCATTGACATGGATTTGTGCTTACATGTGTGCATATGCATTAAGTTTCATCTATCTGGACCAGTTTGGTTGAGTTTTTATTTCTAATTACAAAGAAGGATTTGGTGGAGATCAGGGTCTTCCTAGAAAAAATGGATCTATGAGTAGAAGTGCTTATGCCAGAGGGCTTTATGGTATCTTTTGTGAGGTAGATGAACAATCATTCTTAAGAATTTTTAGTGACTATTTGTGTAGTTGGAATGGGATTTACAGGATTAGGTGGCTCAACATCATGAACTTTAGTTCATTGTGATCATTTCCTGTTACTCATTATTTCATCATTATAATCTGTTAATTCCTATTTTTATAATTAAGATGAAATTTTGAAGATCAACTTCTATGTTGTTTTGACTCAGTTACTTGCATTTAACTGTGTTGAAAGAATGCCTTGTTGGTACTTATAAAAATGTTAGTAGGTCTGATAAAGCTCTTTGTCATGATTGTCCGCCTGACGAGCTTCCACATCGTGCCATATATATATTTATGTTTGAGGTATTTTAAATATTTAGTTTGCTTTTATCACACTTGATGGGGAGAGTAAAGGCTAAGTTATTTATTTGTGCATTTACTGTAACACCCTAAATTTTTGACAATTGAAAATATATGTGTGATGTATTTCTTATATTATTTAATTACTTTATTAATTTGGATTAGTTGAAATGTTGTGTGAATTATCCTTGTTCAACTTCTTGGTGTGGATGTGAGATTATGCGGAGTTTGATTAACCTGCACTGAAATTGTGTGATTTTGAGTTTGACCCAAAACCTATTTTAGTAAAATCACAATCTCGGATTGTTAACCATCGGATCACCTTAAAATTTTAAACGTAGGCTCCTAAACCACATATGTAAAGATTTATCGTTGGGATTGACCAGATAACATCTGAAGCGTGAGATCTTAGCTTTTCACAGAAGCAGTGAAAATTTCAAAAATTGGGTAAACTCGCCCAGGCGAGCAAAAATTCTGGGCGAGTAAAGGCAGCTACAAATACATGCAGAAGCGTGAAATCACGATTTTCATGCTTCCATCTTCTCCAAAACAACTACCCAAGTCCCCTACCTTTCTCCTCCACCACCTACGGCCACTAGTGACCGCCATGAGTTGTCGTCGCTTGCCATCAGACCACCGCACAAAGAGGAACACTTTAATCGGAGCGGAATCTTCAAAACTCAACTCGGGGATTCGGTAGAGAACGGAGCCTCCAATCCTCCTTTCTTGGTTTCTTCGAGGTAACCGTGGTTTACTTGCCTTCTCCTAACTAGTCTGAAGCCTCTCTTGGTATCTCTTGTGTTTTGGGCACCGTTATTGGGTGTTTTTACACTTCCTTTGAAAATCCTTTGAAAATAAGACGTTGTAAAAGTTACCTTTTTATTACATTGATGTCATTTTTGTGACCTTAGTTGAGCCCTGGTCGCATTGGTGTGATCGGAATTTCAAAATGATGTCCTTTTGATGTGGACTTTCAAAACACCATTTTAGCTCATTTTAAATTTGAGTGGGTATTTGATCTCAAATGTTTATATTAATCTTGTCTTGAAATCTATACTAAATTATCTTCGATTTGGTATACAGAGCTCTGCGTTTGGGTCAAAGCACGTGAACTTGAGAGATCTCAAAACGATGCTACAAGGAGCTAACAAAGGGAGATAGATAGGTAAGGGGAGTTTATTATTTGTTTATAGCTTTTGATACCATAGTTGGGGTAAGGGAACCCAATTTTGAGGATGTATGTTTTTCCTTGTTGTGTGCTGGTTTTAAAAAAAACTGTGTTTTTAACTAATGGGATGAGATGAATTTGTTATTGATGGATAAAACTGTGAATGATATTGTTGTTGTAATGATTGAATTTTTGGGAAAAGTCTTAATTACAGAGGAGACTTTGCCCAAAAAATTTTACAATATGTTCTCCTATTTAATTCTTTATTAAATTTTAAATGGGCATAAGAGTTTGTTTTCTATATTGTAGTCCTTCTCTTTAGTTTAGATTTTTCCTAAAATATCATTCTTGTGGTATTATGGATTGTGAATGAATGAAGTTTGTGTTGTCTGAAGACTTGGGGAATGTGAATCTCAGGCATATGTTATATGTATAGATGTGAAATGCGATTGCTTGTGATGTTGTTGATGATGTTGAAATGAGATAATGTTGATGTGGTTGGTGATATTGAAATGAGATAATGATGATGTAGTTGATAATATTGAAATGAAATGATGTTAATGTTGTTGATGACATTGAGATTGAGATGATATTGATGTTGATCATAACATTGAGATGAGATGATATTGATGATGACATTGATGAGAGATAATGTTGATGTTGAATATGTCATCGTGATGGATGTATGTTGTGTATGTACATGGGGGGTGCAGTGACTTGTTGGATATCCTTGGGAAGGAAGATGATGAGTTTACGAATTTTAAGCATCCCTGGAAAAGGAAAGTGATTACCCTAGAATTCTAGTCTCAATCCACAATCAGTACATTGATGGACCCATGTTTCATACTTCATAATTGCATGGAAATAGAATGAAGACAGTGTGTACCTGTGGTTTTTATGAGGATAAAAATGCGGGTACTAGGGGGCATGTCACTCGGTTTAGAATTCCCTTGTGACTCAAGCTGATCACCATGGGGGGGGGGGGGGGGGGGGAATGGCCAGTACACGACAGGGTGACCTCGACAAACTACTGAATCATTTTCTTAAGTGAGAGACTATTTCCAGAGTGAATGGTACCACATTGCATTTGAGAGTTGAGTTAGGTGCATGCATCATTTTGAGCATAATTGATTTGAATTGTGGAAAAAGTTGATGACTAGTTTGTTGAGTGTGTGTTGAACTGATTGATTACTGAGAATGATTGTGGTTATTATTGTTGTTTTCTTTCTAATTATTATTATCTGGTGCTTGTTGATCTTGTATAATAAACTCACCCTTGCAATTTTGTACTGTGTGGTTGGTACCTGTGATGATTGCGAACCTTCGTTTGCGGGAGAAAATGAGTAGTAGTAGGTGACGTTGGAGGGAGATCTTTTTTTGTTGAAGTCACCAAGTCGACGTGATAACGTTGGAATTCATTTTGGGAAGGAGTCGTGATTTGTTATAAACTCTTTCTTAGTTGATTCCTTGATTCTTTTTGGTTGGGCATGTAAATTTCAGGCTTAAATACATGTAAAAACTAAACTAAGTTCTGACATGTGAATGACATATAATGGTCCAATTTATATATATGTATATTTATTTATTACATATTTGTGTGATGTCTGGTGAGTGTAGTATCATGAAAAATTTACTATTATTTTTATAATCAAATTAATGGAGTTTTCATTAAAAATTGAAATTTCATGTTTAGAGTAATGATATCGTAGTGACGAGGTGGGTCATTACATTTACTCCCAAATTCCACTCCAAAACCAAAACACTCCTACCTATCATTTGCCTGCAACTAGTTATAATGTTCTGCATAACTAAGGGCCTTCCAACTAATGGTTCCACCTAACTACTGTTAATATTGGGGGGATATCCAACATCTATTTTCTTTGATGGACCTTTTTTCTTGGTTGGTTTAACATGATACATTTTGATTCTTCTTTGTTTTTGCTTTATTCTTTCACTTTACCAAATGTAGGGACTATCATTTATTAGAATCATTTAATGGTTAATTACTCTATCATGCTACAAGTAGGTGCAACATGTGATCTGATGCCGACATATCTGGATTTCTTCCTTGGGGATGAGAAAATACATAATCTTTTTCCTCATCTTTATCAAAGATTTCATATGTCTATAATTTTTGGGGGAGATGGAAGTTACATGAGTCCATTCTCTCTTTATAGTGATAATATTCTTACAATTGCTCAACTCAAAATTAACCTTTTTTTGTGAAATCCTGGATGTTTAATATGTTCGGTAATTTTTATGTTTGTCTGCTTTTTAGTATGTTCAACCAACTATATGGTATCAATTAGTGGCTGGTCTTAATGCTCAACTACGATTGGTTCGGCGTGGACATATAAAAATAACTTTTGGCCCTGTTATCAGCTAGCTTTATGTATATGCAAACCTTAAGTTGGCTACATATTGTGTGTCTGTGTGTGTGTTGATCTTGCATGGTTTCAGCAGACAACCTCTAGATATCGCCAATTTAGACTTGTGGTATATGCTACTGAGAATGAAAGCATGCCCTCATCATACGAAGGTTATGACGATTCAAGAATAACTGACAAGCAGGCATGGTAATGCTAACTATTATTTGTTTTGTTGATTATTTTATGAATTTAAATTTACTTTCTAAGTTTTTATGCTTTGTTATGTGCAATTTACTTTCAAGTCCCAGAAACCTAGTGGATCACATGAGAAGCAATGAACACTTGATGATGGCTAGAAGAATTTTTGGTGGGATATTACATGCCAAAAGCCTTAGAAAACTTAAAGAGAAGAAAACTTCATACTATCTGTTTGCTTTTATCATTTATAATACAAAGTCGGATAACGACTGTCAAATCGCTACAAAACAAATAAAACTAGAATAATTCTGTAGTACAAGAGTAACCTAGATCGACTCAGTGATACGATCAATTTGGTTCCAACTTCAATTCACTGATAACTAACAGGGGGACTTTCATCAAATGGTTTGCAGAGACTAAGTAATTTTTTTTTTGCAGAAAGACACAAACAGAAAAACACTGACAAAATTGATAAAAGACATTGCAAAACAGATTCAAGAATATAAATACAATTCACCAAACCAAGCAATGCGGATTATCATAGTTCTTAGATAATGATCATATTATGAACGCTCATTCAATGTCATTAGAAGCAGTTCAATCGAATTAACTTCTAAATCAATTGAAATCACAAACCAGATTGAAATTTCATCCAAACAATCTATGATTAAAATTTGAAATTAGGAAATGAATCCATAACCTAATCTGTTTTCAATCTTAAGCACATTATAATCATGAAAATCGAAGAGAGGATTGAACAAGAAAATGAACATTCACACAAAAATTGAAATACCAAATCAGAACTCAAATTCTCCTTGCTTGGACTGGATTCTAGGATTGATTAATTGTTTAGCCTTCCATGATCATCATTAGTGGAAGAGCCACAAAATTTGTGTAAGAAAATAGAAGAACAGAGATGAAAGGAAGAAGAAAAATGAAGAACAATGAAGAAGATTTGAGAAAAAAAAGAGAGAAAATATTTAATTCTGAAAAGTAGCACAAGAAGCAAGAAATTATGTTTGTACAAAATGAAGTAACTAACTAACTAACTAACTACACTAATATATAGTGACTAAAAAGAAGGAAGGGATGGGCTCTGATTAGGCCCATCTAATCTAACTAATTATGCTAATTACACCAATCAAAGCTCAAACTCACAACCCAAAGCTTAAGTGTAGAGGTTGTTACTTTCAAGCCTAAAATGTCCCTCAAATTGACAGAATTGGCCCAAGCTTATCTCTAAAAATACTGTATCTCTTTTCTTTAGCTTTCCAGGACTACTCATATGCTCTATTTGGAGTTCTGTAGAATCCTATAGGTCTTTCACAAGAAAGATAGGTCAAGTAAGCACAAAATCTGAAAATAAACAACAATTATCAATTAAGCCCAATTATTTTCCTAAGACCAAAAACATGATTTGCTATTTTTTGGCTTGTAATGAGCTACAAAAGAAAGAAAAGGTTAAAGGCTAAAAAACGGTGACAATGAATATCAATGCAAGGTAGGTTTATTTAGCTAGTGGCTAAAAGAAAGAATGCCTAAATCATTTCAATCAATGCATGTGCAACAAGGAATGACAAGAGAGGTAAGGAAAAACCTAGAGTAATCTAGTACAAGGGTGAAATCACACATGAAAAAAAATATGAATGGAATAATGTGATTCATCCACAAAGACCTAAAAAGTCATAAAGCATAATTTTATCACACATGATCTACCTTAATTTTATTTCTCAAGCCTACTTATCACTTCAAAAATTGAAACAATGATTCTCATCAAGCATGAAACCTCTCAATCCAACAAAAATTGGTATATTTCCCACAATTTATACAAGTTAGAAATCCTATGAAAACATGAAAAGTGCCTAAATTTAACAAAAAGAGAAAACAACAACTATAAAATGTTTTTTTTAAAATTTTATGTATGTAAAAATAGGAAAACAACAAAACAAAACAAAAATAGACAAAAACAACGTACAACTAAACAGAACAGAAAACAGAAAAACAATAAACAGATAAAATAGAAAAATAGCATACAGATAAAACAGAACATAGAAAACAGATTTTGTAAACCCTCCCCCCCACTTTAAATGCACATTGTCCTCAATGTGAGCATGCAATGAAATGAAAATAAAGAGACAACAAATAAAAGAAGGAAAAAGACAACTTCTCAAGTGTCATTCAAGACACATGATCACATAAAATTGGCAAGATCAAAGAAAGGTCCGCCACAAGCTCCTATTCCACTTGAAGGCTATCATCAAATAGTTTGAGTTGGGGCCATTCACTTTGAAGACTTTGTCGATAACTTCATTTTTAATTCAATTGCACCATGGGGAAAAACGTTAGTAATAACAAAAGGTCTATCCCATCTAAATCGAAGTTTACCAGAAATAAGCTTGAGGAGAGAGTTAAACATGAGCACTTTTTGGCCAATATGGAACTCCTTCCTAAGAATCCTAGAGTCATGAAACCTCTTTACTTTCTCCTTGTAAATTTTGGAGTTCTTATAGGTTTTTAAGTGGATCTCATCAAGTTCTTGCAATTGAATCTTCCTTTCCATACCCGCTTCATCAAATGTCATGTTACAACTCTTCACTATCCAATAAACACAATGCTTAATCTCCACCGGAAGGTGGCATGCCTTACCAAAAATCATCCTATAGGGAGACATCCCCAAAGGTGTTCGGTAAACGGTCCTGTGAGCCCATAAAGCATCCCTAAGTAGCTTGCTTCAATCCTTCATGTTGGGTCGCACTACCTTATGCAACACTTGCTTGATCTTTCTATTAAAAACCTCCACTTGCCCATTAATTTAGGGATGATAAGCTGTAGTAACTCTATGCATAACCTCATACTTCTGGAACAAGGATGTCAATGACCTGTTACAAAAGTGGCTCCCTTAGTCACTGGTAATAGCTCTAAATACACCAAACCTACAAAAAATGTTAGACCTCACAAAATCTACAACAACTTTAGAATCATTAGTTCTTGTAGCCTTAGCTTCAACCCATCTAGAAACATAATCAACAACAAGCAAAATATATGAAAAGCCATGAGAAACAGGAAATAGACCTATAAAATTAATACCCCATACATAAAAAATCTCATAGAAAATAATGGATTGTTGAGACATCTCATGTTTATGTGTAATGGTCCCTCTTGCTCTTTGACATCGCTAACAAGTGGTGGAAAACTGATGAGCATCTCTAAACATGGTAGGCCAATAGAAGCCACAGTCCAATACCCTCCTAGCGATCCGTTGAGGACTAAAATGACTGCAGTAGGTGTGCCATGACAAAACTGAATAATAGACTGAATCTCATGATTTGGTACATAGCTCCGGATCACTTGGTCACTACCAAACCTCCATAACTAAGGATTATTCCACACATAATATTAGCATCACTCTTAAGTTTATGTATTTGAGACCTAGATGCATGAGGTGGAACAACAGATGCAACAATGAAATTCACAATGCCAACAAACCAAGGTGTAACATGTGATGAATGAAAAGGCATCAAATGCTCATTAGGGAAATTATCGAGAATAGGAAAGTACTCAATAGTTCCTTCAATCCTGCTCAAATGATCAGCAACCAAGTTTTCTGCATAACTCTTGTCCTTAATCTCAATATCAAACTCCTGAAAAAGAAGCATCCACCTGATCAATCTAGGTTTAGCATCAGGCTTCTTCAATAGGTACTTCAAAGCTGCATGGTTAGTAAAGACAATGATATGGGAGCAAAGAAAATAAGATCTAAATTTATCTAAAGCAAAAACAATAGCCACAAGCTCCTTCTTAATGGTGGTGTAGTTAACATTGTTAGAGTCAGGGGGAGCTCAAGAGGATCAAGAAGCTGAGTCTCAAAGTCTACAAAGTATTTAGTTTTTTTTACATGCCAAATCAATTTGATTGGTAGTTGTAATTTGTGTATGAGATGAAACTTCCTATGATCCATTGCATAAAGCTCATACATGGTTTTTGCATTCATGTTTTCATAAAACCATAAGTCTTGTGAAAAAGCTTTTCTAAAACAAAGAGTTCTCATGATTGCATAATAGCCAAAGTGTTCAATGTTTAAGTTTTTAGAAAAACAAGATTGCTCTACTTTGAACGATTATCGACTAATAGTAATCTATTACTTAAGTGTTTAAGAACACTTTAATTGATTACAAGAGTATGGTAATTGATTACACTTCACAAAGTCACAGAAAAGTCTTCCTGTGATAATCGATTATGATATTGTTGTAATCGATTACATGGCGCGTATTTGAAAATAATACTGGTTGTGATAATTGATTACATTGTGAATTAATCAATTTCATTGCTCATAAATCTTTTCCAGAAATTTCAAGAACACTTTAATTGATTAAATGTGTTAACAATCGATTACATAAGTGAATTTAATCGATTACATTAGTGAATTAATCGATTACTACATACTATTTCTATAAATTGTTGTTGGGTGTTTTGAAAAAGAACAATGAAATTACAAAGTAATTTCATTAGCTTTCTAAAGTAAGAAAATATTTCAAGTGCTAAACTCTGTTAAGTCCCACAAATCCTCAAGATTCAAAGATTTCATATGAGGGTTTCTTCTTGAGCAAGCTTTCAATCAATCAAATGACCCTAGTGCATGGAATGCAATAGAAAAAGGTCCTTTGATTCCAATCAAAATTGTTGATAATGAAATGATTCCCAAAGAATGGGATGAGATGACAAATGCAAAAAAGAGGGTAGTTCAATACGATTTCAAAGCAAAGAATATGATAATGTCTGCATTATCGTCTAATGAATTTTTTCAAGACTGTTAGGTACAAGAGTGCTAAGGAGATGTGGGAAATGTTGAAAATTACTCATGAATGTACATATGAAGTTAGAAGATCAAGAAAGCATGCCTTGATTATGAGTATGAGACGTTCAAGATGAACACAACTGAAAACATATCTCAACTCCAAACCAGATTCACACACATTGTTAATCATCTTGGTCTTGGAAAGACATTTGATGCTGAGGAATTAAACATCAAGATCTTGAAATTCCTAACAAGACCATGGCAACCAAAAGTGACAGCAATCAAGGAGTCTAAAGATCTTTCAAAGATGTCTATGGCTACCCTATTTGGTAAGTTACTTGATTATGAGTTAGAAATGTCTCAACTAACACATGGAAAAGATGTAGACAAGAAACAAAATAGTATTGCCTTGAAAGCTGCATCCTCAAATATGGAAAAAGAAGATGACTCAAGTGAAGATGAGAATCTAAACCTAATAGTCAAAAGATTCAGCAAATTCATGAAGAAAAACAAGAACAGAAAGTTCACAAAGTTCAACAAAAGGAGTGACAACAACAACAACAACAACACCAACTGCTTTGAATGTGGTAAGCAAGGCCATATTAAATCTGAATGTCCAATATTTTTGAAGAAGCAGTTAGGTGAAAAGAAAGCAAAGAAAGAAGGAGAATCCAAGAAAGCCTACATTGCATGGGAAGAAAATGCCTCAACAACTTCTGAATCATCAAGTGAAAATGAAGAAGCAAATGTCTGCCCAACTTCGACAATTGATGAAGATGACTCATGTATTGAATCAGAAGTAAATCCTGAATTTGATCAATTTGTTGATGCTTTTCATGAAATTCATGAGGAGGCTCAAAAACTTGCAATCTCAAAAAATAAGCTAAAAGGTAACCTTAGATGACATACCACTAAACTTGCATCAATGCAAGTTGAACTTTGTAACTTGAAAGAAGAGAATGAAAAGCTTGTTTCAGGCTACAAAGCAAATGGGGGTATGTGTGTGATTGAGTGTTTTTAGTTTAATAATTTTCTATTCTTCTTAGCTTATTTGACTTCTCTTGGACTCTTATTTACTCATTCTAACTCAGTTTTTGTCTTAGACAAACAAGTGGACTTAATTGATAATTGTTACTTATTTTTGGATTTTTTTTCTTACTTGACCTATCTTCCTTGTGCAGGACCTAGAAAGCTCTATAGAACTCCAAATGGCGCATATGAGTAGTCTTTGGAAAGATAAGAAAAAGATCTACAATTTTGTCAGAGATAAGCCGAGGCCAATTATGTTATTTTGAGTCATTTTAGGCTTGGAAGTCAAAATCCCTTCACTTGAGTTTTGGGCTGCGAATTTGTGTAATTAGCAATTAGTTAGATTAGATGGGCCTAATCATGGCCCATCCTTTACTATTGAATCAGCTACTATAAATTAGTGCAATTATTTAGTGAGAGAAGACTTTACTTTTTAGTACAAACAGTTTTTGTATTCTCTTTTAGAAGTTTTCAGAATTAAAAAGTTCTCTATCTTTTTCTCTCAACTTTTCTTCATTATTCTTTATTTTTCTTCTTCCTTTCATCTCTGTTCTTTTATTTTTCTCATACAAATTCCATGGCTCTTACATTGACGATGATCATGGAAGGCTAAATAATCAATCAATCCAAGGATCTAGTCCAAGCAAAAAGAATTTGACTTTTGGTTTTGTATTTTAATTGCTATGTGAATGTTCATCTTCTTCTTCAATCCTATTTTCAATTTTCATGATTATGAATATGTTTAGGATTGAAAACAAAATAGGTTATAGATTTATTTCCTAATTTTGAATTTTAATCATAGATTGGTTGAATGATATTTCAATTTGATTTGTGATTTCAATTGATTTAGGAGTTAATTCGATTAAATTGCTTTTGATGATATTGAATGAACCTTCATAATACGATCATTATATGAGAACTATGATAATTTGGATTGCTTGGTTTGGTGAATTGGATTGATATTCTTGAATCTATTTTACAACACCTTTTGTCAATTCTGTTAGTTTCTGCATTTTTCTACAATTCTTGTTTGTGTTTCTGTAAATTTTATTCATTGCCTACAAACTGTTCGATTAAAATCCTCCTATTGTTTATTAGTGAATTGAAGTTTGAACCAAATTGATCGTGTCTCTGAGTCGACCTAGGTTAATCTTGTGCTACAGAATTAGCGTAGTTTTATTTGTTTTGTAGCGATTCAACAGTCGTTATCGAAACTGGCACCGTTGTCGGGGACACGGTTCATTGTGTTCAACCTTTAATCCACTGATAATTAGATAATAGTATAGAATAATTCTATCAGTCTAAAAATTCAAAAAAAAAAATTCAAAAATTTGCTTCTAGACAATAGATAGAAGATAAATAAAGATAATAAAATAAATTCAAAATTTAAAAAAAAAATTTGTTTCTAGATAATATATAGAAATTAGATAGATAGATATAGATAAATATAGACAAAAACAAAAATTTGTTTCTAGAAATTAGATAGAAGATAGATAGATATAGATAAACATAGAAAAAAAAATTCAAAAAATTGTTTCTAGACAACAGATAGAAGATAAATATAGATAATTTGTTTCTAGATAATAGATAGAAGATAGATATAGATAAAACAATATAGATATAGATATATATAGATAATTTTTAGTAAGTTACTGTCATGTTTTTGAATTTTAAAAAAAAAAAAATTCTGTTGGGCCAGTTTTTCATTTTTAATATAGATTTAGCAAATATTATGAATAGTGTCCTAATAGAGTAGTTGTTTGTTACTTCTGTTATTTATGTGATTTTTGTTGAACTGTGCATCATGACTAGGTCCCAATTGAAAATACAATGAATACCTAATCCAATAAACCAAGAGGGGGGGTGAATTGGTTTTTGCCTCCTTTTTAAAATTTTCTTACAAAACAATGTACAGCGGAAGAATTATTTGGATCGTATCTTAAATCAAAACAGTTTAGAAAATAATCTTCTTCCCTAATCAATTAACTCTTGTGCTAAATCAAAGTTTGAATGATACACAAATTGAATATCTCAAGAATTCAATGAAACATAAACCAGAATTCAAATGCACACAAGTTTATACTGGTTCACCTCTAAACCCCGGAGGCTACATCCAGTTTATCTTCTAATCCAAACCAGATTAGAGTTCCACTATAACAAATTTTAGTTCTTTACAAGCAATCAACAAGGTCTCTTTCACCTACCCTAAGCAAAACTCAAAATCTACTCCCTAGATTTCTCAAAAGACCAAGAACCAGAGATCCCCTCTCTGTTCTACCCCTAGAAAACCCTTTCTAGTAATGCTTTAAAGAACCCCAAATGTTACATGGAAAATCAACACAGATTACAGCAATTAAAAGAAACAAAAATTACAAATAACAAAGCTTAATGTTCAAGAAGGATATCACCTCATTTTCCTTTGCAGCTAAAGTGATATGAACGAATTATACAACCTGAGATGATGTATGGAATGCTTTCTTGAATCTTCTTGAATCACAACTTTGCATGAATGATCACACACAATGATTTCTTTGACTAAGCACTCATGTTGAATCTAACACAATTGATCAACTCTCTAAAAATGAACTTTAAAACCTCTTTGAACTTTGAGATAATGTAAAACCTCTGATTGGAACGAGTGCTCTCTTTTTGATCTCCCTATTTGAGTGACACAACTTTTCTATTTATAATAAAACTGATTTAACAGACTGTAATCGATTATTTAGCTAATGTAATCGATTATTTAATCATCAGTAATCGATTATTCCGTCTCAATAATCGATTAAATTGTTCATCTCAGTTATGGAAATCTTGAACGAACACAATAATCGATTATTATCCCATTTAATCGATTACGCCAGAATTTCATACTTTCTTCACAAGCAAAGGTAATCGATTATAATGCACTTTAATCGATTACGCCAGAACATGTCCAAAATACTACAGAGCATATTTAATCGATTACAATTATTTGGTAATCGATTAAACCAGTTCATCATGCTGTGTTGAATTATGCAGATGCCTTATGTAATCGATTATTTGACTCACGTAATCGATTACAACAGTGTAAAATCTTTTTATGCTTATTTAGATGCACTCATGCAGTCCTAATCATTTGCACATTCTAATATGATTATCAACCAATGTATGAATGTATGTATGCATAATTTACTTAATAGCTGCAGAGGATTATAAGGATTTATCTTAATGACCCAAGCTTTAACAAAAATTACAAATGCCATCAAATTTGAGTGGGCATGTAAAAATATCAAAACCAAATAGCTTTCATCAACCTTGATTCTTTGTCTTCAGCTACTTGAATCTAACAATCTCCCCCTTTTTGATTTTGAGCATGCCAAATACTTCATTAATGTAACATACTCTTTGACTTTATTGAGGAATTGTTTGATCTGAAAAATGTCTCAGCTTTTGCAAAGATCAAGTATTATTATATCCTGGTTCATGATAAATCACTTAAGCATTCATTCATATTAGTTATAGTTATAATACACAAGCTCCCCCTGAGTTGAATCATAAGTCATTTCAACTAATTTTAGTCAATTCATATACTTGTGAATTTCTTTTCATCTTTCAATTTTATCTACTCCCCCTTACTTATTTATTTCATTAATTTCCCTTTTTCATTTATATTATCTATATTATCTACTCCCCCTATTTGGTATATCAAATTCAAAAATAGACATTAAAAGCAACAAATAGAAAGAAAATAAACATAGCTTCATTAAACAAAAGATTGAAACAAGTACACTTAATCAAATTCAAACATAAGCAAACCAAATTCAAACTAATTTAAACAACTTAAGAACAAAGCAAACTAAAGCAATCAAACATAAGCATCAAGAAGCTATTCCTAAGAGACTAATCTACTCTCTAGGTTCATCTTTAAACATCTTGTCTTCCATGTTTTTCATTCTTGTCTTAAGTTCATCTAATAAGGAATTAACTTCATCACGATGCTCATGATGTAAAGAAAACAAAGCATCCATCTTTTGAATCATCAAGGACTCAAATTGTGAATATTGAGGCATAGATGGTGCAGGTTCTTCTTGAGTTTCTTCAGCTTCTCCAAGTTGCAGACCTTCTCCTTCCTCACCTTCTTCTTCAGCTAAGGGCACAGGTTGGCCAGCCATTTGCCATCCGTAGGGTGTTTTGGTCATCCCTAGCTTTGTGAGGTGTTTTTCCTTGATTTGGCTATTGTTAGCATTTGTGTTGTCCACTACTTCATTTGTCACATCTACTTGAAAGTAGTCAATAAAGCATGAAATCAAGACAGCATATGGAAAAGGATAGTTTACCAATCTTTTGGATTTTTGCATGGTCTCTTGAATTATGTAAATCCAGTTAAGCTTGATATCATTCTTCAAAGCATAGACTATCTAAAGATCATCATGCGTTGCTTGTGCATGATTGGTTGATCGAGGAGTAAGAATGTAGGTTATGATGTGAATGAGCCTATCCTCATGAGTCATTGGTCCTGTGCTTAACCTTAGTCTAAGGTTCATATGAGGATCAATTAACATACCTCTATAAGTTTCCATTTTGTTGTAGCCATCAGCTTCCTCATCAATCCTTCTTTCACCATCAAAAGAAATCCTAGCCACCTCATGCCAAATTTCTGGTGTTATCTCCATTGCAACTCCATTAACTTGAGATAATATGGTTCCATGCATGGTGATCTTTGAGCAGGTGTAGAATACTTTTACCAAATCAGGGTAAAAAGTTCCTTGCATTTCAACAAACTTTTTCAACCCTTGTTGTTCAAGTAGTTGAGGAAATTGGAAACCTTCACTCATAAACCATCCTAGACTCAGAAATTTTGGGGGGCAAATAAGTTTTGTGGCATTGAACTGAATGTAATTCATCCTATCAGCTTCATTGGAGAACCAATGATCAAGCCTATTGGTTGTAGGATTGGAAGATTGGCCTTGAGCTTGAGCTTTTCTTTTGGAGGTTTTGACTCTTTTGGAAGTAGACATGTTTGGAAGGTTATTGATTCACGAATATGGGAGAGAACAGAGAAAGATTTCAGAGCTTAGAGAGAAAGATCCAGAATAAGAATAGTGAGAGAGAAAATAGAAGGGTTCTTGGTGTGAATTTCTTAAGTCACTAGAATCTCTATTTATAGGCTAAATTCATCAAGTGGGTAGTTTTAGTTTTGAAAGATATAGTTGTTATGCCAGATAACTACACCATAATGGTCTTTGATTGCATCAAATCGTGTTTGAATGCAGTTGGGCAGTTTCAAAACTGACAGATTTTGGCAGTAACAATCAAAATAATCGATTATTTCGTAGTGTAATTGATTATTTCATTCAAATTTTCAGTTTTCAAATATGAAGTAATCGATTAAAATACATAGTAATCGATTACAGCTGCACAGTTTTCATATAGAAGAAGCAATGTAATCGATTACAGTTTAACATAATCAATTAAGGCAGTATGAAACAAAGTTCTCAGGCTTTGATGAACAGAATAATCAATTAATCCGTCAAAGTAATCGATTATTCCAGTCTTGATTCAAACTCTGAAAAACTTCAGATGTATATGTAATCGATTAATTACTCGTTTTAATCGATTATTCCAGTGTAAACTTGTTTTCACAAATGCTCGAATAACGAATAATCGATTAAATCGATAGTTTAATCGATTACAACAGCCTTTATTCATATTTCAGAAGCATCAAATGAGCATTTAATCAATTAGCTTTTAATGGTAATCGATTATTGCAGGCTTTTACAATTTTTAGCAACTTAATACAGCAGAGTACAACAAGCATTTAATCTCTAATTTAATTAAGGTATATCAAGAAATGTTTAGATCTTTCAATCACCAAATAAACAGCATAGTCATGTACATTAACATACACTAGATTCATCCAAAATACCAAGCATATTTCTCAATGTAAAGAACCTATCTCTATCCAAAGGCTTTGTAAATATATCAGCTAGTTGCTTACTACTTTCAACAAATTCAATCTTAATGTTACCTTTCTGAACATGATCTCTGATAAAGTGGTGCCTTATTTCAATATGTTTTGTTCTGGAATGCATGATTGGATTCTTGGAGATGTTTATTGCACTAGTATTGTCACATATGAGAGGGATTGGTTGAAGCTTCACACCAAAATCATGGAGCTGTTGTTTCAGCCACAAACTTTGTGCACAGCAACTCCCTGCTGATATGTATTCTGCTTCAGCTGTTGACAATGCTACACATGATTGTTTCTTGCAATGCCAAGAAATTAAGGAGCTTCCCAATAAATGACAAGTGCCACTTGTGCTTTTTCGATCCAACTTGCATCCGATGATATTGTCTAACGATAGATCCCTTGTGGTCCTCCACTCCTTGTGTTTTGGTGTAGCTACATCTTGATTCATTTCTAATTGTGCTTCATCTTCTTCTTGCTTGTTGTCTTGAATAGGCTGCTGTCTTTCTTCATTATTCTCTGAATCATTGTCACTTAAAGTTTCTTCCAAATAAGGGTTAGTTTCATCACAAACTATATGCACAGATTCTTCAACACACAAGGTTCTTTTATTAAACACTCTATAAGCCTTACTTTGCAAGGAGTAACCAAGAAAGATAGCTTCATCAGCTTTTGAGTCAAACTTGCCAAGATTGTCTTTTCCATTATTTAAAAAAAAGCACTTACAGCCAAATGCTTTGAAATGAGATATGTTTGGCTTTCTTCCTTTATAGATTTCATAAGGAGTTTTCTTCAAAATAGGCCTTATGATAATTCTATTCAAGGTGTAGCAAACGGTACTCATCGCATCAGCCCAAAAATGCTTAGGTAATTTTGTTTCATTTAGAAGAGTCCTTGCTCCTTCTTCTAGTGATCTCTTTTTCCTCTCCACAACACCATTTTGTTGAGGTGTTCTTGGAGCTGAAAAATTGTGACTAATTCCAAAATCTTCACAAAATTTTTCAAAGTACTCATTTTGGAATTCACCACCATGGTCACTTCTAATTGAAACAATGTTACACCCTTTTTCATTTTGAATAACTTTGGCTAGTTTCTTAAAAGCTGTGAATGCTTGGCTTTTAGACTTAATGAATAATGTCCAAGTGTATCTAAAATAATCATCTACAATTACAAGTCCATAATAGTTTCCCCCTATGCTCATAGTTCTTGAAGGGCCAAATAGATCCATGTGAAGCAACTCAAGAGGTCTAGAAGTAGAAATTACTTTCTTACTTTGAAAAGAGTTTTTAGTTTGTTTTCCTCTTTGACAAGCTTCACAAATTCTATCCTTTTCAAACTTGAGCTTAGGTAATCCTATAACTAGATCTTTCCTTATTAGTTTATTGAGATGATGCATGTTTATATGTGATGTTCTTCTATGCCATAACCATGTTTCATTCACTTTACTCATCAAGCAATTTGTTTTATGTATGAATGCATGATCAATAGATAGAACATAAATGTTACCCTTCCTTTTGCCCACATGGACAATTTTTCCTGTTTTGCCTTCATGGATTAAGCAAGTTTCATTGTTGAAGTTGACTTTAAATCCTTTATCACACAATTGACTAATGCTTAGTAGATTGTGCTTCAGCCCTTCAACATAGAGTACATCCTTGATTTTTGTGGTAATGTTGTCTCCAATGTTGCCTTGTCCAATGATTCTACCCTTGTTGTTATCTCCATAAGTCACATATCCTCCTTCTTTGAGTATTACATTTGTAAGCATGGATATGTCTCCTGTCATGTGTCTAGAGCATCCACTATCTAGATACCACAATGATGATTTAGCTCTAAGACACATCTGCACAAGTCAAATTAAGAAGAGACAAGTGGTACCCAATTTAAGTTGGGTCCAAAAGGGTTAGTTGCCTTCTTTCTTTTTTCAATCCATATACAATCACCATTTAGAACATAAAATCTTCTAGCAAAGCATTTATATGATGTATGACCTTTCAACATACAATAATTGCAAGTAGGAGATTTAAATAATTTAGCATGAGCATATTTATGAAAAGCAATTGATTGGTTGTATTGCCTATGATATTTATGTCTTGGAGGTACAAAAACAGTTTTGCCTTTGTTCTTGGTACCATGTTTATATCCCAAGCCATAAGTATCACCGGCATGCTTTTGAACACTTAGCAATTCATCTAAGTTACATTTGCCTCTATAGAATTTCCATAGCAAGTCACCCAAATCACTAATTTCAGTTTGCAACATCATAATTTCTTTTTCCTTGCTCAGCTTATATTCATCAAATTCCTTATGCAATTCATTGTATTTATCAACCTTAGAGATGGCTAAGGTGCATGTACAACCATTTTCCTTGTAAGTTGAAAGAAGCTTATTATGTTCCTCATTCAATTTACAAAGTGTTTCTTGCAATTTTGCAAGTTTGGATACATGCCATCTTAAGTCACCTTTAAGCTTGTTGTTTGCCTTTGCTAATTTTTGAGCTTCATTATGCATCTCATGAAAAGCATCAATTGCATTGTCATAATCAGAAGATACCTCAGATTCAGTGCTTGATGTTTCTTCTTCTCCTTCACAAATGGTAGATGTAAGACATAGATGAGCTTCAACTTCCTTTTCTGAAGAGGATTCAGAACTTGTGGTTTCATTATCCTCCCAAGCAATGTAGGCTTTTCTTGGTTTTCCATCCCTCTTTGGTCTCTTTTCAGCTTGTGGTTTCTTTGCTAATGAAGGACACCCTGCTTTTATGTGACCTTGTTTTCCACATTCAAAACATGTGACGGAGGAGGAGTTGGTATTTTTATTGGAGCTTTCATTTCTCTTCTTTTGTAGTGATTGCCTTCTGTTTTTGTTCTTCCTTAGAAATTTGGTAAATTTCCTTACTATGAGATTCATGTTCTCATCTTCATCATCATCATCACTTGAATCATCTTCTCTTTCAATCTTTGAAGGTGCAGCTTTTAGTGCTATACTCTTGTGTTTTTTATCTGCATCTTCACCATGAGTTAATTGAGATAATTCAAGTTCATATTCTAAAAGCTTACCAAACATAGCTGCCATAGACATCTTTGATAGGTCCTTTGATTCCTTAATAGCTGTGACTTTAGGCTACCAATCTCTTGTTAGACATTTGAGAATCTTGATGTTTAGTTCTTCTACATCAAAGGTTTTCCCTAGCCCAAGCAAGTGATTCACAATGTGGGTGAATCTAGTTTGAAGCTGTGAGATGTTCTCATTATCTCTCATTTTGAACATTTCATATTCATGAATGAGAGTGTGTTTCCTTGATCTTCTCACATCATCCGTTCCTTCATGTGTTACTTCAAGTAATTCCCACATTTCCTTGGCGCTATTACACCTAACCGTCCTGAAAAATGCATTTTAAGATAAAGCAGAAGTTATCATATTCTTTGCCTTGAAATCATATTGAGTTAATTTCTTTTCTATTTCAGACATTTCATCCCATTCCTTTGGTATTGATTTGCCATCAACAACTTGGGTAGGAATGTATGGACCTTTCTCAATACAATTCCATGCACTTGGGTCATTTGATTGGATAAAGATTTGCATTCTGTTTTTTCAAAAACTAAAGTGTTCTCCTTCAAACAAAGGTGGTCTGTTCAAAGATGCACCCTCCTTGAATGTTATTTGATTAGCATTCATTGTAAAAGATTTGAAAAAGATCTTGAGCAAATTACAAGAACCAGCTCTTGATACCAATTGAAAATACAATGAATACCTAATCCAATAAACCAAGAGGGGGGGTGAATTGGTTTTTGCCTCCTTTTTAAAATTTTCTTACAAAACAATGTACAGCGGAAGAATTATTTGGATCGTATCTTAGATCAAAATAGTTTAGAAAATAATCTTCTTCCCCAATCAATTAACTCTTGTGCTAAATCAAAGTTTGAATGATACACAAATTGAATATCTCGAGAATTCAATGAAACATAAACCAGAATTCAAATGCACACAAGTTTATACTGGTTCACCTCTCAACCCCGGAGGCTACATCCAGTTTATCTTCTAATCCAAACCAAATTAGAGTTCCACTATAACAAATCTTAGTTCTTTACAAGCAATCAACAAGGTCTCTTTCACCCACCCTAGGCAAAACTCAAAATCTACTCCCTAGATTTCTCAAAAGACCAAGAACCAGAGATCCCCTCTCTGTTCTACCCCTAGAAAACCCTTTCTAGTAATGCTTTAAAGAACCCCAAATGTTACATGGAAAATCAACACAGATTACAACAATTAAAAGAAACAAAAATTACAAATAACAAAGCTTAATGTTCAAGAAGGATATCACCTCATTTTCCTTTGCAGCTAAAATGATATGAACAAATTATACAACCTGAGATGATGTATGGAATGCTTTCTTGAATCACAACTTTGCATGAATGATCACACACAATGATTTCTTTGACTAAGCACTCATGTTGAATCTAACACAATTGATCAACTCTCTAAAAATGAACTTTAAAACCTCTTTGAACTTTTAGAGAATGTAAAACCTCTGATTGGAACGAGTGCTCTCTTTTTGATCTCCCTATTTGAGTGACACAACTTTTCTATTTATAATAAAACTGATTTAACAGACTGTAATCGATTATTTAGCTAATGTAATTGATTATTTAATCACCAGTAATCGATTATTCCGTCTCAATAATCGATTAAATTGTTCATCTCAGTTCTGGAAATCTTGAACGAACACAATAATCGATTATTATCCCATTTAATCGATTACGCTAGAATTTCATACTTTCTTCACAAGCAGAGGTAATCGATTATAATGCACTTTAATCGATTACGCCAGAACATGTCCAAAATACTACAGAGCATATTTAATCGATTACAATTATTTTGTAATCGATTAAACCAGTTCATCATGCTATGTTGAATTATGCAGATGCCTTATGTAATCGATTATTTGACTCACGTAATCGATTACAACAGTGTAAAATCTTTTTATGCTTATTTAGATGCACTCATGCAGTCCTAATCATTTGCACATTCTAATATGATTATCAACCAATGTATGAATGTATGTATGCATGATTTACTTAATAGCTGCATAGGATTATAAGGATTTATCTTAATGACCCAAGCTTTAACCAAAATTACAAATGCCATCAAATTTGAGTGGGCATGTAAAAATATCAAAACCAAATAGCTTCCATCAACCTTGATTCTTTGTCTTCAGCTACTTGAATCTAACACCAATTAAGTGACTTGCATTTATATGATCATGAGATAGATAGGACATTTCACAGATTGAGCAGAAATAATAGTAATCTAGATAAATTTGATAATGTAGTTTTAGATAGTAGTATAGTGTCTTCTGAGTCTTTAGTTTCTAAGTCTATTTCTAATTCTGAACATCTTGATTCTAAAATTTTTGTTGATAAAATGGCCGATAACAACCTAACACTTAAGGAATTGGCTACACTTGATCCATTTGCTTCCAAAGTTTCACGGTCTTGCAGGTGGAGATCCACACAAGTATCTTAAGGAGTTTTATGTAGTGTGCTCCACCATGCGACCACATGACAGTCATGAGGATTATGTCAAGATGAAGGCATTTCCATTCTCTCTGGATGGTGTGGCCAAGGACTGGTTGTACCATCAACCAGATCCTATCAACACTTGGACAGATATTAAGAGAAGATTTTTGGAGAAATTCTTCCCTGCATCCAGAATAGCATCCATCCAGAAAGAAATTTGTGGTATAAGGCAACTAGCTGAAGAGACATTATATGAGTACTGGGAGAGATTCAACAAGCTGTGTGCTACATGTCCTCACCATCAAATCAGTGAGCAATTATTGATTTAGTATTTTTATGAAGGTTTGATGTTGATGTATAGGGGTATGATAGATGCAGCCAGTGGATGCACTTTGATGGACAAGACTCTTGTTGCTGCAAGACAGTTGATCTTTAACATGGCAACCAATTATCAGCAATTTGGTACTAAAGTTGCTGCAACATCCAAGGCTACTGCAAATGAAGTTTCTGTTTCTATGGTTGCTAATAACCAGAGGTTGGAGAACAAGCTAACAAAGTTGACATCCCTTGTGAGACAACTTGCTATTGGTCAACAGCAGAACGTGATGGCAGTCAATCAACCAAGGTTGTGTGGTATCTGTTGTGCACCTGATCATCCAACAGATGCATGTCTCACTCTACAAGAAACAGAACAAGCTGCTTATGATTCTGCCATACAACCTGGACAGTCATTCAGACCTTAACATCAGCAATATCAACCCTCCACTAGCAAATACCAAGCTCCTCCGTTCAGACAACAGCCACAGTTCCAGCAGCCTGTACCTGTACCTGCACAACCTGTGCAGACCAGTTCTGGACCTTCTTTGGAGGACTTGATGAAGCAAATGGCAACCACCAACATTCAGTTTCAACAAAATGTCAGTGCCACCATCCAAGACTTGCAGACTCAGATTGGACAGTTAGCTACAACTGTCAACCAGATGCAGTAGCAAGGTTCTGGCAACATTCCATCACAACCAGTTATTAATCCAAAGAATGTGAGTTCTATTACCTTGAGGAGTGACAAGGAGCTTCCAAATGTTGGTGCTAAAATTGATGATGGCAAAAAAGTTGATGATGGTGCCAAAATAGATTCTACACCAACACATATTCCTCTACCTTTTCCTTCTAGATCCATTTCTGCAAAGAAAGTGGAGTTTGATTCTGATCTGCTTGAGATTTTCAGGAGGGTGGAAGTCAACATTCCCCTCTTGGATGCCATCAAATAGATTCCAAAATATGCAAAGTTCTTGAAGGATTTGTGCACCCACAAGAGGAAGCTGAAGGGAAATGAGCAAGTAAAGATAGGCATAAATGTTTTTGCACTTATACATGGCAAAACTATTGTTGATGTCATTTCACTATCCACCTTACCGCAGAAGTGCAAGGATCCTGTCACTTTCATTGTCCCTTGCACCATTGGAGATTGTACTTTTGTAGATGACATGTGTGACCTTGGAGCCTCCATTAATTTCATCCCCACATCAGTTTACAGATCATTACATCTTGGTGATTTGAAACCCACTGGTGTTGTCATTCACTTAGCCAACAGGAGTGTTTCGCTTCCACTTGGACTTATTGAAGATATGCTGGTGCGAGTTAATAATTTGATTTTTCCTGCAGATTTTTACATACTGGATATGGAGAATGAGTCTTCCAGTCATGGTTCCACATTGATGCTAGGGAGACCTTTCTTGATGATAGCCAGGACCAAAATTGATGTGTATACACGAACTCTTTCCATGGAGTTTGGTGATGATGTTGTCCAGTTTAACATTTTTGAGGCCATGAGACATCCTGTAGAGAAGCATTCTGTCCTTCTTCTTGATATCATTGATGTTGCAATAGATAGTGTAGACATTTCTGATTTTTTTGATTTTGGTTCTTGTAATTGTACTTGTGATGATTCTATTGTTTTGTGTAGTATTTGTGCAGAGATTTCCTCCGCACTTGACTCTGATTGTGTTGCAGATACAGGTAGAGGTTCTGATTCTACTATCTTTCTTCCCTCAGCCACCAACCTTTCCTTGCCTTCCACCATTCAGCCACCTTCCTTGGAGCTAAAGTCACTACCTGAGCACCTTAAATATGCATATTTAGATGATGCTCAACAGCTTCCAGTCATCATATCTAGTAGCCTATCACTTGAGCATAAAGAGAAGTTGCTGCATGTTTTGAGAGGCCACAAAAAGGCCATTGGATGGACACTTGCTGACCTTCCTGGAATAAATCCTTCCATCTGCATGCATCGAATACTCTTGGAGGATGATTCTAGGCCGGTGAGGCAGCCACAGAGGAGGCTGAATCCCACTATTCTTAATGTGGTGAAGAAGGAAGTGATGAAGTTACTAGCTACAGTGATCATCTATTCCATTTCAGATAGCACTTGGGTTTCACCTGTCCAAGTGGTCCCTAAGAAGTTAGGTATCACTATTATGAAAAATCAGGATAATGAGTTGATTTCGACTAGAGTAGCTAACAGTTGACGAGTTTGCATTGACTATAGGAGACTTGACCAGACAACTTGCAAGGACCATTTCTCTCTCCCCTTCATTAACTAGGTTCTGGAGAGGTTGGAAGGTAAATCATATTATTGCTTTCTTGATGGTTTTTCTGGTTACATGTAGATTCATATTGCACCGGAGGACCAACATAAGACCACATTCACCTATCCATTTGGCACATTTGCCTACACTAGGATGCCCTTTGGCCTATGAAACGCACCTGCTACCTTCCAAAGGTGTATGGTGAGTATCTTTTCTGATTTATTAGAGAGTTGCATGGAGGTTTTTATGGATGATTTCACTGTTTATGATTCCTCTTTTGATGCATGTTTGGATAGTCTCTCTAGAGTTCTTGATCGATGTATTGGAACTAACCTTGTTCTTAACTTTGAGAAATGTTATTTTATGGTACATGAAGGTATAGTCTTAGGGCATTTAGTCTCTAGTAGAGGTCTTGAGGTCGATAAAGCTAAGATTGATGTTATTACTTCTTTACCTTAGCCCGCTTATGTGCGGGAAGTGCATTCTTTCTTGGACATGCAGGTTTTTATAGGAGATTCATCCAGGATTTCAGCAAGATTGCACTGCCATTGTCCAAGCTTCATTAAAACGGCGTAGACTTTATGTTTGACCAACCTTGCAAAGAGGCATTTGAGGAATTGAGAAAGAAGCTTACTACCTCTCCCATCATGCAACCACCAGATTGGGAACTTCCATTTGAGCTCATGTGTGATGCATCTAATTATGCACTTGGGGCTGTGTTGTCAGAGAGAGTTGATAAATGATCACATGTCATTGCTTATGCTTCACACACTTATGCTTCCGATCTTATTTGCTTTGCTCTCATATCACTGTCTTTACTGACCATGCAAATTGGGGGTTGGTAACATGACTGGTGAAGATAGGCTCTTTCACTACATCATTACCTACATCCTTACACCAAGGTCAACTAATCATGCATAGATCACATATGATGACCTGCAGCTGGTGTATGGGATGAAGACTGGAACTCAGATTAATTGGGTTCTAGTTATTGAGGAGACAATGATGATGTCTAAAAGGTTACTTAGCTATCAATTCCCTTATGCTGTATTAGTCTCAAGGTTTATTGATTACTTTGGAATTGATGTGTCAAATGAGATAGTTGACAACACAACTAACATCACCAACCTCATCACTATCAAGTATATCACCAAGCTAAGATTGATGAAAACTCCAAATGCGTGGATAATGGCTGGAGCTCAAGCTCCTTAAGGAGGTGCTGATGAGGAACAAGAAGCTGAGGAAGAAGATGTTGATGCTGGCCCTATTGAGCAACAGTAGAGTCCTTTTGAATCCCTAATGATTCAAAAGATGGATGCAATGATAGCTCTGGATCATGGACATTCAGCTGATGTTCATTTCTCTTTGGATGAAATCACCACTAGATTGGAGAATATAGAGACTAGAATGGCTCTTAAAGACTTTGATAATCTCTAGATTAGTGGTTGTATTGTTTGGCTTCTGGTTGTGTTGTTTGTTTTCTCTCATGTTCAGCAACTATCTTTGATGTTTACCTTTATGTACTACACCTTCTATAAAATTTGCTTTATGTTTTTACATCTTCCGTTGCTTATTTCATTATAGTTGGAACATTTTGTCTTTGATAAGCCAAAAGGGGGAGAAAAATGAACATATAAAATAAACATATGAAGGGTGCTAGGTGAATAAGAGAATATAAGGGGAGAAGAATGATAAACTAAATGATAAATGTTTGCTCTAATTTAAATGAATATAAGCATTGCTCTTAATCTAACTTGATATAGATTACATAAGAAATGGGGAGCAATACATATGCTTATGATGTTTTGAGTTTATGAAAAATACTTAACACTTAGTCTTGGCTAGAGGCTTATTATTTTTCAGGTTTAAGTAAAAGCTCTTGGAAACTGTCTCCTAAGAAGAACAATAAGGTTCAACATGTTCAATTGAAGTTTGGCATGATCAAAGCCAAAAAGGGGGAGATTGTTAGAGTCAGGGGGAGCTCAAGAGGATCAAGAAGCTGAGTCTCAAAGTCTACAAAGTATTTAGGCTTTTTTACATGTCAAATCAATTTGATTGGTAGTTGTAATTTGTGTATGAGATGAAACTTCCTATGATCCATTACATAAAGCTCATACATGGTTTTTCCATTCATGTTTTCATAAAAGCATAAGTCTTGTGAAAAAGCTTTTCTGAAACAAAGAGTTTTCATGATTGCATAAAAGCCAAAGTGTTCAATGTTTAAGTTTTTGGAAAAACAAGTTTTCTCTACTTTAATCGATTATCAGTTAATGATAATCTATTACTTAAGCTTTTAAGAATACTTTAATCGATTACAAGAGTATGGTAATCGATTACACTTCACAAAGTCAAAGAAAAGTCTTCCTATGATAATCGATTACGATATTGCTGTAATTGATTACTTGATGTGTATTTGAAACTAATACTGGTTGTGATAATCGATTACATTGCTTATAAATCTTTTTTGGAAAGTTCAATAACACTTTAATCGATTAAATGTGTTAACAATTGATTACATAAGTGAATTTAATCGATTACATTAGTGAATTAATTGATTACTGACAGTTACAAACTGATTTCTATAAATAGTTGTTAGGTGTTTTGAAAAAGAACAACAAAATTACAAAGTACTTTCATCAGCTTTTTGAAGTAAGAAAAGATTTCAAGTGCTAAACTCTATTAAGTCCCACAAATCCTCAAGATTCAATGATTTCAAAGGAGGGTTTCTTCTTGGGCAAGCTTTCAAAAGAAGTTTTGTAAAGAAAGTTCGGAAGTAGCTTCTTTCACCTTTTAATTCAAGTCTGGTAAATCATTTGCATACATCAATTACTAGATCATCAGGTGGTTTCTTTCTTTAAACTTTGTTGTGAATTCTTTTGAGTTTTTAATTGTATATTAATAACATAGGTTTTCTTAAAGCTTTACTAGGATAGGTGTTCATAAGGGTAAGAGTAGGGAAAGGTGTTTTTTATGTCTTGATCACAGAGATTCTAAGTGTGTTAGAAGTCTCGTTCTTAATCTAGGTGTGATTAAGAATGATTGTGTAAAAAGCTTGTAAGAACAATTTGTTATTAGTAGAACTCTAACCTTTGTGGTTGGAAGAACTGGATGTAACTTCTCAAGGTTGAGAAGTGGACTAGTATAAATCCATGTATTGACTACTTCTTTCTAATCTTTTCTTGTTGTTATAATTTGTCATTCTTTGGTGCTACATTTCTTATTCAACAAGTAAAAGTTTTGCGATTGCATTCTTGAGCTGTGGTGTTTGATTGGTTGGAGTATTCTTGGATTGTTTAAAGAATTTTTAAAATACCAAGGTTAACCAATTCACCCCCCTCTTGGTTCTTGTGTGTTGTTCATACTATTTTCAATTGGTATCAAGAGCAGGTTCTTGAGTGTTATTCAAGATCACTATCTTTTTTCAAAGAAAATGAATACCACACAAATTACCTTCAAGGAGGGTGCCTCCGTCAATCGTCCTCTGATGTTTGAAGGAGAGCATTTCAGTTTTTGGAAAAACAGAATACAAATTTTCATTCAATCCAATGACCCTGGTGCATGGAATGTGTTGCGAACTCAGCAACTGTACCGTTCGTTTCAAGTAATAAAGTGAATAAGTAGAGTATCGTCTCCACAGGGATTGAATGTAATCTTATGTAACTTAATGTCTTAGAAATTGGAATACAAAATAATAAGTTTGAGAGAGTTTGTTGATTTGTAATTGAGTACTGTAATTTAAATGACAGAAAATTAACCAGAATGTAAGCGAATGTAATTAGATTTTACCGTAGTAGTGAGAGATGATTGTGGTTAAGCGCAATCCCCTATGATTCCTTCCTACTATGTTCGATTGATTATTAACTTGAACTAATCCTAATTACTCAGCTGATGTGTTCTCTTATGATTAGCTAAACCCTAATCCCTTAGTG
>CM023949.1:17464107-17481674 GCA_013407115.1 Glycine latifolia | reverse complement strand
ATATATATATATATATATATATATATATATATATATATGAAAATAAACAGCCCCAAAGGTCATCAAAATCAATTCAAAAGATCATCAAAATCAATTCCAACCATCACCAATATTTCAGCACTTCACTCTTTAACATATCCAACTCTTAATCAACATAAACACATCATAAAATAACCTCTAAGGATCTAAAAATTCAGCCTAGTATGCTCAACCATAAATCTGCACCATTAAACATAAAAGTTAGTCTAACTAAACCCTTAAACCAAGATTGAAGCCTAGCCTACCTTAAGCAAATTTGCCTTGTTGGTTAGAACCTGCATTTGATTAGATGACTGGCTTCTTTTTTTATGGTTTGCCTTGTTGGTCTCCTTGTCTTGATTCCACTCAGAAAGGTATACTTTACATATCTTTTTTTTGTTGTTTTTGCTTTGTTTTGTTTTGGATGTCTATGCTGCACATCTTTCTATGACTGGTAATATTGGATGCATATATGTAGAACATTGTAACTCTGTTGAATTCTTCAAAGGGAAGTGCCTATGTATATAAAATATTTTCTAATTCTATAATCTAAATCATGATTCTTTACTTTTTATGTAAATGGTCGTTGGACAACCACAAGTGTCATATGCTAGTGTAAATTTAACAACAAAGACAACAATAGTTTGGCCTGTATCTAAAGCAAAAAATGCACTAAATTTGCCAAAGCAATTAAGGGAGGCACTTGCATAGCATTTACTTAGTTGTGGCTATAATTCTAGCCTTCGAGGTATATTTTCAAGATCACAAGTTTAAGATTATATACACCTCATTATTGTCCATTTGTATATTTCCAAATTCTCATCATCTCTAAACATTATTATCAGCTGTTATGATTCCTAGTTCTTGTTAATATTAGTATTTAGTGTTAATTTGTAAAGGTTTAAGTGTACTCTATAGACTGAAGTTGAAGCTAGGATTTTGGTTTGAAATTCTTAAACATGTGTGAATATAAATGACCAACAATTGATCGTCCTACATAACTTCAATTTATGCATAATATGTGCTAAGCGATTTCTAGAGCAATGATAAGATTTATAAGCATGGGGATACCTTTGAATTTTTTAATAGACATAATATGCAACATTGGACACGTTACTAATCTGGCTACATAGTTATTAAAATCAAATCGGATCAGCCGGTCGGACCGGTTGGACCAGGAGTCGGTAGCATAAGCGATCTGATTATACTATTTGATAGGTTATGTAACATCCTCAATCTTTAGTTTATATTTATGATTGAATTATGGAAGTATGATGATAGTTGGATACAAGAAGGATAGGATAGAATTTATTTGAACATAAGCTGCCCAAAATTGTCCACTACTGCCACCCGATTTGAAAATTTTATTTCTCTCTCATTTCTCATTCAAATTAGGTTTATGATATATGTAATTAAATATCTAGATGTCAACTATAACATATAAAAATTTTAGATAAATCTAGATTGTGTACTACTTGCAGTCACGAAAACACTAAGAGATGTTAGTGTGAAATTTTGAGCTTGCTGGCAACTTTGGAGTCTAGTTTTAAAAATGCTATAGCTAGAGTTTTATAAATCCAAATAAGGCATGTGATACCTTGTTATGAAGCTTAGGAAGTCTTGTTTAACATACTAAAAGATGAGAATTTATAGACTGGTAGATTGGTACAGAATATACTAAGAACGAACCACATCTGGTTAAGTGTTTCTAGCTATTTGAAAAATTTGGATTGGGCAAAACGTTTAACTCCCAGAATTTTGGAGCAAGGAATAAAAGCTTCAGCCAAAATTGGACCAATCAGAGGTTTCCCCATGCAAGGTCCCTTTCCACGTGCACAAGAGTCATTAAATAAGGGAATCTTGCACTAAAACAATAAGCTAGAAGCAAAGCTATGAAGTGTATGCTGCTGTAAAAATTTTGAAGGCTAAAGGGAAAAGATAAAATATGGCTTTGTGTGCATGTGTAATTACATAATCCAAGTAAATACATCCCCTTTGCCAGCCATGTTCCACGTAGCATTAGGCCAGCTGCCCCAAGTCAATGATTAAAGGAATCTTGACCAAGAAAATCTAGTGCAAGATAACGTTTAGAAGAATATCTTTCAAAGTAATGATGAATTAGTTAAGTTCTAACTAAACTAACTACTAATTCAGTTATAATATAACCAAATTCACTTACAACTTAACTAATTAAATTAGTATAAATACCTAATGATGTTGAAAATTTTTGCACGTAGGATTGCTAGCTCTAAAACTCCTTCCATGGCTACTTGTTTTTCCTTGCACCTAGCTTTTCACTTCTTACCTTTTGCTTACTCAAACCGTTGCTTCACCTCTACCATTCTATAGATCAAATTTTCTTCTTTTCAAGACTTCATTCCTTAAAGGATTTCCAAGAGAAGAAGCCACTTAATCAATTTCAAATCCAAATTCAATTGAGGTAGGCTAGGCTTCAATCTCTAATTAAGGATTTATTTGGACTAACCTATGTGTAATGGTGCAGATTTATGGTTGATTATTTAGGCTGAATTTTCATATTATTGAAGGGTAATTTATGATGTGGTTATGTTGATTTAAGAATAGGATAGGTTGATGATTTAAATGCTGAAATATTAGTGATATTTGGACTTGATTTTGATGACATTTGGATTGTTTATTTTTATTTATATTGTGGGACTGTTTTAAATTAATTTTGAGAAGTAGAGGTTGAATGGTATGTGGATAAATGGTTTAAATACTTAAGCGGTACAACTTTGAGGATTAAGTAGTAGGGTGGTAGGTGAAAGGAGATTAAGATCTAGACTAAGTTCTAATCTTTTCTTGAGAAGATTTAAAGGAATTAAGAACTTATTTGAAAGATATTTTGTGGTTTATTAGTTACAATTCTAACATGATTTGTCTGTAGCTTAAGGATATTCAATTGCCATGCATAAGTTGGTATGATTTTGCTTGAATAAGGTATGGTAGCCTAACCATACATTTTGGTTTGTATGATGTTTGTGATGGGAAATTTTTCCATGAGGTTGTATGAATTTTCTCATGGATTGTATTATTGATGAAAATGATGGATTTGATGTGATGATATATTGATTCATGTTTCCGAGTCCAATACGAGATTTGTGAAACAAAATCTGATACTACATCCAGTACGAGATGTAGAGACCAGGTGCAAATACATGAAATGACATGCATGATTAGCGTAAGATGACCGCAACATTTCTACATCCAGTACGGGATGTAGCTACATACAATATGATATATAAAGGCCATGTGCACCCTGAAAAATTCATTCATGCATACATGTTGTCTACATAATTATTTATTGTATGGATTTATTTGAATATATTGATGATTTAGTAACGTACTAATGTGTTTGGTAGTTTAGTTTTGCCTACTAAGAAATTTTATTTCTCACTAGATTTGTTTCATTTTTTTATAGATGGCTTCCGTGATCATCTTTCTTGACACCTTCGATTGGGAATGGTGTATCTTGATGCAGATAGAAATTGTTATATCCTTACAAGGCATCCAGTCATACGTATGTATGTATGTTTTGGCATACACTTCCCAGTATCGATTCTTAATGACCTGTTCAACCCAAATGATCCATTTCTACAATTTGCTCCTGCCTACCTTGACCCACCAATGAAGCCCCTTAATCTGCCTAATGATGAAGAAAGCATAGGTGGAAACTTATGAATTAAGAATGGGTAATAGGTGTATGTAAATAAATAAGGATCATATCATGTGGCTAATGATTTTTCGTAGTATTTCTATGTTTTGATGTAAGATATTATGGTTATGTATAATGAACTGTGTGACTTGAATGATAAGTGAAGTAACAATAACCAGCTTACGTTTAATAAAATAGTTTACAACCTATATATTTAGACAAATTTTAAACGCTTACTTTTATACGCGTCATTCAAATAAACATTAGTAAAAATTTTCTAGAAAATAAATTAAGTCATTACAGGTTATGCAGTTGACTCGGTCAAAATCGGTCCGGTCTGGCCGGGTTCTTTTTTTTTGGGAATTTTTTTTTTAAATTTTGGATTATTATCAATAGTTATTTTGGAGTATGAATGAGCTATTTTTACTCAAATAATGTTAGTTATATACTTATATATAATTGATACATATATAATTTTAAATTTTTAATATATACCGGGTTAAATCGGTTCAATTATTGACCCACCGGTTGGACCACTAACCCACTGACTCATTACCTTGATCGGGTGAATGATTAGACCGATTTTAATAACACTGTCTGGCTGTCCACTTAGTTGTCATTACTTCAAATCAGATTAGATATTACCACATGTTGTAAAGTTTCATTAGATTTACATGAAGTTGGCGGGTTAAGTGGCAGGTGAAGAAGCTAGCTACTGAAGGAGTTATTTTACCATATGAATGCAAAAAGTGGTTTGTCTAGAGTCAATGGTATGCTCTCAATTCATGAGGTTCTAAGTTTTAACACATTACCTTTTGTATGAGTAAACTATTTTCAAATTTACTTGGATTTGAAATTTACTTCTACTCTGGTACTATTTCTAATTAACAAAATATCATGTTTCATGGTGTGCATGAAGGGGGTATTGGTTATGAATCTTGCACAATTAAATTTGTTGTGTATACATATACTAAAAGTTTGAATTAGAAATTCGAGTAATTGACATTCACCAATCAAATTATATTCCATTATTGTTGTTTATTTCATACACAAGTTATATGAGGGTAAGAAAAGAAAGGAAGAAAGTGAAAGTCTCTTGAAAGAAAGGATTTAGGAGCACTAATACCAGAACCATCATTGTCATGAACATATGCAATCTAAAGCTTTAAGATTCCTTTGTATGTTAATTTAAAATTGTTTTAATTTTTAGGGTATGCACAATTATATTATAAGCCTCACTTTAAGGTACAACCAATGTGTCTTTGTTTTTTGACCTATTTGATATGTTTGATGGAAACATAAATCCAATCATGTACTCCAATCCACTTTTTTCTTTTGTATCTTATGTTGTGTTCTTCATGACTTAGGAAATTCAAATGACTATTAAGGAGCCTATCCGCAAACAAATAACACAAGAGCTAAAAATCAATTAATCAGCACAATGTCCCTATGTTGTTGTCTGCTACAATTCATTCTATCATAATGGTGTCATATTAATCATCTTGGAGTACATGGATGTAGGGTCCTTAGAAGATCTTCTGAGCAAAGTTAAAACAATTCCAGAGTCATATCTTTCTGCCATCTGCAAGCAGGTGATGAATAAGATATTTTACTTCATCCTTGCACCTTTAATACTTTTCGTTGCATGCCTAACTAGACTCTTGTTTTAATACTATAATGTAGGTGCTCAAGGGTTTAATGTAAACAAACAATCTTATTATATTCCAAATTAGAATCAATAACATTGAGTGAAATTTTATTGATTGTGAAAGAGGAAGTTTGATTTTGAAAGTTTTATGTTTGTGTAGGTGCCTACTGGACAGGATCAAGCAAACTATTTTCTCTGTAACATATGAATATTATTTATCTTGGGACTCATGTCATGAGGTTTTACATTATAGTTTTCAAAAACATATAATGTAAAACAATCAGAACAATCAGTTGGGTTCACGACTGGGTTGAGTTGTATTTATGCTATGTAGGCTAATAGATTTAGACTCCAATCCAAAGTTGTCTTGTCATATATATTTTGAACTTTGGTCATTCCTAACTGTCTAGGCTTTATAAATTGAAGTAGAATGTTGGTTTATAATGTAAAAGCATCTTATTGATTCACTAGCAAATGCTAATATTTAAATTTTAAGTAAAACAAGAAAAATATTGTGGTTGTCTTTTTATTCTATTTTAGTAAAAAATATTCAACATTAACTGATTCATCTAAAGTTCTCTTTAAGGTGTTGATAATTTTTTTTTACATATCTAATCAAGCTATTGTGGTGACAATTTTTGTTTGTGGTGGTTTTCAAGCAAAGATACTAGATATTGAAAAGTGCTTAGACGTTGTTGGTACGTTGAAAGCTAAGGTATTGATGAGGTTCCTTTGGAGCTTGATTTTCTTGACAAGTTTTTGTAGTAAATATTATTTTGGTAAAAGGATGCTTAAAAGTTATTATCTTACAAAAATGTGTAAGTATTAGTGGTTTGACAATTAACTGTTATTAGACATTTGAAATTTCATGCATCTTATTCTATCATACATATATAATTGTCCTGACTCTGCCATATTTTGTGATTTTGATACATCCTCAAGACTTCATGATTCCTCAATAATATGTGAGCAAAGATCTAATTTTATGGCTTATGACCTTTATTAGATGCATCATTTTTTCCTTGTTGGCAACTAGCATGTACTTTCCTAACGTGTATTTTCTCTTCCATTAAAAGTTGATTGCCTAGGTTCCCATGTTTAATTAGTAGGCTTCATTGATGCTGCTTATATCAATAATTCAATATTCTATGTGTGTGTGTGCGTGCGCACCTTTGATTTGTTTTTTGGGTACAGTTTTTATGTCAACCTCGTTGCTCTTCTTTACCTATGTTGTAAAGAGATGGATTGCACTTGCACTCTTTAATTTTGTGTTAATTTTTCAAAAATACTATTTTCTAAGTCGATTATATGAAAATCGTCTTAGAAATTGACTTTCTAAGTCTATTTTTTTTTATAAACTCATCTTGAAATCCTCAATTTTTTTTTTTACATTTTTTAAAGAAAAGAATTTTAAGACAATTTTTATAAAAATCGGTGTAAAATCCGAGATTCTAAGTTGGTTCAAAAATCATAACGGCTTCAAAGACTATTCAAAACCATCGTGAAAAGGGTATTATAACAATTTTTTAAAACCTTTTTTGTAGTTGTGCAAGCTGTTATCTCTTATGTCAATCATTCTTGGTCACCATTATATATTCTATAAATAATGATTACTGATTTTTATTTAGTATTTATGGTTAGCTTTTAGCTTTTTACAAATATGTTTCCTTATATTTTTTCTTGGATTAAATATTTTTTTATTCTTGCAAATATGACAATGTTTGATTTTAATTCTTTAGAGGAACCTTTTTTTAATTTTATATTTTTTTTATTTGTATAAATTAAAGAAAAATACTAAAAATTGTATGACAAATCACACATCTTGTTCAATAGAAACAATTTTTTAAAAAAAATTATCGTTTATGCAATATGTTATGTGCAATTCCTATTTTCATAAATGAGAGATCAATAGAATCCTTTTTTTTAAAAGCTTTAAAATTAAGTTTAAATATAAATTAATATAATTTTAAGTAAATATTTAGATGTGTAAAAAAAGAGAGTAAATATTTAGATATTAATTTTGAATTGAAATAATTTTAGACAGCTTTTAGTTAGATGCAAATTTTATATTTGGTTTTACTACTAGCTTATTTTTAGAGTAACATTATTCAAACATAAATTACAACACTTTAAAAATCTATTTTATTTAAAGTCATTTTATTAAACATTCACCCAAACACATATTAACACTCTATTTTTAATATAATCTTTTTTATTGTGTGAAACTCATATGGTTACTATTTATCGTTAGGTAGGTCACATTTCCACTAATGGGATTTACATAAATTTAACAAATGTGTCCAAAAACAATCCACAAATAAGAGAATATATATAAGGAAAAAAAAATGTTAAAGGGCGTGTTAATTTTACTACACTCTTCGTTTTCTATTAACAAAAACATCTTTACATTAAGTCATTAATCTTCCACAAAAATTAAACTCATTAATTAAAGTTATCATTGTGATATACTACAAGGATTGATAAAACTCGAACCATGAAAATGATATAAATTAATATATAAAATTTAATTAAATAAGGAAGTTAAAATAGATTGAATTAAATTTTAAATCTAATTTAAAAATTAATCTAAACTTGAAATTAAATACAAAATGTATTGAAAATAATATTTTGTTTTAAGAAATTTTTATATTACTTCATATTAATTGTTAACTACTAATAAGTTATTTATTTGAGTGGTATTGAACTCGATTCCCTTAAGTAAAATTTCAAATTTCAGTTTTGTGGATGAAAAATATGATTAGAAAAAGAGATTCCCCTAAAAAGAAGTGATCATTCATATTTTTCGAAGGAGATTAATCATCTATAAAATTAGTACATATTTCACATTAATATCATGGTAACAGAAAATATTATTTCTAAAAATATGTTTTTATTATCTTAAATCAAGCTTGATTTTTATTTTATAGTAATATTTTGTTTGACACAATAGAAATAATTAGGAAATTGAGAGAAAGGGTGAGAAAATAAAGGAGAAGTATGAAATTGAGCTAGGTCGATAAAAAAAAAAATCCACATTGAGGGAAATGAAATTGAAATTGTGCTACGTGAGGAGAGATGTCCAATTTAACCATTGTGCCTCTACTTAATTGATTGTTATAGTCATACAAATGACTGCCATGCACATGATAATTGATCATCATGTGTGGGAAAATAATTTTCAAAGTTAAAAGTGGTTCAGGTAAAATTGATTGTTCTAAATTTACAGAACGGTCTTCCATTACTGAGAATTGATTTTCATGGTTGTAAAATTGATTCTAAATTTTGGTATGTGAGCTATTTTTTAGGGTAATTTAGTTTTATTATCTGTAATCTCATTGTCTCATATATATCTGTATATAGTAAACCAAATATTAGGTGGGAAGAAATTGGAATATTTTTTTGATTAAATATGTTTGAAATTTCCTATATATAATTGATTTTTGTTTTAAGTTTTTGATAAATGTTTTGGTTAATTTAAGTTTATGATATATTAAATAGTTTATTTTAGATCTTTGTCCTCAACTATAATAATGTCATGTCATCACTTAATCAACGAAAGTGATTTGGAACAAATTTTTTAATATATCGTAAATTAAAAAAAACATTTTTTTATTAAAGATTCAAAACAAAAATTAAGCATGTATTAAACACCTATAAATTATTTAAGCTTTTTTTTTTTTCAATTTTACTCTTATGAACACAAAAATTCACATTATTTCTCTATGTAGTACCAACACACCTTTAGAATACATCTATATAGTAGAATTGACATTAATTTAGAATAATAATTATAAATTAATCGCTTGGTACCTGCAAAAGTAAACATCTGTATTGGGTGCGGTGAGGTGGATGAATCCGAGTTTCATTTATTCTATATATAATTGGCCTGGTTTTCTCAAGTATGGAATTTATGTTGGACTGGTTGGGAGTGAATTCGGTACTAAGTAATGACATCCAGGCACATTTTACTCAATTTAAAGGACTGCGATTTAGTGATGGTATAGATTTTTTCGGTGACATATGTAGAACGGTCACAAAATAATAATATGGGAAGACTTTAAAAATCCTAGAGACTTAATTTAAAAAAATTATATAATCAGAACCTAATTAAAAATAAAAACAATTTGGGAACCTATTTCAAAATTCACAAATAGTTTAGGAATTTATTGAGTAATTTAATTATTTTATTTGCGAGATAGTTAAATTTTATATATTGCAAATCAAAAAATAATCTTATATTGTTTTAGCTTTTTTTTTCCATCCTATTTCACTATGAATCATATTAATTAGATTTTAATAAGCAGTAAGTCTGTTTTTTTTGTTTGCAAAGTCTGTATTTTTTTAGTACACGATAGATTTGTATTTTGAAAAACACTTATTAATTGCTTGGTTATTCATGAATATAAAATTATAAAAAAATATCATTTATAATTATAATTCAAAAAATATTATTTCTGTTAATATTTTTTACGATAGCTTCTTAAAAAGTTTCATTTTTGTGAAAATTGTTTTATTTTTTATGAAAAATATTTAATTTGGACAGTTTAGTATAATAATTAAATTGGACAGAAAAGTCTAAAATATTTATAAAAAAATGAAAGATGCATATTCATATTAGATTTAAACAAAAAAATGGTTCTAATTCAGTTGATTAAAGTTGTTGCTGAGTTTGATTCTTACAGCTAAAAATTATAGGTTAAATTAATTTTTTGGTACTCTAATTTATTTGTAAGGTTCAATTTGATCTTCTAGTTTTTTTGGAATTCAACTTGGTGCTTTAAATTTTAAAAACTATTCAATTTGATTCTATTATTTAAATTTGATCAACAGTGTTAAAAAATCATATTTGTGATAATTTAAAATTATCAGCAAGTGATTTTAAACTATTACAAAATACACATTTTCTAACACCATCAATTTTATTTAGATAAAATGACCAAATTTAATTGGTTTTGAAAATTAAAGGAGCAAAGTATTTTAACATTATAATGTAGAAAAATAAAACAATGCACGAATACAACATTTTAAATGCACGAAGAATTTATTGTGGTACTAATAAATGTCTTTAAAATATATTAGAAAAAATATTTGTGAATATATATTAAACTAATTATTTAATTTCAATTTATATTAATTTTATTTAAATTAAATAACAAAAAATTCCATAACCGGCATAGTTAAAGGATTAAAGTACGTGACCGAAAAGACAAAGACATCAATTACAGTAGTTAACAAAATAACAAAAATTAAGAAAAATATCTTATTTATATAAAAAAAATGCCATTTATTAGTAAAATAAATGTTCCATGCATCACACATCAGATAAAGTAGTTACAAAATAATGAAAAACATATATTTTTGCTAAACTTAGTATTGATTCTTGTATTTTCAAATTAATAAATTTCAGTCTTCCAAATTTTAGAAATATCTAAATTTAGTCTCTCTCACTAACTCGACAGCTGTTAGTGACCATATTAACATGACAATAGTTGATTGACATACAATTATATCAGTCTAAAATATATTTTTTTGGCAGTGTAAAATTCCCTTGTTGCATTTGAAATTTGTCTGAACTTTATTAGAAGTTTTCGACCGCCACAAAGAAATCATGGCCAAACTCCATCATATATAGAGAATGATGCTGCAAACCAAAAAAAGTTAAGACTCAATTAGGAGAGATCTTGTAGCATCACTAACAAAACTCATAGCTGATGAATTTTGCAAAAAGGCACTTTCCTCTTCTCCGACCTCCACCCTTCTCTCATCCTTCACCTTCCCGACTCTCTTCAAAGCATGCACCAAACTTTGTTGTCATGTCAGCACTTAGAATCCGAGTATCTATAAAAATTAATTTGTGGGGATAATAAATAATTTATAATATTTTTACAAAATAAAAATATCATAAGATTTTACAACATATATAATGTCATGACAAAAAAATAATCCAAAATGCTTGAACTTTTACAAATTACATATGTATTTTCTTTATCAATATTATAAAAATTATTTATATATGTATGTAATTAAACAATCATTCAACTATTCATCTTCATTGTGATTGTGTATATTCTTCGCAAAATTAATTGTAGATACACATTTTAAATGACAAACTCTCTTAATTCAATTTTTGCTCTATTTGAGAGTTATGATGAAATCTTAAATAAAAATATGTAGTGTAAGTTAATAAATGAATTAGTGTACTATGTTGAAGGTCTATTAGAGAAGTTTGAGCATTAAAAATCAGATTATTATTTTGGTCCTCTATTTTTCTATTTTTTTAGATTCAATTTGATCCCTTAATTTATATATATTAGATTCACTTTTGTCCCTTTATTTTTAAATTTTCTAATTAGGTCTATATTTTTTAAAATAAATTCAATTTAATCTCATGGATGAAAGTATTCAATAATGATAGAAGAAAAATGAGATCAAATTGAACTTAATTTAAAAAAATAAAGAACCTAATTGAACCTTTTAAAACTAAAGAAAACACATTAAATCTAAAAAATAAATTAAAAAATCAGAAATGATAATTAAATCTAAAAATTAAAAAATTAAAAAAATAAAATTAGTATCAATTTATTCTCGTTTTTTATTTATTATAAATTTTTATATATTTTAAAAAATTATCATATAAAAACAATACCTTTTTTTTTTTATAGGAATAAGTTTTTTTTTATTACATATATAAGTAAAATAAATAAATTTAGTGGGGGCAATTGTCCCCACATAACATTAAGTGAATATGTCCCTTCTTAAAATGATATTTTTTTTATCCACGGACATCAAAGACATTCAGGCACTCTATTGGACCATCTCAACTATACCCCTTACTATAATAGAATGATATGAAATAATGGTCTATCTCTCTCATCATCAAATTACAGTACTTGAACAGGTATAAAGATATGCATGCCATATGTATGCACAAATATGATAAAGCTAAAAATCCTTTGATAACATATCTTGGTTGAGATATTTAAGTATCAACTACATCAATATGATTCCAATGAAAGTAGATCTACTATATAACGGCCACTAATGCATTGTATTACCTTCACCTCTGAAAACATGAACATCAAGTGTTGCATCTTCTCTATTAACAAGCTCAAAGATACAAACATCTCCAGGTTCCAGTTTATTTTCTCTTGCAAATAATGGCCAGCCAGCAGAGAGTGTGCCTTGAGAATTGTATTCAAAAAATACAAACTTTACAGGCCACAATTTCTTTCTAAACTGTAACATCACCACATTCCGGTTCATCTGTACAAAATACTTCCTCACAAAATCCATCGGCACTTGCTGCATCAAGTATCATATATGTATATATGTTCATCACTTTCATAGCAAAATCAAACAATCGACGAAAGAATAATATAATACTTGTTCATGAAAGATCAAAATCAAACATTTCGTCTTCTTGTTATTTCTGTTATTAGGTAGCCTGTTAATTCTGGTTCATTAGTAGTTAATTAGTTCCTGCTGTTGGAGTTGGTTATCCAACCTAGCATGATTGACACAATAAGAAATTCATTTTCAGTTTTCACATATTCTGAATCATTAGATAAAAAAATGCACAGCTATCAATATAATTAGGTGCTTAACTAAACTTTACCGGGCATTTTGTCATTGCCTTCAGATAATTAGGAGTTAGAGTGACCATGAAAAAGGGATTTTCTGATGTGAATTTGCTAGCTTCTTCTCTGGTTGTTAAGATCTTCGGCTTGAAGTGACTACTTTCTAACCATGAAGATTTTTTACTTGAACTTCCACCTGTCCAGTTAGTTTAAGGATGCACATTTTGAAAGATCTATATTTGCATTTTCACTGAATTCAGCTTTAGCTTTTCATAGAGAGTAATAAAAGCTACCAAAAAAATAAGCTACAAATTGCACATGTTGGATACATAGAGCTCTAACTTGTACCTGTTATCGATACAAATCTAGAAATAGACTTACATTCAACATCAAGGATTTTCTTTCTCAAGATTTTTTTTTTTGTCTTACGTCAGGGACTACAGAGTATCCCAACCCACAAGGTCAAAAATTAATCCTGTTTGCGTTGCGTGACTGTCGCTTGTCCAAAAGAATTTTTGCACACGATGGTTTGAGTCATCTAAAGTGTAGATATATAGCCAATGATTGATAAATTAACGGTTAAGATTGTTATTAATTGCATACATATGTAAAATACATTATGAAATTGTTTAAATTTCAAGAATTAACAGCTATACTCCACTTTATTCTCAAAAAGGAATCCTCGTGAAAAGTTAGGTCTAATTAACTGCATCACCTTGAACTGATTCTAAATCTTCATTGTGTAGATAAAATGGAACAATAGATACCTTGTGAAATGGGGCAACTTGGTTCTTCTGCACCTCGAAAGATGGAAACCTTGAAGGCAAGGCCCTGTATCTCCTGGATCAGTTCAAAAACACAAATATCCCCCACATTCAAATGATTTTCTGATGCAAATTTGTGCCATCCCCCAGTAATTCTAGGAGCAGAACAAATAACAGGCCATGTTCTCCCTTCCAAGACCTCAAGGATGACAACTGCATGTGTCTTCAAATATATTTCTGCAAATTCAGGTGGTATTTCCTGGGATATTTTTTCACAATAAAATAAAATATAAGAACAAAGAATTATATTTCTTCTGCAGCATCCTTATAAAAGAAGCTGAGTAGCTGACTCATGAATCATGACAATGCATATGTTTAATCAAAGGCTCACCAGGCAGTCTCCATTAATAAAGGAGGGATTCATGACAAGCCTGAAAGTGGGATTTTCAGATCTGAAAGCTGTGGCTCTGTTTAAAGCTGTAGAAGTCAACTGTCCCACTTTTGGCCATTCAGTGTTAAATATGTCTCTACCTTCATCTTCTGAAAAATTGAACATGACATGATTAAGTTATAAAAAATTGGTCTCCAAAAGCTAATTGGATCCACAGAATAATCTTATCATGACATACATACCATCTAATTCATGCTTGACAAATTTTGCCTTTTGAGATCTAGTGCTTCTCATTTGGACATGCTGATGCAAGTTCACCACATTGGTGCTTTTTTCAACATTTGTAGTTAGGCCAGCCTTCATTTTCTTGGTAGGTTGAGGAGAAGACACTGTGGATTTCTCTCTAGTCTTTTGGCATGAAAATTTCTCATCCAAAATTTCAACAGGATCATCACTAATCTCAACATGGCTGCTGTCCTTTACGTGATGAGTACCATTGGAAGGATAGTCTATTTCAACGGCACTGGCGTCGAATATGTGCACATCAAAATGAGAAGTTCCCTCATACTCAAAGAACAGCAAATGACCATGATCTAGACCATAGTATGTGGCAAACTCCTTCCAACCTTTTTGAAACCAAATCTCACCATCATGGTTGGTCCAATATATTTTCCATCTAGTGCTATCTGGGGACTTTAGAGACACAGGGTTTGACATTCCATCTCCATATTTTTTAGTGAAAATTGTTGGGAGCTTCTGCAAAGACTCTGTTGTTAGCATTCACAAGCATAACAGCGAAACATAAACCCCTAAGTAGCTATCTTATCAATTCAAACTTATGAAAAAAATGGAGAAGTATTTTTAATAAGTATATTAGGCAAAAACATATTTAATAAGTATTTTGATAAAATGTTGTGAAATAAGTGCAAAAGTGTTGTGAAACAAGTAATAATATGTTGTGTATATCCAACCAAGGAGGTCTAGCTCAATTGGTTGAACATGGTTTGAGTGTTGTCAACCCCCTGATATCATGTCCAACTCCTACACATTAAAAATAATATTATGTATATCCAGGATCATGTACGCGGAGATACAGGAGTATTCAGTCCATGAAAGCTAAACCATCATCCTTTAGTATTTGTGATTCCTATGTCCAAGGTTTTAAACACCGGTCGTGATCGTGTTGTGGTTTTGTCGTGTTTGTTGATATCACAACAAATAGCATACAAATGTTGTCAATACAGTCCCAATTCCGAACACGGACAGTTAAAAAACCTTAATGTTGCAACCCAAATCACGGTTGCAAACCGATATTTAAAATCTTGCCTATGTCCATAAAATAGGAACTAAGAAGACACAAGTTTTTATGAAGAACAATATCACATATAATACATTTCCATAAATATAGAACAGAAAAGATACGATTTTTTTTAAGAAGTAAAAAAACATGTTTCCTACATTAATATTAGTAATAATCTGCTATAAATAGTGAAGTAGACTCATTTGATGCTGCTAAAGAGATGAACAACAGAACATGATCAAGTTCTCTGAAACAAGAAGTGTGATGCTTACAAGTAATCCATGTGCAAGACTCGTTCTGAAGATGTTCTTAAAGAAATGAACCGCAATGGGCTTGGGATTCTTATTGCATGCGGAAGTCATGTTATGGAATGGATGTTGAGATGAGATCTAAGGGTCAAAAACAAAATGGGATATTTCTGACAACAATTGCAACTAAGAGACAATGCTAGCTGCTTGAGAAGATTAAGTATGAAACGCTACAAGTACAAAACTTAATGAAGGACCCTCGAATGTTGTTGTCCACATTTAAAGCGTAGTCAGAGTCATGTTTATTAGTATATCTTTTTGTATAATGTTATTTAATTAAATCTTCAATGAATAGTCAAATTCCTCTAAAAGGTGTGATATAGTGATAAATTATCATAAAAAATAAAAAATATAAATTTAGTTATTAAATGTAAAAAAAAATGTGATAAATTAGTCTTTAGTTAAATTTGTGAGATTATTTTATTATTAAGATGTAATATTTAATGATCAATTTGATAATAATTTATATTTTTTATGACTAATTTGATATTAAGTTGTAAAATTTAGAAATCAACTTGTTATAAAATTATTTGTAGGGCTAATTTGTCACACTTTTTTGCATATTTATGAATTAAATTTGAATTTTTCATCTTTCATAAATCAATTTATCAACGTTTCATACTTTTTAGAACAAATTTAACTATTAATCCTTCAATCTTACCATTTCCAAATGCGTATAATTAATGGTAAATATTAATTAGTGTTTTTAGTACATTGGTTAAAGAATGAAAATGAATTTTTTTAATTAGAATGTATAAAATTATGTTGTCCATGATATTTTAAAGCTCTTTTATGATCTTCATAATAAATAATTTTTTATTTTAATTCTTTAACCAATGTATTAAGTACACTTGTTAGAAGATCCACAATTAATTCTAAACAATCTTATTAACAAAATTAAATTTGTAATTATCAAATCAAATTAATATATTTAAATTGTCAACAGTTTTGTCTGGATATATTTTAAGAGAAAATAGAGAAATCAATAATCAACAACATAATACAAATGGAAGGAAGACAAATGCCAACTTTTGACACGTGTCAACATATAACATTATTTGGAAAAATTAAGCTCAATCAGATTTAACTACTTTAAGGAAACACACAAAAAACGGTTGGGTTAAGCTTTATACACCCAGCGTATATCTAATACACCATTCGAAAACAATGCATTTTCGTTTATGCCCCTGTTTATAAGGATTTTTTTAGTGTTGTTGCTTTTGCTTCTTGTTCGAAATCGTTTCTTCTCCGTCGCACTCTGGTTCAGCTTCTTCATTCTCCGACGCAGTTGGTAGCGTTTTGTGGTGGTGTTGGTCGCATGCTTTGGTGGTTTTGGTCACTGTGGTTGCTGTTGTTGGTCGCCTCTCTGTCCACCGTGAGTGACAGTGGTAAGTTTTCCATTTAATAGGGAGGCGATGGCACAAATTGGAGGATCCGTATAAGGCAAACAAAATTGGAATCTATATAAGCCATACGGATTTACCAATCCGTATGCCTTATACAGATTACTCAATCCGTATGAAGTTATATTTTTTAAAATGATTTAATATTTAATTAATGCTAAAATAATTTGTCTATTATTGGTTATTTTACATATTTTAGACCTTAGGATGATATGAATAGCATGATGTATTAAATTTTATGGAGCTATATGATGCTATGATACTAACATGCTTTGGTGCTTGAAGTGGTTATTCGTTTATGAAGAATGTTAATAGTGATATAGATAGCGGTCTAAAATAATAAACCAAATGGGGATAAAGTGGCTTGATATAGGCAATTCTGGAAGTTTTCCAATGTCAATTTGGGTTTGGATAATAATTTAACAATGAAGTGTAGAAAAAATGTAAAGAAAGAAGAAATCTAAGTCCCAAATGTATTCATTGAG
>CM023949.1:17440820-17452689 GCA_013407115.1 Glycine latifolia | reverse complement strand
AAAAAAAAAAACAGAACAACATTATTATCCTAGAAAGCATTTGTATGTACAAAAGCCAGGAAATTTATCTACAACTTATTTTTACTATAAACTTCAGAAGGCATATATACTCACCATGTGTAACAGGATCATTTGTTTGGCTTCATAAAAGAGAAGATACCAGGACAACAAATCTTCTTTCCTAATTATACACACAAGAATTTAGATAAGGGTAAGCTTATTCACATCATGCTTCATACAAAATATAGATGTTAAAGGGATTACAATGTCCCTGTAATGACAACAACTATAAAGTAATTACAATGATTCTTAAATGATTGCTACATATTTGATGTGCTTTCCTGTGAAGTGGCAGAATACATAAATGGGTTAAAAAGTATCAAGGTTTGGTTTTTCCTTTAAGCATCACTTTATAAAAATTGAGTATTAAAAAATAATGGAAAATTTGCATGCAATTGCTCTCAATCAAAATGCTAAAGTGACTTGGTGTGTGAGTGACAGAAGAAGTACCTGATGTCACACATGTTGACCTAATGCCTTCTTCCTCTAATGTCAGCAATCATCCTCCAAGCCTCCCACATGAAGCCCTATGACATCCAGTAGCTCTGGGCCCACCCTCCAATACAACCTCATCTGGGTCATCGTCGTTGATCTCACAAAAGACATGCTTCAGGTTCACCCCCACACCTACGCCGTCGTTGTAAGCACCAAAAACATAACCCAAAATTGGTACTTCGGGAACAACAAGGCCATGCTCATTCCCAATTGCCCTTTCCGAGTTGGTGGGGCCATGATTCTTCTCTCAAACAAAACATTTGATAGAACAAGAGCCAAATACAAGCTGGTGCATGTGGTGAGGACTCACAAGGGGGCAGATGACAAGGCGTTTAGGTGCGTGTACCAGGAACAAGATGAGGTCGGAAAAATTGGTGTTTCTTGTCCAACTACACCAAGCCATCTTCTCTGTCGGATCTCCTCGATGGCCGTACCGGCTTCACAGAGGTGCGCCTCTACGACAATGTCATGCTCCACTATGTCAGCTACAAGGACGCCGCGGAGGACGTGGGAACGAGCAACAGCAAAAGCAAGAGCGTATTTTAAATAACCTAGTGTTTACCTTACGCATAGCTATATCCACCGTACCCATTCAGCTTCCGTATTAATGAACCCAACATTCAAAGACGGTTTCTGGAAAACCGTATTGGAACACTTGTTTCAAAAACGGTTTTACGAAAACCGTCTTTGAAATTGTTTAAATATTTACGAAATTGCCACCACTTCTATTTTTAAGACGATTTTGTTACAACCATCTTAGAATACGCGTCGTAAAAAGGAGGTTTTTTAGTAGTGATAGTGACATTTATCAGGATTCAAATTTTGCTAAATATGATGCATAATGTACTTGTGAGTTAAATTGCATGTTATCAAACACATCATTTACATGCTAATCAATGTTGGATTCATCAAGAATGCCTAGCATATTTCTTAGAAGAAAGAATCTATCTCTAGCAAGGGGTTTTGTAAATATATCAGTCAATTGATTATTTGTATCAATGAACTCAATTGAGCAATTAACCTTTTGAATTTGATCTCTGAGGAAATGATGTCTGATCTCAATGTGCTTTGTTCTTAAGTTCATAATTGGATTCTTTGATATTTGATAACACTGGTGTTGTCACACTGCAATGGAATTTGTTTCAATTCAACCCCAAAGTCTTGAAGTTGTTGCTTGAGCCATAGGCTTTGAGCACAGCAACTACCAGCTACAATATACTCTGCCTCAGCTGTTGAGAGTGCAACACATAACTGTTTCTTTCAGTGCCATGAGAACAAGGAACTTCCCAGTACATGGCATGTTCCACTTGTGCTCTTCCTATCTAACTTGTAGCCTACAAGGTCAGAATCTGAATAACCAATTAAATTTTGTCATGCACCTTTAGGATACCATAGACCAACGTTTGGAGTTGATTTTAGGTATTTAATGATCCTTTTGACTGCTGTGAGGTGTGACTCTTTTGGATTGGCTTGATATCTTGTACATAGGCACACACTCAATATAATGTTTGGGCAACTTGCAATCAAATACAGCAGAGATCCAATAATTCCTTTATATCTTAACTCGTCAACCTTTTTGCCTTTTTCATTAGAGTCAAGATAAGTTGTGGTTGCCATAAGAGCTGCAGCATCCGTGCTTTTGTCCATTTCAAATTTTCTTTCATTGCAGTATTTTGTTTGACTGAGAAATGTCTCATTCTTAAATTGTTTCACTTAAAGTCCAAGGAAGAATGTTAGGTCTCCCATCATTGACATTTCAAACTCATTCTGCATTGAAGATGAGAATTCCTTGCACAAAGAGTTGTTAGTAGAACCAAAGACAATGTCGTCAACATAAATTTAAACAAGTAAATATCACTAGCAGATTTCTTGATGAACAATGTTTTATCAACTTGTCCTCTTGTGAAGGATTGACTAATTAGAAAATTGCTCAATCTTTCATACCAGGACCTAAGTGCTTGTTTTAAACCATAGAAGATTTTTTGTAGTTTGAAGACATGATTTGGATGTTTGAAGTCTACAAAACCAGGAGGTTGATCAACATATATTTCCTCTTCTATGTAACCATTTAGAAAGACATTTTTTACATCCATTTGAAATAATTTGAAGTCCATCAAACATGCAAATGCAAGCAGCAACCTAATTGCTTCCAACCTAGCAACAGGGGCATGGGTTTCTTCATAGTCAATGTCTTTCTCTTGGTTGTAACCATTTGCAACCAATCTGTCTTTATTTCTGACTATGATGACACTTTCATCAAGTTTGTTTCTGAAAACCCCGTTGGTGCCTATTGGCTTATGAGAAAGAGGTCTAGGAATAAGTTCTCATACTTCATTTCTCTTGAACTGGTTTAGTTCATCATTCATAGCAAGCATCTAGTGTTCATTAAGTAACGCCTTATCAATATTTTTAGGTTCAATTTGAGATACAAAGGCCATATTGCAACATAAATTTCTAAGATATGATCTAGTGGATACCCCCTTACATACTTCACCAATAATGTTGTCTAGGGAGAGGTCTCTTGTAGTTCTCTAATCCTTTGTCCTTTGAGTTGGAGTTGAAGGGCCAACTTCTTCATTTGTTTCACCCTTATTCCTCTCATTAGTTTCATTGGTAGTGAGATTTTCTTCCAATGATCCTGCATCATTTTCAAAACTCTTTTCCTTTTTTGAGGAGTTAAATTCATCATAGATAACATGTATAGATTCTTCCATGCATAACGTTCTTTAGTTGAAAACTATATATGTTTACTTTGCATTGAATATCCAAGGAAGATTGCTTCATTAGCTTTTGCATCAAATTTGCCAAGAAATTCCTTTCCATTATTTAAAACAAAACATTTACAGCCAAAAACTCTAAGGTGTGAAATGTTTGGTTTTCTACCTTTGTAAAGTTCATAAGGAGTTTTATTTAAGATGGACCTTATGAGCAATCTATTTAGAGTATAGCAAATATTGCTCACTGCATCAGGCAAAAAATATTTTGGTAAATTACTTTTATTAAGAAGAATTAGGCATGGCAGCGGGAACCGAACTCGTGGGTACCCGCCCAAATCCTCCCCGATTTTAATGGGGAAAAATCAAGTTTATCGGGTTTGGGTTTGGTTTCGGGTTTTCCCCGATAGCCAAAAGTGGGGACGGGGCAGGTATGAGATTACTGATATTCGCCCCGCACCCGTCCCGTAATAAATAATATTAAAAAAAAGAAAAAAAAGAAAAATTATTTTGTAATTTTTTTAATTGAATTGATTCGTTTTGTTTTGTAATTTTTAAATTATGATCTCATATTTTGAATGTGGGTTTGTTATTGTTTTTTTTTGTTACATAATTAGCCTTTTCGTCCAATTTTTTCAATAAAAAAAGATATATTATTTTTTAATTTTTTTTAATCAAATAGCGAGGGTTGGTCGGCAGGCAGGGAAAACTCGACCCCCAGCAAGGGCAGGGAAAACCTGACCCCAGCAAGGGCGGGCATGGGTATGGGTTTTAAAACCTGATGGGGATCGGGGGCGGGGTCAGGGATGGGTTTTAAAGTCGATGACGGGGATGGGGAATGCAATACCCTCTCCTGCCCGCCTCGTTGTCATGCCTAAGAAGAGTTATTGCACCTTCTTCAAATGATCTATTTTTTCTCTCCACAACACCATTCTGTTGAAGTGTTCTTGGAGCTGAAAAATTGTGGTTTATTCCATGTTCTTCACAAAATTTTTCAAAATGTTCACTTTGGAATTCACCACCATGATCACTTCTTATTGAGACTATCTTGCAGCCTTTTTCATTTTGTAAAAGCTTGGCTAATTTTCTGAAAGCATTAAAAGCATCACTCTTGGATTTCAAAAACAAGGTCCATGTAAATATTGAGTAATCATCAACTATGACAAGTCCATAGTAATTGCCACCCAAACTCATAGTTCTTGCAGGACCAAACAAATTCATGTGAAGCAATTCATGAGGTATTGTAGTGGAAACAATGTTTTTGTTTTGAAAAGAGATTTTTGTTTGTTTCCCCTTTTGACAAGCATCACAAAGTTTTTCCTTTTCAAACTTAAGTTTAGGCAATCTAATTACTAGGTCCTTCCTTATAAGCTTGTTCATATGATGCATGTTGATGTTACTTGCTCTTCTATGCTAAAGCCATGATTCATCAATTTTACTCACTAAGCAGTTTATGTTATGAATGAATGCATGTTCTATTGCAAGCAGGTAAATGTTTCCTTTTCTTTTTCCAACATGGATTACCTCACCAATTTTGCCATCACATATCAAGCAACAATTATTGTTAAAGGATACCTTTAATCCTTTGTCATAAAGTTGGCTTATGCTCAGAAGATTATGCTTTAGACCTTTAATATAAAGCATATTTCTGATTTTGGTTTTCAAGTTATCACCAATATTACCTTCTCCAATTATTTTTCCTTTGTTGTTGTCTCCATAGGTGAAAAATCCTCCTTCCTTTAATATCATATTAGTGAGCATGGATTTATCACCTGTCATGTGCCTAGAGCATCCACTATCCAAGTACCATCCATAGTGAAGCTTTAGCTCTTAGACACACCTGCAACAATCAAATCAAGTTGCAAAGAAAGGTAACCAATTAAGGTTGGTCCATAAGGGTTAGCTATTTTTATCTTTTTCTTAGGAACCATATGCATTCTTTATTTGGCACAAAGAACCTTCTAGCATATAACACTTGTGTGAGGTGTGACCTTTCTTCATGCAGTAGTTGCATGTTATAGATTTTTATCCTTTTTCAAAATGAGTCATTTTAGTATGCTTTGTTTTTGAAAACCTTTTTCGATTCATCTGTTTTGGGGATACTGCTTTGAAAAGGTTTTGATTGATAGTTGTATCCCAATCTAGATTTATCAGAAGCATACTTTTGCACACTTAATATTTGGTTTAAACTACATTTCCCTCGATAGAGCTTTTTCAAGAGATCTACCAAGTAGGAGTTTTCTATTTGTAAAGTGTAATGACCCTGTATGCATCTGGTTCATTAACATTATAATATGGTCATAAGCGCAGTAATACTTAACGTAATTAAGTAAACACGGAAGCATTAAAATACAACAAGACGTCATCTTTCGTCATACAATACAACTAAAATATTATGTATGGAGTTATGATATACATCCCGACACCCGGGTTCTGTTCCACAAGATACATCATAGTATAACCCATACCGGGTTACAAAAGTACAACAAGATTGAGCCACAGGCTAGCCCAAGACCGCCTTTCGATTTCCGCTCCTTGGAACCCGGCCTTGACCTCTTGTCCGGGATCATCAATTAGTGGCCAACCCGGCCTCGGCCAACACAGCCTCTTAATTGAGATCCACCGAACAACCCCTACTCGGGTCTCTTACCCCGGACTTCGTCCTCCGCTCTTTGGCTATCACCTGCAATAAAATATAATCCCCAACCGGGGTGAGATACAATCTCAGTAAACTTGGGGTTCTGGGAATTACACCTCCCCCTAGTTCACTTCCACAGTACATGACATTTATATTGGTATTACAATTAACATAGCCAACCCGGCCTTCAATAAAATAATACATGTACATAACCACACCAACATACCATTCCATCACCAATATGCAATTTAGCCAGCCAGTGCAGATATCATACACAATTGCATATAAGATATACAAGTTAGACAGCCAGTACACATAAAGTGCACTCTTGTATATCTTCCAGTGTACTCCGCGTACACCTCACGTATCTCCGCCTGAGGTCCCAGACCCCAGACTCCACCTGAATTCCACCAAAGACATGCACAAATGTATAACCAGATATACAACTTAGCCAACCAGTGCACTCCACGTACGCAATTGTATATCCAGTTGTACAAATTAGACAACCAGTGCATATCTCCATTACATGTATGTTTTCAATCAAAAAACAATAACACACAATGTAAATGCACGCACCATGACATCCAATAACCATCACTACCCAGGAGTATGGTGGAACACAATCAAGGGAACAAACTCCCAAGAACAGAGAGCTTATCTTCTCTGATTCCAGCACCGTCCTTTCCAACCCCGTGTTCACGACCACCGATATCTTCTTTTTCATGCCCTACAACAGGCAAGAAAGATATCAAGAACAGTTCTCAACCGTTTCATGAAAAGAACCCAGTTCTTTTCCAGATCTCAACCATACACAACCAACTAGTGACTTGTAAACCCCATAAAGATCTATCCGGGCATAACAAAATACCCAAAACCCAGAAAAGTTAACTTTCAAGGTTTAACCTTTCTCACAACAACCTCCTAAGCATACTTTTTTAAAGAACCATCACCCAAAACCAAACCTAACTCATATGGGTCATTTTTCCTCTTAAAACCAAACTTAAAAGAAACAGTAAAACTCACGTGTCCTACCATAAAAACGTCAAGGAAGACTAGAAAATAGCTTCTCCAAACTTGGATGTCCTTACGGTGCCTTCTAACTCTTAAAGGTTGAAACTTTGCACTTTCTTTGAAGAAATGATTTCTTCGCCTGATAGTTTTTACAACTACCAAAGGGTGGAAACTAATTTATAAGGTTATTCTCTTCAATCCTCACGTTGGATGTGAAGGTGTTTAGGTCAAGAAAAGGTTATCTAAGAAGCTTTTATCACTCTAACAATGGAGGAACATATGGAATAAGAAAGAGAATGTGTTTTAGCAAAGACGGTGGAAATAAGGTTACTACTGAAATATCTCACTTGTGCATATCTTATATAGTCTGTGTAAGTTAACACGAGTCCTAAAATAACATGAGAGCCTTCCCGCATCAAAGCAACCAGCAAGGAGTCAACACGTGTCACTTATATAAAGTGAACATGTAGGGCAAACACATGTAAAAAGGCTAAGTCTAATGTTCCCTCCTCCTCCAACCTCATCCGACCTAATCCAACCTATTCCGACCTCATTCAACCTAATCCGACCTATTCTGAGTTCCTACCTTGGTACTTCACAAGTCCAAGGTTCCTCCCAACCTTGTCCAGGTTCCTAATTCGGTAACCTTATAAAAAGGGGTTACGAGCTCTTCCGGTCTCTCTACCCAGTAACTCTTACAAGTCAACTAAATTGGAGCTCCTCCAAGCTCAACCAAGATCACTACCCGGTTGTTCATCCAAACTCATCCAAGATCATAACTCGGACCTCGAATAAATGAACACTAGCTCAGCTGAGATAGATACCCGGGCGCTCTTCCTTTCCTTGTCCGAGTTCCTTCTATACAGCACGATCCACCTTTGAAAAGGTGCTATCTACACCCCTTTCATATCTGAGTTCCAACACCCCCCCCCCTTTTTGTGACAACCTGGTTATATGAACCCGAATTAAACGCAGGGTTATTATATAAAGTCATGCATTTTTCAAGATGACTCTTTGAAATCATCAAATTCCTTTTCTAAGACTTTGTTTTCATCTACTTTTGTAGAAGAGAGGCACACACACAACTATTTGCTTTATAGCTTGAAACAAGTTTTTCATTTTCTTGTTTCAAGTTGCAAAGTTCAGCTTGCATTGAAGTTAGCTTAGTGGTATGCCATCTAAGGTTACCTTTGAGCTTATTATTGAAGATAGCAAGTTTTTGAGTCTCCTCATGCATGTCATTAAAAGCATCAACTAGTTTATCAATTTCAAAATTTACTTCTGATTCAGCACTTGACTCTTCTTCATCAATGGTTGATGTTAAACAAACATTGGCTTCTTCATTTTCACTTGAAGATTCAGAAGTTGTTGATACATTATATTCCCAAGCTATGTAGGCTCTTTTGGATTTCCCTTATTTCTTTCCTTTCTTTTCACCTAACTGCTTCTTCAATAAAATTGGACATTCAGACTTGATGTGGTCTTAATTTCCACACTCAAAGCAATTGAAGTTGTTGGTGTTGTTGTTGTTATCATTTTTTTTGTTGAACTTTGTGAACCTTATGTTGTTTTTCTGCATGAACTTGCCAAATCTTTTGACAATCAGATTCAGATTATCGTCACCTTTATCTCCGCTTGAATCATCATCTTTCTCAGCTTTTGAAGATGTGGCTTTCAAGGCAATGCTTTTCTGTTTCTTATCTACATCTTCTGCATTTGTTAGTTGAGACATTTCTAATTCATATTCAAGCAACTTACCAAAAAGTGCAGCCATAGACATTTTTGACAAATATTTGGATTCTTTGATTGCTGTTACTTTTGGTTGCCAAGGTCTTGTCAAGCACTTCAGAATTTTGATGTTGAGTTCCTCTACATCAAAGGTTTTGCCAAGACCGATTAGATGATTGATGATGTGTGTTGTAACGCCCTGAAATTTTGATAACTGAAACTAGATGTTTGATGTATTTGTTGTGTTATTTGATTATTTGATAAGTTTAGATTAGTTGAAATGTTGTGTGAATTATTCTTGTTCAATTGCTTGGTGTGGATATTAAGTTATGTGGAGTTTGTTTGAGGTGTGTTGAAATTGAGTGATTTCGAGTTTGACCCAAAACTTGTTTTGGTAAAATCACAATTCTGGATTGGTTAACTGTTGGATTGCCTTAAAATTTTAACTAACCCACATATACAAAGTTTGACCTTGGGATTTGCAAAATAACATCTGAAGTTTGAGATATTAATTTTTCACAGCAGCAGTGAAATTTCAAAATTTGGTCAACTCACCCAAGCAAACCAAAATGCGAGCCAAAATTCACTTAGGGGAGTAAAGGCGATTATAAATTCGCACAGCAGCGTCAAGAGCATGCAAAACCACCTTCTTCTTCCCCAAAATAGCCACCCAACCCCTCCCCCTTCTCCTCCACCACCGGTGACCGCCACGAGCCACCATTTCTTGCCGTTGAACCATCGCATGGAGAGGAACACTTTAATCAGAGAGGAATCTTCAAAACTCAACTCGAGGATTCGGTAGAGAACAGAGCCTCCAATCTTCCCTTCATGGTTTCTTCGAGGTAACCGTGCTTTCTATGCCTTCTCCTAGCTAGTTTAAAGTCTCTCTTGATATCTCTTGTGATTTGGATACCGTTATTGAGTGTTTTTACACTTTCTTTGAAAACCCTTTGAAAATGAGACACTGTAAAAGTTTCCTTTTTATAATATTGATGTCATTTTTGTGACCTCCGTTGAGCTCCGGTCACATTGGTGTGATTGGAATTTCAAAATGATGTCTTTTTTATGTGGACTCCCAAAACATCATTTTAGCCCCTTTTAAATTTGAGTTGGTATTTGACCCCAAATGTTAATACTAACCTTGTCTTTGAAATCTATTCTAAATTGTCTTCGATTTGGTGGAGCTCTATGTTTGGGACAAAGCACGCGAACTAGAGGGATCTCAAAACAACACCGTGAGGAGCTAACGGGAGAATTTATAGATAAGTAAGGGGAGTTTATTACTTGGTTACAGCTTTTGATATCATAGTTGGGAGTTAGGGAACCCAATTATGGCAATATATACATGTTCTTGTTGTGTGCTGGTTTTCAAGAAAAACTATGTTATAAACTAATGAGATGCGATGTATTGATGTACGTTTGTTCCTGTTGTGTGCTCGTTTTCAAGAAAAACTACGTTTTTAACTAATGGGATGTGATGAATTTATTATTGATGAATAAAACTATGAATGATGTTGTTGTTGTAATGATTGGATTTGTGGGAAAAGTCTTAATTACAGAGGAGACTCTGCTCAAAATTTTATAATACATTGTTCTATTTAATTATTTATTAAATTTTTAAATGGACATAAGAGTGTGTTTTATATATTGTAGTCCTCCTCTTTAATTTAGAATTTTCCTAAAAATATCAGTCTTGTGTTATGATGAATTGATTGCTTGTGATGTCGTTGATGATATTGAGTTTGAGATGTCATTGAATTTGATAATGTTGAAGTGAGATAATGTTGATGTGGTTGATGATATTGAAATGAGATAATGTTGATATGGTTGATGATGTTGAAATGAGATAATATAGTTGATAATATGGAAATGAGATGATATTGATGTTTATGATTTTGATCTTAAAACAAAGCAAATTGGAAGTGCTCTGCATCACACTCTGTTTATCCCTGTTTTTTGTTCCACATTGATGAGGACATCAAAGACCAACCCCAAGACCAAGACCTAATACAAGGCATAGGAGGGCCCATGACAAGAGCAAGAGCTAAAAATACCCAAGAAGCTTTGCAACATATAATGGCTAATCTGAGGGCAATCCAATTGCATGAGGGGACTCAAAATCTAGAAGACTGCATGAGTGGACTGCTAGTCACATGTATTGCTTGCTTGGAATGATAATAAAAGCAATTATTGACTTAGGCATTGAATAAAAAAAATAATAGTAATAAAGTGCTTGCAGTTGGTTTTGAGACTTGGACCTCAAGCTTAGTTATGCCTGACTTAACCACTAAGCCACTTTAGTTAATCTTACAATGTTGAGATTTTATTTTTCTTTTATTTTCTACCAAATGCATGAGAACTTATTTGTATAAATCAATTCTGAAGTGAATAGAGAAGGATCTTTGGCTGTTGGAATTTTATCATTAGCTTGAGTATTTCTCTGCTAGGGTTCTTCCTTGAACCATTTGATCTTATCAAGAATTCTTCAATTCTTGTGGCGATCCTCAAGGCTTATCAAACATTTGTTTGTGGCGCCTATCTGCTTCTTCCTTTGCACCATTTCTGTTCCTTGTTTAAATTTTCGCATTACTAATTCAGTGATTTCACCCCGAATTTCTTATAGTCATAATTCTCGTTTTACCCATCCTTTTTCGGTGTTTTTTGTGTCTAAATTGCATTTCAGAAAGTCCTCTTTCACCTCATTTTGGAATCAGTCCAATCCGAGTTCTGTAGGCCGAGAAATACATAAAAGATAACAGTACGATTCTGGCTCTGTTGGTGTGCGAACTCCAACCTAGAATTGGTCCGAAATTGAATCAAGGCAGGGGGATTCTCATCACACATTGTGCCCAAAATTCGTGTTGAATGAATTATGCAATTTAGGGGGAGTTAAGTATTGAAAACTAACCCATTAGGCATTAAAATCATGTAAATGAAGGCTGAATGAATCACAGATGCTTTTAACACTTGTTCTTGCCAAGAGAATTGGAAAGTTTCAGGTTTGAAAAAGCTCAAGTTTCACCAAATTGCTTCCTCACTTTACCTTCAAGCCCAACTAGAAATCAATTGAAGATTTGGCATGTTTAAAGCCAAAAAGGGGGAGATTGTTGGATTAAGGGGGAGCTGCTTCAGGAAGAAGAAGAAATTTATTCAAGATTTGGTTTTGAGCTTTCAACATGCAAAGGATAACTTGAAGACAATTTAGGATTAAATTGTGTAAGAG